>JAEIFT010000176.1:0-529853 GCA_018904225.1 Lordiphosa mommai
TTATCTGATCGGGAAATGATGTATGACGGATCGATAGGTAATGATAATTAAAATATATGCCTAGAAGGTTTGAACAATCTATTTTCAAAATTGTGGGAGATATGAGGTTTTTTTGCAAATTGCCGGGGTGGTAACTCTACTATCGTTCATCTGATCAGGAAACGATGTATGGTGGATCGATAAGTAATGATGACTATAATATATCTCTAGAAGGTTCGAACAATCTATTTTCAAAATTGTGGGAGATATGAGGTTTTTTTGCAAATTGCCGGGGTGGTAACTCTACTATCGTTCATCTGATCAGGAAACGATGTATGGTGGATCGATAAGTAATGATGACTATAATATATCTCTAGAAGGTTCGAACAATCTATTTTCAAAATTGTGGGAGATATGAGGTTTTTTTCAAATTGCCGGGGTGGCAACTCTACTATCGCTCATCTGATCGGGAAATGATGTAGGGCGGTTCGATAGGTAATGATAATTAAAATATATGTCTAAAAGGTTCGAATAATCTATCTTCAAAATTGTGGCAGATATAAGGTCTTTTTCAAATTGCTCTACGAGTAACGAGCTTATCAATTAACTCTTTCCGTTTCCACAGAATTCGAACCCGAACCCTGTGCCAAATGGTCTGCTCTGACGGAGCTGCTTACCCAGGATATTCCCGGTGATATGAAACGCACTTATACCAAACAAGAGTGCGATCAGGCCAAGGTTTTGATACTATGTCAGGATGCACGCACTTGTTATCAATTGAAACAATATTTAATACAAGGCGGATCACGATTTCTGCTACAGCAGGCCTTAAGGCATGAGGTGCCGGTGGGCAAGCTGAGCTCCACATATGGCAAAGAAGCTCCAGCTGTGGCAGAAGTGGGCATACAAAAATCCACTGAAGCCGTACCTTCCACCCCCGCCGCCGTTCTGGATGAGCTCTCCCAAGTCTTGGCCGACAACGAGCCCACAGAGGCTCAATATTTTGAGGAAAGTTACATGCTCACCATGACTCAACCTGTGGAATCCAAGCCCGAAGCAGCCGATCCGGAAATGTCCATTTTTGAGACCTTTCCCGAATTGGAACAATTTGATATTAGCGCCGCTTTGGCCGTTCAGCGACAACCCTGCATTTGTTTGCAAACCTTTAAGACCGAACGAGAGGGTAGCATGGCATTGGAGCATACATTGGAGCAACTGCAACCGCATTATGTGATTATGTATAATACAAATGTGACAGCCATACGACAATTGGAGGTATTTGAGGCACGTCGTCGCTTGAAGCCCAAGGAACGTTTGAAGGTGTACTTTTTGATACATGCCCGTACCGTGGAGGAGCAATCGTATTTAACCAGCTTAAGGAGAGAGAAGGCGGCCTTTGAGCTGATCATTGATACCAAAAGTGTAAGTGCAAGGGATGTACAAAAGGGTCTGGGATCATATCAATCTTCAATATTCAAGTTAGAAAATTTTGAAAAAAAAATTTCGTCCTCATACATTGGTTTTTTCGGTAGGTATACTCTTTTTATGGCCAGATTTTACAAAAAGTGGGTTTGTGGCAGCATAAAACAGGTTCCTAGGAATCCATAACGACCAATTTCATTAAGCTAGTACGAAATTTGACGAAGTTATGGTGGAAATTAGGCAGTATCGAGGTCATACTTTGACTTTTAGGATGGTACACTCGCTTTAAGGCTAGTTTTTAGAAATAGTAGGTTCTTAGGAATCCATAACGACAAATTTCATTAGGCTAGTACGAAATTTGACGAAGTTATGGTGGAGTATAGGCAGATTCGAGGTCATACTTTGATTTTTTGGATAAGGGTACCATCTTTATGGCCAGGTTTAGAAAAAGTGGGTTTGTGGTAATATAAAACAGGTTCCTAGGAATCCATAACGACTAATTTCATTAAGCTAGTACGAAATATGACGAAGTTATGTGGGAAATTAAGCAGATTGGGTGATAAACTCTCTTAATGGCCAGTTTTTAGAAAAAGTAGGCTTAGGAATATGTAACGACCAATTTAATTAAGCTAGTACGAAATTTGTCGAATTTATGGTGGAGTATAAACAGATTCGAGGTCATGTATTGGATTTTTTGGAAGGTACACTCTCTTTATAACCGGATTTTCGAAAAAGTAGGTTTGTGGTAATGTAAAACAGTTTCCAAGGAATCCATAACGACCATTTCATTCACCTAGAATGATATTTGTCGAAGTTATGGTAAAAATTAGGCAGTATCGAGGTCATACTTAGACTATTAGGATGGCACACTCGCTTTATGTCAGTTTTTAAAAAAAAGTAGGTTCTTAGGAATCCATAACGACCATTTTCATTCGCCTAGTACGAAATTTGTTAAAGTTATTGTGAAGTATATGCAGATTTGAGATCATATATTGGTTTTTTGGAAGGTACACTCTTTTTAAGGCCATGTTTTAGAAAAAGTGGGTTTGTGGTAACATAAAACAGGTTCCTAGGACTCCATAAAGAGCATTTTTATTCACCTACAAATTTCGATTTGGTAAATTGCAATATCGAAGTTATGGTGGAAGTATTGACAGTTAGGTCATATCTTGTTTTTTTGGACGGTACACCCTACTTTATGAACAGATTTTAGAAAAAGTAGGTTTGTAGTAGTATAAAACAGGTTCCAAGGAATCCATAACGACCATTTTTTCTTAACCTAAGTGCGAAATTTGTTCGAAGTTATGGTGGAAATTAGGCAGATTCGAGGTCATATATTGGTTTTTTTTTTGGACGGTACACTCTTTTTATGGCCAGGTTTTAGAAAAATAGGTTTGTAGTAGTATAAAATAAGTTCCTAGAAATCCAAAACGACCACTTTCATTAAGCTAGTGCGAAATTTGTCGAAGTTATGGTGGAAATTAGGCAGATTTGAGGTCATTCTTTGATTTTTTGGACGGTACACTAACTTTATGAACAGGTTTTAGAAAAAGTAGGTTTGTAGTAGTATAAAACAGGTTCCTAGGAATAAATAACGACCAATTTCATTAACCTAGGACGAAATTTGTCGAAGTTATGGTGGAAATTAGGTAGATTTGAGGTCATATTTCGATATGTTGGTTGAACGGACACTCTTTATGAACAGGTTTTTAGAAAAAAATGTAGTGTATAAAAAGGTTCCTAGGAATCCATAACGACCAATTTCATGAACCTAGTGCGAAATTTGTCGAAGTTATGGTGGATTGCATTCAGTCTCTTGTTTTTAGAAAAAAATCATAACCCATTTTTACTATTCAGTTTGTGGAAGTAGACAGATTTGAGGTCATACTTTGATTTTTTGGACGGTACACTCACTTTATGAACAGGTTTTAGAAAAAGTAGGTTTGTAGTAGTATAAAACAGGTTCCTAGGAATCCAAAACGACCATTTTTATTAACCTAGTGCGAAATTTGTCGAAGTTATGGTGGAAATTAGGCAGATTTGAGGTCATATTTCGATATTTTGGTTGAAACACTCTCTTTATGGCTCGATTTTAGAAAAATGTAGGTACCTAGGAATCCATAACGACCAATTTTATTAACCTAGTGCGAAATTTGTCGAAGTTATGGTGGAAATTAGGCAGATTTGAGGTCATACTTTGATTTTTTGGACGGTACACTAACTTTATGAACAGGTTGTAGAAAAAGTAGGTTTGTAGTAGTATAAAACAGGTTCCTAGGAATCCAAAACGACCAATTTTATTAACCTAGTGCGAAATTTGGCGAAGTTATGGTGGAAATTAGGCAGTATTGAGGTCATAATTTGATTTTTTGGACGGTACACTGACTTTATGAACAGGTTTTTAGATAAAGTAGGTATATAGTAGTATAAAAAAGATTCCTAGGAATCCAAAACGACCAATTTTATTAACCTAGTGCGAAATTTGGCGAAGTTATGGTGGAAATTAGGCAGATTCGAGGGCATATTTTGGTATTTTGGAAGGTACACTCGCTTTATGAACAGGTTTTAGAAAAAGTAGGTATGTAGTAGTGTAAAACAGGTTCCTGGGAATCCATAACGACCATTTTGCTTCAACTAGAACGAAATTTGTCGAAGTTATGGTGATTTATAGAGGGATTCGATTCGATTTTACTGATTTTTTTTACTCTCTCCCTTTTAGAAAATGGTCATACCCGAATATCAGGATGGCAAAACCGATGAGGCATTTGTGCTCTTGAAAAACTACGACGAACATCCAGCCGAAGAGAATGGCGTCCCGGACAATGCCCAAAGTCGTTTGGCCGGTGGTCAACAGCCGGCTGGTGGTCGTATTGCACCCAAAGTGATTGTGGATATGCGTGAATTTCGTTCCGATTTACCCTGCCTGATACACAAACGTGGCCTGGAGGTGCTACCGCTGACCATCACCATTGGGGATTACATTTTGACACCGGAAGTGTGTGTGGAACGTAAATCCATATCGGATCTAATTGGCTCCCTCAATTCGGGTCGCCTGTATAATCAATGTGTCCAGATGCAGCGCCATTATGCCAAACCGATTCTCCTAATTGAGTTCGATCAGAATAAGCCCTTCCATTTGCAGGGCAAATTCATGCTTTCACAGCAAACGACGGCCACCAATGCGGATATAGTGCAAAAGTTGCAGCTGCTGACGTTGCATTTTCCCAAATTACGTTTGATCTGGTCACCGAGTCCGTATGCCACGGCTCAACTCTTTGAGGAACTCAAATTGGGCAAACCCGAACCCGATCCTCAGCAGGCATTGGCCTTGGGCGGCGGCGTCGAGGAGGCAGCTGGCATGGGGCTGCTGCAGTATAATCCCGCCATACATGACTTTCTGTTGCGTCTACCGGGTGTGCATACGCGCAATGTTCATGGTTTAATGAGGAAGGGCGGAAATCTACATCAACTGCTGGAGCGCACACAGGCGGAACTGTCGGATATGCTGCAATCTCAGGAGAGTGGCAAACTGCTGTGGGACATATTGCATGTGGCCCATTTGCCCGAAAAGGATGAGGTGGTGGGTTCGACTGCGCTGCTGGCAGCGGGCAAACAATTTGGCAGCGGCGCACACAATCGTTTCAGGAAGGCGGCCATTGAGGGCAGACGTGGGGGCAGGCGTTGAAATTAACTTTGATGTGGCAGGAGCAGGAGCCAGGTGTCTGTCTGGCGTAAGGCAGACAAAATCAATTGCTTTTAATTATTTAAAGTGATTACCGTTTTTTTTTTAAATGAAATGCTGTTCAAAATAAAATTTAAAACTTTTTTATTAATTTTTGTATTTCAAATTTCAATTATGCGCGCAAATTTTAAATCTGGGCGCCTATCGATTTTAAATACTCACGACACTCATTAGCTATCGATAATGTTATCGTTGGTGTTGCCACACCTTCAGTAGTGCGTAAGCTTGATCGTCGGCCTGACTTGCAAATTATAAATTATTTCTTGCGCGCATCTTATAAAGTTAATATAAATGTTTAAAAATGTTAACTAATTAAAGTTAAAAGTGTGCCTTAGTGTTTGTTTGTTGCGGGGGCAACGTTTTTTGCCTGTTTATTTCGTTGGCACAGGTTTTAGCTTGTGCCTTTGTTTTTTTTACCGTTGCTTTTCGTGGTGTGTGCGCGTCGACGTCGGTGGCTTAAAATGTAAACAAAAGGAAAATGGAAGTAAAAGTGTTTGTTAAATGTAAATGTAAACAATAGGAAAATGGAAGTAAAAGTGTTTGTTAAATCTGTCCTTGCGTCCCGCGGTATTACCAGCAAGTATAATTACGCGGGGGGGGGGGGGAGGCGGCGTGTTGTTAGTTGCCGCTACCGCGTTCAATCCTGCCAGCTGTAGTGCGATTTGTTGTTGTTATTGTTGCTGTGGCCCAGCCTAAAAACGAATGTAAATGATCAGGATAAAGATGTTTTCATGCATATAATAAGCTATCATGTAAGGTAAGTGCACAACTCTTTCACTCTGCTTGAATCAAAATCTGAAATCAAAATGGCGGCCTTGATTTGCAAAAACAAAACAACAAAAAACATGGCCGCGGGCACAGGCGAAAATAGAGTAAAAGTAAACAAGGTGTATATACATATGTATGTATAATTTATAAATTATATACCCTTGCTGTTTCTATATACATATTTTTTTTTTCTAATTTTCTTAATAAAATGTAATTTATGCTCAGAGCGAGGTGAGCAAGGCAGCCAGGCTTTAATTCACCTTGGCTCAGAGCAACGCCAAGTAAAAAGCTGATCAACAGATGGCGCCTCTGCTGTGAGCAATTTGCTGAACAACAGATGGCGCCTCTTCTGATTAAGCCAGAAGTTAATGGGCCATATATCAAATACTTAAGCGATTTTTATTAATTTTGCAACATTGTGTTAAATAAGATAATAAAATATATATAAAATAAAATAAAAAAATAAGATATTAAAATAAAAAAGGTTTTTCTCATTCAGATAAATTTTTAGTCTGATCGGTTGTATGGCAGCTATATGCTATAGTCGTCCGATTTTGATGAAACTTGGTAGAACTATGTGGATGCATATTAAACTCATAAATGCCAAGTTTAATGAATTTACCATGAAAAACAAAAAAGATTTTCCTACTACAGACAACTTTTTCGATCTATCGGTTGTATGGCAGCTATACCATATAGTCGTCCGATTTTAATCAAACTTTTTAGAATTGTTTAGATGCATAATAAACTAATAAATGCCAATTTTGATAACGTTACCATTGAAAATAAAAAAGTTTTTCTCACTAGAACTAGTTTTTGGAATGATCATTCCTATGACAGGTTGCTATTTAAGTTTCTGGCCTAGGTCCACTTCTAACCATTTTAGGACCAATTGGCCTTTTGCCAAAAAAAGTTTGGACTTTTATCGATAAAAGCTGCATACAACTCTTTCATGTGTGACCACGTTTGATATCGATTAACGATTAATCAAAAACTTAACTCGGCAGAAAAATTTAATTACCTCGTGAACATTTTCGTGCAATCATTTTTCACAACTTTCGACGTGGATTATCACGACAAGAGTAGGCAACGATGAACTTAAATCTTTGGTATGGCGTTGAAACACCATCCTATAGCTCGGTGAAAAATTGGTTTAATGAAGACGAAGGTCGTTAAGATCGTCCAAAAACAGTCGTTGTGCCCAGAAAACATTGATGCCGTGCCGTGAACTATTAATGCAAGATCATCATGTGACATACCGTGAGTTAGAGGCATCCTTGGGCATTTCTTCCACCAGCATACATTCGATATTGCATGAACACCTCTTGAAAATCGCTCAAAAAAAGGCTCGTGTGGATTGGTGCAAAGAAATTTTGAAAAAATATAATCGCGGTGGGCATACATTCGATATTGCATGAACACCTGGGCGTAAAAAAGGTTTGTTCTCGTTGGAATCGCTTAAAAAAAAGGCTCGTGTGGATTGGTGCAAAGAAATTTTGAAAAAATATAAACGCGGTGTTTCAAAAGACGTTTATAAGATCGTCACAGGTGACGAATCATGGATCTAAACAGCAATCCAACGTGTGAATCTTCGAAGACGAGCCAAATCCAACGAAAGTCGTTCGTGGAAGAAGCACTTCCAAGCAAATGGTCGCCTGTTTCTACGGTAAAACTGGTCATGTGGCGACTGTTCAGCTTGAGCAACGTAGCAGGGTCAATTCTGAGTGGTACACCACAATTTGTTTGCCTAAAGTCTTCGGAGAAATTCGAAAAACGAACAAGAGAAGACAGATCATTGTGCACCATGACAATGCACACCAGCGCCTTTTTGACCGCCCAAAACGTCGAATTGATGGGTCAGCCCTCACTTGGCACCCTTCTGACTTCTTTTTATTTCCGCACAACAAGGAAAAAATGTGTGTTCAACGATTTTCGTCGCCAGAAGATTCAGTTGAAGAGTTCAAAAACCATGTTTTGGATGGTGTCTCAATCGGAGTGGAAAAAGTGCTTCGACAATTGGTTTGAGCGCATGCAAAAGTGTATAAATCTTGCTGGAGAATACTTTGAAAAACAAAAAAAAACGATTTTTGATCGTAAATATGCGCGTTTTCATTATTAGGCCAGAAATATTATATAGCAACCTACGTAGAAATCTTCAAAAACTAATTAAAAACTGTGTTAACAGCTAACTGAAGAGTATGGGCAACACATCTAACTCCTGAAACACACACTATGTAAATAAAATAATTAATTTTCTTGTAAATTCTTTAATCTAAGCATTCTAAGAAATGCAAGATCGTGATCGTTACTATGATCCACAGTTTCATGCTCTAGAAACCTTAGAGTTCCACCATTTTGTACATATTGCGGTCGTTTTTAGAGGTACAAAAGTACAGCTGTTTTACAAACAATTTTGGAAATTCAACTTGTCAAGATAACAACGAAACTTGCTCAAGTGGAACACGAATGTGGAATGTGGGCATCAAATAAAAATTTATTTTCATTGTAACTCATCGAAATTTTTACAAATAGAGTTAAAACCGAAATTTAACCCTTTATGGGTTTAAAGGTTAAAAGAAACTATTTTCTTAAAAGCGGTTAACGGTTATGCTCACGGTTATGGTTTTAATCTCTGCTTTTTACACTACGCAATTCTGGGCACCTCCGCCGTAAAGTATGCAACACTTTTTCCAAGGAGTTGAATTTAATATTGGGCGCGTTCAGCAGAGACACTTGATCACTGATCAGCTTAACAAAACTACTCTTATTATTTAGCATACTAATACATACATACATACATAAAATCATATATTGAAATTTTTTATATTTCCATTTTTTCTTTCTTTCTTTTTTTTCTTATTTTATTTTTTTTTTTTTTTTTCTGTTTTTTTCTTCGATCTAGATCTTTCGAGTATATCGTAAATTGAGACAATGAAATTAATGATACAAAAATTTAAAAAAAAAAAATTTATATTGAAACTTTTTATTTTTTTCCATTTTTTTTTTATTTTTTTTTTTTTTTTTTTTTCTTCGATCTAGATCTTTCGAGTATATCGTAAATTGAGACAATGGAATTAATTATACAAAATTTTAAAAAAAATAAAAAAATCATATATTGAAATTTTTTATTTCTTTCTTTTTTTTTTCTTTTTCTTCGATCTAGATCTTTCGAGTATATCGTAAATTGAGACAATGAAATTAATGATACAAAAATTTATAAAATAAAAAATCATATATTGAAATTTTTATTTTTTCCATTTTTTTTTTTTTTTTTTTGCTTTTTTTTTTTCCTTTTTTCTTTTTTTTTTTTTTCCTTTTTTGATTTTTTTTTTTTTTTTTTTTTTTTTTTTTTTTTTTTTTTTTTCTTTTTTTTTTTTTCCTTTTTTTTTTTTTTCTTCTTTTCCTAGGCATAAGTTTGCTGCCGCTTTTACTAATTTGAAATAATGAAGATTGACGCACTATTGTCCGTGTTTATGTAAAGTATTCCATCTTGCAGCCCTGCAACTGAACCTTCTCAGGTACTCCTGGAGGGCATTTGTCGCTGAGTAAATGCATTTGTAGCTGGTAAATAGGAGCGTATCGTTGGCGAATGTTGCGATAAGCAGGTCGTTGGGGTTCTCTAGAGGGATGCTCCCGGTTGTGGGATCTGTAATCGCTCATACTCGCCTTTTCATTTAATTTTTTTATTGTGTTTTGTTTGAAGGCTTGAAGCTATTGATCGAAAAGCTTGCTCGCTACTAATTTTAGGAGAGACTGAGCGAGTAGACTCGGTTGCGCTCGTTGCAGGTCTCTGGTAGGTATATCGTACGTGTATGGGGTAGAGGTTGGTAAATGTTGTTCCTTTGTCGGAATATGTTCTCTTGTTCCTTGTTTTTAAGTGAATCAACTCACTCCAATCGCTCTGTTGTTCAGTTGCCCCGTTTTTCCACTGTTTAGTAGCTCCGTTTTTCCGTGCTACATAGTTCCGCTGTTTAGTAGCTCCGTTGTTCAGTGGTCCAGTTGCTCCGCTGTTCTGATACACCGGTGTTCCGTTGATCCGTTGTTCAGTTGCTCCGTTCTTCCGTGCTCCATTCTTCCGTTGTTCAGTTGCTCCATTGTTCCGTTGTTCAGTTGCTCTATTGTTCCGCTGTTTAATAACTCCGTTGTTCAGTGATTCAGTTGATCCGTTGCTCCGTTGTTTTCCTGTTCCGATACACCGTTGTTTCGTTGATCCGTTGCTCAGTTGCTCCGTTATTCAGTTGCTCCGATGTTCACTTGCTCCGTTCTTCCGTGCACCATTCTTCCGTTGTTCAGTTGCTCCATTGTTCCGCTGCTCCGTTGTTCAGTTGCTACGTAGTTCCGCTGTTCAGTTGCTCCGTTCTTCAGTTGCTCCGTTCTTCAGTTGCTCCATTGTTCCGCGTTCCGTAGTTCCGCTTTTCAGTTGCTCCTCTGTTAAGTTGCTCCTTTGTTCAGTTGCTCCCTTGTTCAGTTGCTCCGTTGTTCAGTTGTTTTATTGTTCCGTTGCATCGTTGTTCCGCTGCTCCGATGATCCGCTGTTCAGATTGTGTTGTGAATTGCAACACGGAACAACAGTCTCGGAACAAGAGTCACGGAACATTGTTCACTTGTTCCGTTTAGTGAACAACTCCTTTTTGTTCACTTACTCCGGAGCAACCCAACTCTAATGTATAGGGAATAGAGCGGTTCGCATTTGTGAGGTCGCTATATCCTGAGCCAACTTAAAGGTTCTGCCGGGTCAGTAAACTCTTGACAATTAGGTACAGTTGGGTAGGGAGTAGCTACTTGATCTTCGAGAGCAGAACTTCTACCGAAGGCCTAAGGGTATGCTACTCTTTCCTCTTGTACCCTTCTTAGATGTTTTTTATCGGAAGTTCAGCGAGCATTCTTCGAAGGAAACAAGGGTGGGAAAGGAGGCTAATCGGGGGGTTTACTTACTCTTCTTGCGAATCTAAATGGTGTTTGAGTTTAGCTCTTACCCTCTAAATTGCACTCGCTGTGTAAATCGTTTCGTTATTGCCAACTTTCGCATAAAATTGTCAGCCAAAGCGGGCATAAACATGTGTGTGTGTGTGCCATATGGCCCAAGTACGCCTGTCCAACTAACCGCAAGCTCTCGGTTTACAACTTGCACGCATATCTCGGACACTCTTGCTCTTCTCGTTGTTTTTGTGTTTCGCGGTTTCCCTTTTTAGTGGTCGTAAACAATTTTAACAGCCCAAACATTTGGCTGTGCTTTTTTTTTTTTTTTTTTGTATATTTATTGTGTTGATATATATTTAAAACAAAAACAAAATGGCGCATTTTAGTTTACGTTTAGCGCCATTCCATTTAATTTACTTGTCGCAGCCAGGCGGGTATGGGGTATGGCCCTGACCAAGGTAGGGCTGTTGCTGACGCTAAGTATATTTGGTTACCGGAGAAGGAGGAGGGAAGGAGCAGGAGGAGAATGAGAGCAACTGTTGGCGAAAGTTTTTCGTTTGTTGATTTTCGTTTCGGCGGGCACAAAAAACTTTTGCGCATTTATTTGCGTAAATGGCTGGCTAGCAAATCTTGTTGCATACTTTTGGGCATACCCAAAAATAAAAACACAAACGCAGCAGCAACAGCAGCCAAGCATTAATTTATGCATGCTTGGCGCGAGGGCGTGACTTGCAAAATGAATTCGGTTTTAAGTCCAACAACAAAATCAACAGCTCCTTAAATCATTTCAGTTTTTTTTTGGCATTTAAATTCTGGATAAACAGCTTAGCCAAAAGTACAGTTGAAACAAAAGTCACAGGCAATCTTAATGAAAAAAAAAAAAAAAAAATAAAATAGAAAAAAAAGAAAGAAAGAAAAAATGGAAATATAAAAAATTTCAATATATGATTTTTTATTTTATTAAATTTTTGTTTCATTAATTTCATTGTCTCAATTTACGATATACTCGAAAGATCTAGATCGAAGAAAAAAAAAAAAAAAAAAAAAGAAAAAAAAAGAAAAAAAATTTCAATATATGATTTTTTATTTTTTTAATTTTGTATCATTAATTTCATTGTCGCAATTTACGATATACTCGAAAGATCTAGATCGAAAAAAAAAAAGAAAAAAAAAAAATGGAAAAAATAAAAAATTTCAATATATGATTTTTTTTTTTTAAATTTTGTATCATTAATTTCATTGTCTCAATTTACGATATACTCAAAAGATCTAGATCGAAGAAAAAAAAAAAAAAAGAAAAAATGGAAAAAATAAAAAATTTCAATATATGATTTTTTTTTTTTAAATTTTGTATCATTAATTTCATTGTCTCAATTTACGATATACTCGAAAAGATCTAGATCGAAGAAAAAAAAAAATGAAAGAAAAATTGGAAAAAATAAAAAATTTCAATATATGATTTTTTATTTTTTTTTAATTTTTTGTATCATTAATTTCATTGTCTCAATTTACGATATACTCGAAAGATCTAGATCAGAAAAAAAAAAAAAAGAAAAAAAAAAAAAAAAAAAAAATAGGGGAGGAAAAATAAAAAAAAATTCAATAAATTATTTTTTTTTTTTTTTTGTATCATTAATTTCATGGTCTCAATTTACGATATACTCTAAAGATATAGATCAAAGTCCTTGGTTAGGTTACACGCTTTGGTCTTAGACAGATTTGCCATAGACTAGGCATACGAATACACACACACAGCACCCCGCACTATTCAGTTAGACTCCTGCTCTGTGTGTTGTTTTACGCTTATTTTTATTGCGCACTTTGGCAACTACGTCAAAGGCTTAATTGACAGCAACTCAGCTAGGTGTTTAACTCTTGTGTCTCTCGCTTTTAGATTGTCTCAGGTAGCTCTACGTCTTTTGCTAGATTTTTAAAAATAGTTCTACTGGTTAAACACACTGGCAACTACGTCCGACAACAAGGCATATCCTTGTAGTTGTGGTCAAGTTGGTATTGATTTCAGCAAACACACACACAAACGTTGGCCTTCCATTGTTCGCTTGAGCTTACCCCAAAGTCAACCAAACAACGTAGATGGCCTCGATAAGCCACACACACCCAGGTTGTTGTAGGAGTTTTGCCCGGCGACGGTCTCCAAATTGGACTGTCAGTGCGGTGAGTACCGTTCGCACAACTTCCGTTTCCGCTTTGCTCTTGCCTTCTTCTTTGGCATCGGTGGCATTCCCCGAAACTATTAAATCACATTTTACGAGCGTTAAGTGCACAATTAAAAGCATTTCGTCGTCCCCTTGCTTCTCTAATTAAATTTTGAGTCCCAACATTGGCCTGAGGTGGCCAACTAAATCGATTAGGGGAACAACTTTTGACTTTGGCCCCGTCATCCTCATCCCCGTGCTGCTCATTCGCATCATCATTAAAAAAAGGCAAAGTGGAATAACAAAATGCAACTAAGTAAGTAATATGAACTTAGTAGGCGTGTGAAGTGCACACTTAACGGGGATGCTGCTGTATACCTCCTCGCACACTATTCACCAGTTTTTAGCGAAGGGAATGCAGCCCGAATGTCACTCACACCACTTCACGCACACACGCCTAAGTGCGGAAGCATGTTCAAGTGTGCAGAAAATGGAAAGCAATGTGTTACGTTTCTGTTTTTTTTTTTGTTTTTTTTTTCCACCTCCCGCGTGTGGGCGTGGCGACAGTCAGCAGCTCGCGGGCAACCTGACATTTGACGGCATAAAGCGGTACACAAAATCAAAAATGAATGAAGGAATTGGAGGACTCTGGGCAAAGCCTGATGTTGACATTATAGTTGGGTAGACCATTTCCAATATGTTGCCGCTTCCGGCGTTATGAAGCAGCGGGACCTTTTTGAGGCACGACCAGAACGGGCGCTTTTTTTTAAAAACGAAACATTAAGTTTGGACGTGACATTTGGCGGAAATGGAGCACACAAGACGAGAGACAACGGCGTGGCAACGGGCGGAAGCCTGCAAGAGAGATGATGATGCCACCCCCGCCTCCCCTTTGTCTTGTTAGCTTTGTCAGGGCTTTGTCTGCGCCAGCAAATCTTTATAATTTTTGCGATTGAAGTTTTTGATTTGTACACAAAAAAGGAGTAAAATGGGGAGAGGGTTAACCAGTACAGTAGGCCACAAATAATGTAGTTTGAAAAGAACTCTGGACAGTTTTTTTTTTTTTTTGCAACGGATAAGACGGGAAAGTGATCAGGGCACTGGTTTAAGAAGGAGGTTTTTACAAACTAAAATAAGTGAAGGAAGAAGGAGAAAAGAAATAAGCAAGAAGAAGGAGAAAATAAAAAACGAAAAAGAAGGAGAAAATAAAAGATGGAAGAAGAAGGAGAAAATATAAGATGGAAGAAGAAGGAGAAAAGAAATAAGGAAGAAGAAGGAGAAAATAAAAGATGAAAGAAGAAGGAGAAAATAAAAGATGGAAGAAGAAGGAGAAAGAAAATAAAGAAGAAGAAGGAGAAAAGAAATAAGGAAGAAGAAGGAGAAAATAAAAGATGGAAGAAGAAGGAGAAAGGAAATAAAGAAGAAGAAGGAGAAATAAGGAAGAAGAAGGAGAAAATAAAAGGTGGAAGAAGGAGAAAAAAATAAGGAAGAAGAAAAGAAGTAAGGAAGAAGAAGGAGAAAAAAATAAGGAAGAAGAAGGAGAAAATAAATAAGGAAGAAGAAGGAGAAATGAAATAACGAAGAAAAAGGAGAAAATAAAAGAAAAAAAAATAAAAAAGGAGAAAAAGAAGGAAATAAGAAGAAGAAGAAGGAGAAAAATTAGGAAAGAGAAGGAGAAAGTAAAAAAGGAAGAAAAAAGAAATAAGGAAGAAGAAGGAGGAAATGAAATAAGGAAGGAAAAGGAGAAAATAAATAAGAAAATAAGAAGGAGAAAAGAAATAAGGAAGAAGAGGGAGAAATGAAATAAGAAAGAACCAGAAAAGAAATAAGGAAGAAGAAGAAAATAAAAAAGAAGAAGAATGAGAAAACAAATAAGGAAGAAGGAGAAAATAAATAAGGAAGGAGAAAATAAAAAAGGAAGAAGAAAAGAAATAAGGACGAAGATGGAGAAAAGAAATAAGGAAGAAAAAGGAGAAAATAAAAACGGAAGAAAAAAGAGAAAATAAAAAAGGAAGAAGAAGGAGAAAAAAAAGATGGTTGAAGAAGGAGAAAATAAAAAAGGAAGAAGGAGAAAATTAAAGATGGAAAAAGGAGAAAGGAAAAATGGATGAAGATGGAAAAAAGAAATAAGGAAGAAGAAGGAGAAAAGAAATAAGGAAGAAGAAGGAGGAAATAAAAAAGGAAGAAGAAGGAGAAAAGAAAGATGGATGAAGAAGGAGAAAAGAATTAAGGAAGAAGAGGAAGAAAAGAAATAATGGAGAAGGAGAAAAGAAATAAGGAAAAAGAAGGGGAAAAAATAGGGAAGAAGGAGAAAAGAAATAAGAAAGAAGAAGGAAAAAAGAAGTAAGGAAGAAGGAGAAATTAAATAAGGAAAAAGAAGGAGAAAAGAAATAAGGAAGAAGAAGGAGAAATGAAATAAGGAAGAAGAAGCAGAAAAGAAATAACGAAGAAGTACGAGAAAAGAAATAAGGAAGAAGGAGAAAATAAAAAAGAAAGAAGAAGGAGAAAATAAAAAAGAAAGAAGAAGGAGAAAATAATCATGGATAAAGAAGGAGAAAGAAAAGAGGATGGAAGGAAGGATAAAGAAAGGAAGAAAGGATGAAAGAAAGAATAGAAGAAAGGATGGAAAAAGGATGCAAGAATAAATAGAATAAAGGATGGAATAAAGGATGAAAGGATAGATGGAAGGAAGATTGGATGGAAGGAAGAATGGATGGAAGAAAAAATCAAAGGAAGAATGGAAGTAAGATTGGAAGGAAAAATGGAAGGAAGAATACAAGGAAGAATGGAAGGAAGATTGGAAGGAAAAATGGAAGGAAGAATGGAGGAAAGAATGAAAGAAAGAATGGAAGAAAGAATGGAAGGAATACAAGGAAGGAAGGAAGAATGGAAGGAGAAAAGGATGGATGGAAGGAAGAATGGATGGAAGGAAGAATGGAAGAAAGGATGGAAGAAAGAATCGAAGGAAGAATTTCATCCTGGAAGATTGGAAGGAAGAATGGAAGTAGGATTGGAAGGAAGATTGAAAGGAATAATGAAAGGAAAATGAAAAAAAAAGAAAGGAAGAATGGAAGGAACAATGGAAGGAAGGACGGAAGCAAGGACGGAAGTAGACTGAAAGACTGTGACTCAAGGAGCGTGAAGAATGGTAGGAAGAAAGGATAGAAGAAATGTTGGAAGGAAGGAAGGATTGAAGGAAGGATGTAAGGAAGAATGGAGGGAGAGAAGGATGGATGGAAGGAAGAATGGAAAAAAGAATAAAAGAATGGATAGAAGAAAGAATGGAAGAAAAATGGAAGGAAGAATGGAGGAAAGAATGAAAGAAAGAATGGAAGGAAGAATCCAAGTAAGATTGGAAGGAAGAATGGAAGTAAGAATGGAAGTAAGAATGGAAGTAAGAATGGAAGTAAGAATGGAAGTAAGAATGGAAGGAAGAATGGAAGGAAGAAAGAAAGAAAGAATGGAACTAAGAATGGAAGTAAGAATGGAAGGAAGAATGAAAGGAAAAATGGAAGGAGGGACGGAATCAAGGACGGAAGGAAGAAGAAGTAGACTGAAAGACTGTGACTCGAGGACCGTGAAGAATGGAAGGAAGAAAGGATAGAAGAAATGTTGGAATGAAAGGATAGAAGGAAGGAGAGAAGGATGGATGGAAGGAAGAATGGATGGAAGGAAGAAAGAAAGAATGGAAGGAAGGACGGAAGGAAGAAGAAGTAGATTAAAAGACTGTGACTCAAGGAGCGTGGAAAAATGGAAGAAAGAAAGCATAGTTGAAATGTTGGATGGAAGGAAGGATGGAATGAAGGATGGAATAATGGAAGGACGGAAGGAAGGAAGGATGGATGAAAGGAAGAATGGAAGGAAGAAGAAATAACCGAAGGATTGTGACTCAAGGAGCGTAAAGAATGAAAGGATGAAAGAAATTATAGAAGAAAGAATGGAAGGAATAGTTCTTCCTGATTTTCCTAACGACGAAGCCTTAAAAAAAACGGCTGTTTAGTTTACTTACGCGGAAATTCTCGTGTATGTCAAATTTTAGTTGATATCTGCTCCAAAAGCTAAAATATTTTAGTCCCTTACTGATCTCTAAGGGAATACCAAACTCACCCTTACCTTATCACTCAAACTTTGAGTGTAATTTGGTTTGTTTGGTCCCCTTTTTCGAAAAAACAAAAGCAAATTCCCCATACTCTATTGAACCGCAACGGTTTGTGTATCCTACAATATTATGCCACTACGTTATCGCTATGGTGATCAAATACTGGACGCCCTTACAGCATTTCATCGTCCCATGACTCTCGACGAGATAATCTCCTATGTGGCCGAAATGGTCGACAAATCGACAGCAGAAGTGCGTCTTGATGTGGACAATACATTGACAGCTGCCTGGATTCATGGTTTCATTAGGCGACACAATAATCTTTATTCGCTGGCAACCGAATGTTGGGCACAGCACGAGCACAATGACAAGCGACAGGCACTGGATAATCACTAAACCAAACCGAATAGAGAGCAGGCTTGGCCCCCAAATCATTCGAGTTAATTTACCAGAAATTTAAGAAAACAAAAAACAAACAAAAAAAAACACAAAAATGTCCTCATCGGTTGATGGTTGGGTTACAAATCTTCAGTATGGCGATCAAGTTCTGTCCGCTTTTATGATATACAAGCGTCCGCTCTCCCTCTCGGATATTGTGGACTATGTGGCCAGGGTGTCGCATAAAACGGCATATGAGGTGCGTGGACAGGTGACCGATACGTTGGCATTGGCCAAAGTGCATGATTTTGTGCAGCGTGTGAATGGCAGTTATATCCTGGCCCAGGAGCTGTACGACTATGAGCCATAGGTAGTGCAAACGTTGTGGTTCAATAAAAAAAAAGAGTGAAAGCTTCAAAATTAAAAAAAAACGGGCTAATCTTAATCCTGGTTTAAGGTCCGCGCATTAATATTAAAGAGCTGCGCTGCCTCGTTCCAAACATATGCAATTATTTTATTTATGTTCAGGCACCGCCATTCCTTTGGCACACGCACACATGCATAATTCACGGCTTACATGCACGTACTACACCTGCCAATATTTGATTTAAACTCACAAACACACACACACACACACACGCACACACAAATACAAAAACACACCTGTACACCCATTAGTGCTGAGCAGAAACGTTAGTTGTAGGGTATCACAGTGAAAGGATATGAAAGGATATCCCATAAACGGATGCCATATAACCATACCCGCTGAAGAGTCGCCTTATAGAGCAGCAGCTTAATTTTACAGTTTTAGTTTGGCATCATACTATATATATTCCTGATCCGGATGACGAGCCGACTCAACTGAGCTTTGTCCTTCCGTTTTGTTTGTCCGCCTGTTTGTTTCTCAGTTTTAAAGCTGTAGTGCTGAAATTTTTCAACTAATATGTTGGAATCGACCGGATCAGATGACTATATCCTATACCTACCATAGGAACGATTGGAGGAATATGAGTCTAAGTAAGAAAAACTTTTTGTTTTCCATGTCAGAGTTCTTAAACTCAGAAATTGCGAATATTATATGATTTCTAACAGATTTGCTATATTGGGTTCTAATTGGAAGACTATATCCTATAGCACAGATCGGTCGGAAATGGGTCTTAGCAAGAAAATCTTTTCTGTTTTCAATGATAGCCCTCTTAAATTAAGGAATTATGAATATTATATGATTTTAAACAGTTTTGCAAAATTTTGTCAAAATCGGATGACTATATCCTATAGCTGTTATAGCACAGATCGGTTGGAAAATGGGTCTTAGTAAGAAAACTTTTCCGTTTATAATGATAGCCTTCTTAAACTAAGGAATTATGAATATTATATGATTTTAAACAGTTCTGCAAAATTTGGTCAAAATCGTATGACTATATCCTATAGCTGTCAAAGAACCGATCGGTCGAAAATGGATCTTAGTAAAAAAAAACTTTTTATGTTTTCCATGTAAGAGTTCTTAAACTCAGGAATTGTGAATATTATATGATTTCAAACAGTTCTGCAAAAATTGGTCAAGATCGGATGACTATATCCTATAGCTGCCATACCACAGATCGGTCGAAAATGGGTTTTAGTAGGAAAAACTAGTTTTTTTTTTCCATGATAGCCTTCTTAAACCTAGGAATTCTAAATATTATATGATTTTAAAAAGTTCTACGAAGTTTGGTCGAAATCGGATGACTATATCCTATAGCTGCCATAGGAACGATTGGCCGAAAATGTGTCTTAGTAAAAAAAACTTTTCCGTTTACAATGATAGTATTCTTAAACTAAGGAATTGTGAATATTATATGATTTCAAACAGTTCTGCGAAGTTTGGTCAAAATCGGATGACTATATCCTATAGCTGCCATAGGAACGATCGTTCGAAAAACGGTTCTTAGTAAGAAAAGCTTTTCTGTTTTCAATAGTCATCTTCTTAAACTTAGGAATTATCGATATTATTTGATTTCAAACAGTTCTGCAAAATGTGGTCAAAATCGGATGACTATATCCTATAGCTGTCATAGAATCGATTGGTAGAAAATGGGTCTTAGTATGAAAAAATTTTGTGTTTTCCATGTAAGAGTTCTTAAATTCACGAATTATGATTATTATATGATTTTAAACAGTTTTGCAAAATTTGGTCCAAATCGGAAGACTATATCCTATAGCTGTCATAGAACCGATTGGTCAGAAAATGGGTCTTAGTAAGAAAAACTTTTCTGTTTTCCATGTAAGAGTTCTTAAACTTAGGAATTATATATATTATATGATTTCAAACAGTTCTGCACAATTTTATTAAAATCGGATAACTATATCCTATAGCTGCCATAGCACAGATCGGTCGGAAAATGCGTCCTAGTAAGAAAAACTTTTTCGTTTATAATGATAGCCTCCTTAAACTAAGAAATTATGAATATTATATGATTTTGAACAGTTCTGCAAAATTTTGTCCAAATCGGATGACTATATCCTATAGCTTCCATAGGAACGATTGGTCGAAAATGGGTCTTAGTAAGAAAAACTTTTCTGTTTATAATGATAGGCCTCTTAAACTTGGGAATTATAAATATTAAATGATTTCAAACAGTTCTGCGATATTTGGTGAAAATCGGATGACTATATCCTATAGCTGCCATAGAACCGATTGGTCGAAAATGGGTCATAGTAAGAGAAACTTTTGTGTTTTCATTGTAAGAGTTCTTAAACTCAGGAATTGTGAATATTATATGATTTCTAACTGTTGTGCAAAGTTTGGTCAATATCGGATGACTATATCATATAGCTCTAATAGAACCGATCGGTCGAAAATGGATCTTAGTAAGAAAAACTTTTCTGTTTTCAATGATTGCCTTCTTAAACTTAGGATTTATCGATATTATATGATTTCAAACAGTTCTGCAAAATTTGGTCCAAATCGGATGACTATATCCTATAGCTGCCATAGAACCGATTGGTCGAAAATGGGTCTTAGTAAGAAAAACTTTTTGATTTTAATTATAAGACTTCTTAAACTCAGGAATTATGAATATTGTATGATTACAAACAGTTCTGCAAAATTTTGTCAAAATCGGATGACTATATCCTATAGCTGTTATAGCACAGATCGGTTGGAAAATGGGTCTTAGTAAGAAAAACTATTGTTTTTTCCATGTTAGAGTTCTTAAACTCAGGAATTGTGAATATTATAAGATTTCTAACTGTTTTGCAAAGTTTGGTTAATATCGGTTGACTATATCCTATAGCTGTCATAGCACAGATCGGTTGAAAAATGGGTTTTAGTAAGAAAAACTTTTCTGTTTTTTTCTTAAACTAAGATTATGAATATTATATGATTTTGAACAGTTTGCAAAATTTGGTCAAAATCGTGACTTATCCTATACTTCATAGACCATTGGTCGGAAAATGGGTTTTATTATTTAGTTCTTAAACTCAGGAATTATGAATATTATTTAATTTTAAAGAGATTTGCGAAGTTGGCTGGGAATCGGAAGACTATATCCTTTAAAATCTACGAAAATTTGTTATATTTTTTCTCCTTCCTTGAGACTTTAGTGATTTTGCCCTCAACACTATTCACTCTTCTCCCTTACCCAGACCAGGCAGGCACACGCACTCGGCGTTTGCATTAAGTTTGAATTATGCAATTTTTATTTGAACTTCTTGGGCGACATATCGTTTTTTTTTTTTTTTTATATATATTTTTCTTTTTCTCAATTGGTTACCCAACTGTGGGCAATGTGGTATTTGTTTTAAGGCAACTTGGTCTGGACTTTAATCCCCTGGACCAGTGCCGCCCCATAACTCGCAGGTGCAGGTCACCGGGTACGAATACTACGAGTAAAGCAAATGTAATGAAATAATGAAAACAATTTCAATTGCTTGTGTTTCGTGCATTGAACGGTCGTCGACAAAGAAAAAGGAAAAACTTGCACCCAAAGACCTATTAGTTATGCTAGGTGAATTTTATGATGAGCCTGAATAAGCAGGGACATTATTTAGATGCTTAAGTGCACAAAAAAACGTATATCCACGCATTCACGCTTAAATTATGCACAATTGTGAGAAAAATGCCGTCAGGCTGGGCCACAAAAAAAAAAAACAGAAAAATGTTGCTATAAAATGTTTATTACCCACAACAGATCCACACACAGACGCACAGGAACAGGAACCGAACTGAACCCATATAAGCCGCTTACCACCGCCAAACTGTGCAATGCACAACATTTTGCCAGTTTTAGTTGCAGTTTTGTGCAGTTTATTTATGGCCCTTTCATGTGCAGCTCATTTCTTCTTGTCGTTGATGGAAAATTTCATTTGAAAAAAAAAAAAAAAAATATGAGAAATTTCAGAGCTTAAACCCCAAAAGAGTTCAGCTCTCTACGCCTGCTTGCATTTGCGTATTATTTATTTAAGCAATTGCCACTGTCAACACGTCACCCCAAAACCCCCGACCCCCGCCCCCTCCCCCACCCCCCTTAGAGCGAAGTGAAATCGAATTGAAATGACATTTTGTAGCAAAAAAAATTTCTAAGGAAAAATGTTGGACAATTCCTTTTTATACACTTGAAAAGTGTATATTAATTATGCCCAGAAGTTTGTTACGCATAGAAATATTCATTTCCCGACCATATAAACTATATATATTCTTGATCCGGACGACGAGCTGAGTTCAATTCCAATTCAATTTCCATTCAATTTAAAGCTATCGAGCTGAAATTTTGCACAGAGTCTTCTTTTTACTGCACGCAATTAATATGTCGGAACTGGCCGGATCGGATGACTATATCATATAGCTGCCATAGGAACGATCGGTCCAAAAACTAATTCTAATGAGAAAAACTTTTTTGTTTACCATCGTAGCGTCACCAATCGTGGAATAAATTAGTTTTAAATGCTTCCACACAATTCTGGAAAAATTGATCAAAATCGGATGACTATAGCATATAGCTGTGATAGGAACGATCGGTCCAAAAACTAGTTCTAGTGAGAAAAACTTTTTTGTTTTCCATCGTAGCGTCACCAATCGTGGTATATATTAGTTTTATATGCTTCCACACAATTCTGGAAAAATTTATCAAAATCGGATGACTATAGCATATAGCTGCCATATAAACGATCGTTCAAAAACTAGTTCTAGTGAGAAAAACTTTTTTGTTTTCCATCGTAGCGTCACCAATCTTGGTATATATTAGTTTTATATGCTTTCACACAATTCTGGAAAAATTTATCAAAATCGGATGACTATAGCATATAGCTGTCATAGGAACGATCGGTCCAAAAACTAGTTCTAGTGAGAAAAACTTTTTGTTTTCCATCGTATAGAAACTTTTTTGTTTTCCATCGTAGCGTAGTTTTCCACGTAGGACCAATCTTGGTATATATTAGTTTTAAATGCTTCCACACAATTCTGGAAAAATTTATCAAAATCGGATGACTATAGCATATAGCTGCCATATAAACGATCGTTCTAAAAACTAGTTCTAGTGAGAAAAACTTTTTTGTTTTCCATCGTAGCGTCACTAATCTTGGTATATATTAGTTTTATATGCTTTCACACAATTCGTGAAAAATTTATCAAAATCGGATGACTATAGCATATAGCTGTCATAGGAACGATCGGTCCAAAAACTAGTTCTAGTGAGAAAAACTTCTTTGTTTACCATCGTAGCGTCACCAATTGTGGTATATATTAGTTTTAAATGCTTCTACACAATTCGTGAAAAATTTATCAAAATCGGATGACTATAGCATATAGCTGCCATAGGACCGATTGGTCGGAAAATGTGTTTTACTAAGAAAAGTTTTTTTTTTATGGTATCAAATTTTTATTATCAATGATTTAAAAATTTTAAATATCTGCTATATCTATATATATTAGTTAAAGTTTTTCAAGTGTATTAAAATTTCGGCACAGTCGAAGTTAGGTTTGCCTTCTTTTTTTTTTTTTGTATTCATTTAAATTTCTGCTCTAGACTTGGACATATTTCTCCTCAAGCAATAAATGAGACAATGATAAAGTGGCAAAAACATATAATAATCTGCAAATGCAAGGTCGTGGATATACTATTTCATTTTGACTTTCAAGTGTTGTCTTGGTAAAAAAAGGACCACCTCGCTTATCACCTTTGGCTGTAAATTTCTTCATAAGAAACTCTTTGGTTTAAAATTTTCTCCTTTTTTTTTTGGAAAAATGGACAACATTTTACTTAGACCTGCCTTTGTCCCAAAACTCTTGCTCAACTTACTCAACTTGACTTAAGTAAATTTCAATTTGCCACACTGGAGGAGGAGCAAATGGAATGTCAAGCTGGTAAACAACACAAATACCTTAAAATGCCCTGCGGTCTTTACTCAATTTGTGTAATTTGCCTTGGCTGGCCTTTTCTTTCAGTTGTGTACAACATGAAGAAGACATGACATGTTACAATTTTTGTGGCTGCCTAGCAATGTCAAGTGGCGTTTAAGCGTACATATTGTTGTGTTGAGCTGCTGCTGCTGCTGCTGCTGGTGTTGATAATTTTATCAAATATACCTGATGTAGTCACTTTGGGTTTGTTGGGGTAAAAGAGGTTGGCATAGTTTGCTTTGGCTTTTTGTGTTTTAACAGATACTTGCGGTCCAACTTTCGCTTCAGCCACATGCCAAACTATGCCAAAAGATACTAGAAAATTTCAACTTTTGCCCCGCCACCCCCCGCCCCCAGCCTTCAGGCCACATAGACCGCGTTTCGAATGAGTAAATTTTGTGAAACACAAGTTTATAAATAACACGAAACGAAACCAAAAAAAAAAAAAAACACAAACAAACAAGAAAGTCGGTCAAGCCCGACTGTTATATACCCTAAGTCAGTCTATGTTTCTCTTAAAGACCAATTCACCATCCAACCTTTACTATTTGCAGACTTCAGCTTTCACACTCTATTTCTCTTTCTTCAGCTTGTACATTAGACCGAACCTCTCTAGTACGAGAATTTTTAAGGTTATTTATTTTAAGCAGTGTTGAAAAACAGTGTTGGGAAACAGTGTTGGGAAACAGTGTTGGAAAACAGTGTTGAAATACGGTGTTGTAAAACACCCCAAAGGTTAAAGGTCAAGTGTTCCAGAATATACTACTACTAAATTTAAATGATATGTGTTGGAAAACAGTGTTGGAAAACAGTTTTGGAAAACACTGTTGGTAAACAGGGTTGGAAAACAGTGTTGAAAAACAATGTTGGAAAGCAATACTGAAAAGCAGTGTTGAAAAATAGTGTTAAAAACAATGTTGGAAAATAGTGTTGGTAAATAGAGTTGGAAAACAGTGTTGAAATACGGTGTTGTAAAACACCCCAAAGGGGAAAAGTCAAGAGGTCCAGAACTTACTACTACTAAGTTTAAATGATATGCGTTGGAAAATAGTGTTGGAAAACAGTGTGGGAAAACAGTGTTGGAAAAAACAGTGTTGAAAAACAATGTTGAAAAGCAATACTGAAAAGCAGTGTTGAAAAATAGTGTTGAAAAATAGTGTTGGGAAACAGTGTAGGTAAATAGAGTTGGAAAAAATGTAGGAAAACAATGTTGAAAACGGGGCTGGAAAATAGTGTTAAAATATTAAAAGCAGTGTTGGAAAATAGTGTTAAAAACAGTTTTGGGAAACAGTGTTGGAAAACATCGCTAAAAACAGTGCTGCAAAACAGTGTTGGAAAGCAATATTGAGAAGCAGTGTTGATAAATAATGTTGAAAAATAGTGTTGGTAAATAGAGTTGGAAAAAATGGTAGAAAAACAATGTTGAAAACGGGGTTGGAAAACTGTATTGAAATATTGAAAGCAGTGTTGAAAAATAAATTTAAAAACAGTTTTGGGAAACAGTGTTAGAAAACATCGCTAAAAACAGTGCTGGAAAACAGTGTTGGAAAGCAATATTGAGAAGCAGTGTAGAAAAAACAATGTTGAAAAATAGTGTTGGGAAACAGTGTAGGTAAATAGAGTTGGAAAAAAATGTAGGAAAACAATGTTGAAAACGGGGTTGGAAAACAGTGTTAAAATATTGAAAGCAGTGTTGGAAAATAGTGTTAAAAATAGTTTTGGGAAACAGTGTTGGAAAACATCGCTAAAAACAGTGCTGGAAAACAGTGTTGGAAAGAAAAATTGAAAAGCTGTGTTGAAAAACAATGTTGAAAAATAGTGTTGGGAAACAGTGTTGGTAAATAGGGTTGGAAAAAAATATAGGAAAACAATGTTGAAAACGGGGTTGAAAAACAGTGTTGAAATATTGAAAGCAGTGTTGGAAAATAAAGTTAAAAACAGTTTTGGGAAACAGTGTTGGAAAACATCGCTAAAAACAGTGCTGGAAAACAGTGTTGGAAAGCAATATTGAGAAGCAGTGTTGAAAAACAATGTTGAAAAATAGTGTTGGGAAACAGTGTTGGTAAATAGAGTTGGAAAAAAATGTAGGAAAACAATGTTGAAAACGGGGTTGGAAAACAGTGTTAAAATATTGAAAGCAGTGTTGGAAAATAGTGCTAAAAATTGTTTTGGGCAACGGTGTTGGAAAACATCGCTAAAAACAGTGTTGGAAAGCAATATTGAGAAGCAGCGTTGAAAAATATTGTCGGAAAACAATGTTGGAAAACAATATTGGAAAAAATGTTGGAAAGCAATATTTAAAAGCAAAAACAGTGTTGACAAAGAATGTTGAAAACTGTTTTGGATAACGATGTTGGAAAACGATGTTTAAAACAATGTTAGAAAGCAATATTAAAAAGCAGCGTTGGATTGTTGAATGTTGATAACAGGGTTGGAAAACAGTGTTAAAAAACAATGTCGTGTAAGCGTTATGCGTTACGCGTTATTTTAAAATTCAATTTTACCCCTATCAAAAAAATCTTCCGTACCAAAATTTAAAATGTTTCACATGAAATATTAATAGAATATTTGTACACTCTCTCTGTCTATTCCTGCTCAGGCAATAGCCGTGTTCAGCAGAAGAACTTGCTCTCTGATCAATGATATATTTCTTGGAAATTTACTTAGTCTACTTTACTTGTTGGGCTTAATATGATATTTACATGAGGCTTTTCCAAATTTCAATTAAACAAGACCCCCCTTAAAGTATGCTAAACAATAAGAGCAGTTTTATTAAGCTGATCAGTGATCAAGTGTCTGTGCTGAACGCGCCCATTACTTCTTTTATCAGGGTAAGCAATATTTTGTTTCGGTACGTACACAATTATCAAACAATTGACTTAGAAAAGGACATGATTTTGTCATTTAAACCATGAATGGCTTTACACCAAATCAATGGACGCATTCAGCAGATCAGCTTGATACCTGATCAATGAGACATTTGTTATATTTTTATAATTTAAGTAGCATACTTTTAGTAGTACTTTTATGAGAATTTCCCTTGGCAGAATGCTGATCAGGAATATATTTGCAGGGTTACAGGGTACCAGTTGATACACTCAAATGGTTATAGACAAGTTATCATCCCAACCATTCCTTCTCGCTTGAACAGAGTGTGGCAAACATTTTGTTGAAAATACTTTTAGCAGCTGCAAAAAGTTTGTTCAGTTTCCTTTTTTAGCACAGTGAAAAGAGTCGGCGTGAAACTGAGCCAAGTTTTTCGGCCTCTGTTTAGAGCTGGAAGTCAATTACCGCCTGCCACCATATGCTGTGGCCATAATTCTCACATCATTCTGTTTCTCAGTCTTTGGGGGGATTTGTGCCTCTTATTTTTCTGCTGCTGCTGCCAGCGAATGGCAGGGTTTCGCCTTAATCTGAACAAAATAGACAAGTCAATCCCTTAGCCAGGCAGCAAACAAAGCCGGAACAGACTCATATGTTTGTTGGTTGGTTGCATTATGTGGGATTTGGTCCCTTTGCATTCAAAAAAAGCAAAGAAAAAAAGTATCAAATTTGTTCCAGTTTCTTTTTAGTTTTCAATTTCTCCCCCCCCGCAAATGTAATAATGTTACCTAGCCAGGTTATGAAAAAGTTTTCAATGTGATTGAAAAACTAACTGCACAAGAAAATAGAAAATCAAACAAAAATAGTTCAAATTTTCTTCTTAAGAAAATTTAATTTCAATCTTTTCAGGTATGAACTTTTTTTTATGAGCTAAAAGTTGGCCGTTTTCTTATTTTCATGTTTTTCAAATCTAGTTGAATAATAAGAAAATTTGTGTTGCCTACTTATAGGCCGCTTGATGCAATGTCAAAATTATTGTAAAATTCCATTTAAATTCAGCGCACAAAAGTGTGCTATACAAAAGCGAAACTAATTCCCTACTTAAATGAAATGAGTGTCCAAATTTAATTGAGTTGTAATTACTCATTCCCATTCCCTTAAAAAAAAAGAATTCCTTGCATAATTTGTAAAAAACCGCAATGGCTGGGAATTGAAACAACCGCTAAGCGCGGTAATTGGCCACGCATATCGAAATGGCAAATGGGAAATGTAAAATTAAGTTTTTGCTTTTGTCTGTGTGTGTTGTCTGTTGCATACTTTTCTGGGCAATTTGATTTTGCACTCGCTGTTCTGCCACAGTGCAGTTGTTCAGCACTGTAAACGGCTTTTGTGGCGCTCAGCTGGTGTCAAAGCATATTTGCCAATTGGCTGCGCTTTGTGCGAGACAGCACAATTAAAACTACATTACGAATAGAGAGAGAGGGAGAGGGAGTGAGCGAGAGTTGAAGTGAGCTTTGTGTTTTGATTTCCTTACAGTCAGTTGGATTTGGATTTCAATGTGTTTGCCCTTTGGCTTTGGTTTGCAAAACCAGTGGAAGCCACAACAAAGAGCCAGTGAACACACACACATCCATTCTCCCACTGGCCCAGAACTGGCCAATTTTAGTTTAAGGCATTTGGTTGGTAGTTTAAATTGCGTCTACGTTACGATTTCCTATGATGTATGCCAGCTAAATTATTATGGTAATCATAAAGCATTGTGCAAAGAAAGCAATTGAATATTATATGAATGATTTTCGATAAAAGATGTTTGTTTTGCAGAAAAAACATCTTACGATATTCGGTTTAAAATTACGATATTCAATCTATTAATATATTATAGATTTTTTTATGATTTATGTTTGGTCTTGCAGAAAAAACTTCTTACGATATTCGGTTAAAATTACGATATTCAATCTATTAATATATTAAAGATTTTTTATGATTTATGTTTGGTTTTGCAGAAAAAACTTCTTACGATATTCGGTTTAAAATTACGATATTCAATCTATTAATATATTAAAGATTTTTTTATGATTTGTGTTTGATTTGCAGAAAAAACTTCTTACGATATTCGGTTTAAAATTACGATATTTAATCTATTAATATATTATAGATTTTTTTATGATTTATGTGTGATTTGTAGGAAAAACTTCTTACGATATTCTGTTAAAAATTCCGATATTCAATCTATTAATATATTCAAGATTTTTTGTGGTTTATGTTGGGTTTTTGCAGAAAAAATTTCTTACGATATTCGGTTTAAAATTACGATATTCAATCAAATAATAAGATGCATTTGGTTAGTAGTTAAAGTTGTGATTATATATAATATATATGGGCATTTCCACCAAAAGGTCCACCGAGACCAAAAATTTTAAAGTTTTTCAAAAACCCCTTGCTTTATGATATTTTCATAGGAAAACAGTCAAATTGTACTAATATAAACTAATTTTACATTTATTTATAACCCACTTCGAGATATTCAAAAGCAAAGTCGCGCAAGCTCAACTATTCTCAGTATGATATATTCCCTGCACTTTTTGTTTTGATAATTGTTCTTTAATGTCTTTCTTTATGCATTGACTTTTGCATTCTTAAATCTTTCCAAGGATACAAAGAGTCAAATAAAAATGCAAAAGAGACTATGCGATTGGTAAATAACGTAATTTTTTGATTTGCATCATCGCATTTTTTCGATGTCCCGTGCGACATTGAAAAACAACATTTGTTATCTGTGCGTCAAAAGTACATGTGGAAGGCTTATCCAATATTGAGTACAAATAGTGATTTTTAATACAATTCAAATAAAAAGAATCATGCTGAAAAATGAGAATATTTGTGATCTGGGTACTTATATAAAGTTGGTCCAGTGCGACATCGTCAGTGTGAAATTCAAAATTTTTTTCTTACATGAATGATTTTTTTTTTTGTAAATCATAGTTTTTTATTTTTTATATCTAAATGAGCAAAAACGGCGGCGAAAAAAAAATGTAGAGAGCCTGCATACGGTAGAGAAAAAAGTTAAAGTCAATCCAATATTTTAAAAATTTTTTGTTTTTTGTTATTATGCGAAAATGAATACATTGAAATCTTTTGTTGACTTAAAAACATTTTAACTCCGCTTATTTATATATAATTTCCTTAAAAGAGTTACTGAAATAACATTATTATTATGACGGGAGAAAATGTCCCATACGACATGTCCCGTGCGAAAGTGCTTAAAATTGAATTTTTAAGAAATGTATAAGTTTATTTTGGGTAAAATGAAAACCGTTTTTAAGTGTCATCAATGTGCAATGTTTTTAAATTTAACAGATTGAAATATTGCCTCAGGATTCGCTAATATCGGCTTGTCAATTGTTGGTCGCAAAAACCACTTCTGTTTTTGTCCCGTGCGAATGCCTTGGTTTTTTGTAATTATCTTGAAAAAAATTAATTGCCCAAAATCAACCTTAGCACCAATTGTAGGGCCAATTAAGAGCAATAAGTTAAGCCTTTTGTCAAATAAAAAATACGTTTTATTTTTACTTTTTTTCCACTTCAAAAGTGTACGAAGGTCCAGTTCGACATAATGGAAATGCCCATATATAATTTCGTTTACGATATTCCAAAATTATGCAAAGAGTCCAATTGAATATTGACAAAATTAGTTTGGTATGTTGCAAAAAGTTCCTACGATATTCGTTTAAGAATTTAGATATTCAACTAAAAATTACAATATTCAATAAAATGACAAGAGTCATTTGGTAAGTAGTATAAATTGCTACTATTTACGATTTCTTAAGATGTATGCCAGCTAAATTATATATTTTTTTAACGATATTCCAAAATACGCAAAGAAATCAATTTAATTTAGACAAAATTTGTTTGGTATGTGGTGCAAACTTCTTACGATATTCGGTTAAAAATTACGATATTCAATAAAATTACAATATGCATTTCGTGTGACTGTTTACGATTTCTAATGATGTATGCCAGCTTAAACATATATATATTTTTTTACGATATTCCAAAATGATGCAAAAAATTAATTTAATAATATGTTAAAGGTTTTTAATAAAATATGTTTGGTATGCAGAAAAAGTCTTTCCATATTCGATTAAAAATTACGGTATTCAACTAAATGATAGGATGCATCTGGTTAGTAGTTAAAATTGTGTTTCTGTTTACTATTTCTGATGATGTATGCCAGCTTAGTTATATATATTTTTTACGATATTCCAAAATGATGCAAAAAATTAATTTAATAATATGTAAAAGATTTTTAATAAAATATGTTTGGTATGCAGAAAAAGTCTTTCGATATTCGGTTAAAAATTACGATATTCAACTAAATGATAGGATTCATTTCGTTAGTAGTTAAAATTTGTTTTTCTGTTTACGATTTGATGATGATGCCGTTTAATTATATATATTTCTTACGATATTCCAAATGAAGCAAAATTATTTAATAATATGTTAAAGATTTTTAATAAAATATGTTTGGTATGCAGAAAAAGTCTTTCGTAATTTTTAACCGAAAATTACGATATTCAACAAAATCATAGGATTGATTTGGTTTGTAGTTTAAATTGTAACTTATTACGATTTCGTATGCAGAAAAATTACGATATTCAACTAAATGATAGAAAGCATTTGGTTAGTAGTCTAAATTCTGTGACTGTTTATGATTTCTGATGATGTATGCCAGCTTAATTATATTTATTTTTTTACGATATTCCAAAATAATGCAAAAAATTAATTTAATGTTAAAGATTTTTAATAAAATATGTTTGGTATGCACAAAAAGTCTTTCCATATTCGGTTAAAAATTACGATATTCAACTAAATCATAGGATGCATTTAAATTGTGACTTATTACGATTTCTTATGATGTATGCGAGCCAAATTTTAATTTTTTTTTACCTTATTCCAAAATTATGCAAAGAAAATTTAATTTGACAAAATTTTGTTTAGTAGGTAGCAAAAACTTCTTACGATATTTGGTTGAAAATTCTGGTATTGGGTTAGAAATTATTATTATTTTGACAAAATTAGTTTGGTATGTAGCAGAAACTTCTTACGATATTCGGTTGAATATTCTGATACTCAACTAACTACGATATTCACTACGATATAGGGCAGCTGAATTATAATAGTTCATGAATACGATAATCAGAAGGAAAAATGCAATATTCCGAATTTTTTTTTTAAATATTTAATAAAGTTTTGTCAAAAGTGATTATTTTGTATGAGTTCTCTTTACGATATTCATAACCATTTAAATTATTAAATATTAAAATTAGCTGTTACAGCCCCCATTGAGGCCAAGCCGAGCTTCTTTCAATCTCTTTAAATTATTGCCTACTTTATTATACCGAAATCTCTCCATCCTCAGTTCATCTATAATTAATGACTAGCAAAAATGTTATACCCGCTTCTCCATCAGCGAAAACAAAAACAAAAACAATTCGCAGCCATCGAAATTAATTGGCATTTTGTGTGCAATTTGTCTGTTTATCGAATAGACAGCTAAGCAACCACAAAAGTGATTCTGGTACAACAAATCATTTGCAAATTGGCTATGATTAATGTAATGAAAATGTAAAATGACAACAATATAAAATCAAATTTCAAGAGCTCCTAATCAAAAGTAGACAAAATGTGCGATAAGTTTTAATTAGTGCCAAGGCAAGCAATTATAATTTTTTTAACAATGGAATTCCATTAGTCAAAGTCAAAGAATGCCTCTTCTCTTATCGATTTTCTGCACAAGATTCCATTAAGGGGTGTGAGTGAGTGAAGCAATGGGAAAATTGTTTAGCAATTTGACACATTTTAGGCAGGACAAGGGGACTTGATAAACTGCATTTAAGTCAACTTCTGGCAGCCTTACACATAAACAGGCAAACACATGTTGGGACATCAACATACAACTGGCATTGGGGAGTTAGTCAGTTTGTAGAAAATAATTTGCGCAAAAATTTCAACAAATTTTACTAAGCCTTTGAATCAGATTTTTACCCTGTGTGCTAAAGTTTGTACGCAAATTAGTTAGCATGTTTGCCAGTTTGCCAAATTTTGTTTGACAAACAACTTATTTTCATTGGTTGTGTGTACTTAGCGTACGCTAATTAGTTAAAATGTTTGCGAGTTTGCTTTTGCAAGCAAATTGTGAGAACTAACAAGGCAAATAAGTTTCTGGTAACACCAAATTTAGTTTTGACAAAAAATAACAGCTCAAAGTTTGCGCAAATTTTTTTTAAAGTGTTGTCTAAGCGTACGCAAATTAATTTGCCTGTTTGCAAGTTTGCATACAAATTGTAAGAACATTGAAGCCAAATGTTTAATTTGTGTACTAACAAAATTTGAGCAAAACTTTTTAAGAGCAAATATTTGCGCATGTGGAAACACCAAATTTAGTTTTGACAAACAACAAAGCTTAAGCAAATTTTGATTGGGTGTGTGAACTTAGCGTAAGCAAATTCTAAGAACTTAGAAGGCAAATGTTTAATTTGTATACTAACAAAATTTGTACAAACTTTTTAAGAGCAAATATTTGCGCATATGCAAACATCACATTTAGTTTTAACAAAGCTCAAAGCTTAAGTAAATTTTGGTTTGGTGAGCTTAGCGTAAGCAAATTAATAAGCAAGCAAATTGTAAGAACTTAGAAGGCAAATGTTTAATTTGTATACTAACAAAATTTGTGCAAAACTTTTTTAAGAGCAAATATTTGCGCATATGAAAACATCACATTTAGTTTTGACAAACAACAAAGCTTAAGCAAATTTTGATTGGGTGTGTGAGCTTAGCGTAAGCAAATTCTAAGAACTTTGAAGTCAAATGTTCAATTTGTATACAAACAAAATTTGTGCAAACTTTTTAAAATCAAATATTTGCGCATGTGGAAACACCAAATTTAGTTTTGACAAACAACAAAGCTTAAGCAAATTTTAATTGGGTGTGTGAGCTTAGCGTAAGCAAATACTAAGAACTTTGAAGGCAAATGTTTAATTTGCATACTAACAAAATTTGTACAAACTTTTTAAGAGCAAATATTTGCGCATATGAAAACATCACATTTAGTTTTGACAAAGCTCAAAGCTTAAGCAAATTTTGATTTGGTGTGAGAGCTTAGCTTTACCAGGTCAGGACTAAAGCTAAGGTTCCTCAGGCAAATAATTTGCGCAATTTTTTTTTTTAATGAAAATTTGTCTAAATATCCTTTACATAAAATTTAGCAGGACTTAAAACTAAAGCTGAGGATCCACACGCAAATAATTTGATCAATAAGTGCCCAAAAATACCCTGTATGGGCCTATTTAGCCAAATTTTCATTAAAAAAAAAATTTGCGCAAATTATTTGCCTGTAAAACATTAGCTTTATACGATGATGCAAACTTTATGAAGTTTTTCAAAAAAGCTTCTAGTAAAATGACTCCATTCCATACAAATTCTCTGCGTTTCTATGCTTAGACTCTTCATTGTAGTTAATTAAATCAAATTTGCTTAACACTTTGGTATTAAAGTGCCAGAATTCAGTCATGTGTGGCAGTCCAGTAGAGCAACAAGCATAAGACAAAAACAGAAAGAGAAAAAGAGAGAGAGATAGAGAGTACCAATTACCAGTGTCTCCTCTGACTGTACAAAATTTTCAATTACATGCAAAATCCAAGACTGCAGGCCATTTGCCTTTAAAAAAGCCAACTTTTGCTTATCATAAATGACAAATCTTAAAGTCACAACAGCAATAACAGAACCAGACCAAAAAAAAAAAAACAAAAACACCAACTAAATGGACCAAGGGGCATTGCCAAGTGCCAAAATGGCGGGCGTTGTTCCAAAAATTTAGCTGCATTTGGTGTAAATGTAAACGATATAATCGCCCAACGCCATCTGGGTGGGAAGGGGAAGAGCCGCAGGCAGAGAGAGGGAGAGCACAAAACAAACGCACAACAAATAACCATAAACATAAACATTAGAGATGTGTGGGAGAAGGGTCCTGGCACTGGGAAAACATTTTGTGGTTAACTTTGTTCTGCGTTCAAAGAAGCAAGAGACGTATGGGATCAAAACTAGACCAAATCGTTTTAGTACTAAACATCACGTTGGGGTCACCACATGACATTGTTCATTTTTCATTGCATTTTCAGGAATTTTTGGAGAAGAATATTAAGATTTTGATAGCAAATTAAAAGTTGGGGTCACCACTTAAAATTAATTTTCATTACTTTTTCAAATTACAAGCCAATTTTCCTAAATGGTTACTAAACTAATGGTCGGGGTCACCATTTTTAATTTTTCCTTTATTATGCAATTTGTAAGACGATTTACTGAAAAAAAGTTCATCCAGCACATCTAAAGCACTTTGAGCTAAGCAGTTTCCAATTTCTAGCTTTATTACTTCAAATACTCAGCACCACGTCGGGGTCACCATTTGTTGTTTTCCCTTAACTCATTGTATTTTTAAGCTGTTTGGATGAATTTTTGTTTTCGGTGCAGAAGAAAGTTTCTCAGTTTTGTCAGAAATGGTTACTAAGCTAAACTAGTCGTCGGGGTCACCATTTTTAATTTTTCCTTAATTATTAAAAGACATTTTACTTAAGAAAACGTTATTACAGCACATCTGAAGCACTTTGAGCTGAGTAGTTTCCAATTTCTAGCTTTATTACTTCAAATACTCAACACCACGTCGGGGTCACCATTTGTTGTTTTCCCTTAACTTATTGAATTTTTAAGCTGTTTTGGCTGATTTTTGTTTTGGTGCAGAAGAAAGTTTCTCAGTTTTGTCAGAAATGGTTACTAAGCTAAACTAGTCGTCGGGGTCACCATTTTTAATTTTTCCTTAATTATTAAAACATTTTACTAAAGAAAACGTTATCCCAACACATCTAAAGCACTTTGAGCTGAGCAGTTTCCAATTTCTAGCTTTATTACTTCAAATACTCAACACCACGTCGGGGTCACCATTTGTTGTTTTCCCTTAACTCATTGTATTTTAAGCTGTTTGGCTGAAAGAAAGTTTCTCAGTTTTGTCAGAAATAATTACTAAGCTAAACTAGACGTCGGGGTCACTATTTTTAATTTTTCCTTAAAAAGAGTAAAAGAAAACGTTATCCCAGCACATCTGAGCACTTTGAGCTGAGCAGCTCATTTGTTTTGTAATAGGGCAACTTCACTCGACTTGGAAGGGCATAGTGCAGAAGAAAGTATCTTAGTTTTGTCAGAAATGGTTACTAAGCTAAACTAGTCGTCGGGGTCACCACTTTTAATTTTTCCTTAATTATTAAAACATTTTACTAAAGAAAACGTTATCCCAACACAGCTAAAGCACTTTGAGCTGAGTAGTTTCCAATTTCTAGCTTTATTACTTCAAATACTCAACACCACGTCGGGGTCACCATTTGTTGTTTTCCCTTAACTTATTGAATTTTGAAGCTGATTTGCTTCATTTTTGTTTTCGGTGCAAAAGAAACTCTCTCTGTTTCGTCAGAAATGGTAATGAGCTAAACTAGACGTCGGGGTCACCATTTTAAGTTTATTCTTATTTAAACATTTTACTAAAGAAACATCTGAATCACTTTGAGCTGAGCAGCTTGCGAGCTCATTTGTTTTGTAATAGGGCAACTTCACTCGACTTGGAAGGGCATGTCCTGATTTAAGTACGAAATACAGAATGCAAGTTGTTTAATCTTGATAAAGAAACAGGTGCCTCCGTATATACATTCACATATTGCCATTTAAAAAATTGGTGCTTGCACAAGTTCATGTCAATAAAATCAAATTAAATAGCAACAAGTGCAAGCCGCAAAAGCAGTTACCAGGGTTGTCATATCATTCACTGTGGCATGCCAATAACCGTTATGGCTCTGAATGAAAATCATTCTACCGCCGGGCAAAAACCAGAAATAGAAACGAAAGCAAAGGGCAAAAATATTGAACGTGATTTATATTTCTGCTTCTCTCTCTCTCAACTCTCCTCTGCTTCACCACAACCCGATTCCCTGTTATGCCAATGCACTTTGAGTTAAAGAAAAATATTTGGTGAGTTGTAAAAGCAAAGAAAAAGGGAGGTAATGGTAACGGTGGACCATTGAATGGGGGTGGCGGGCGGGGGTATGTATACCCATCAATGAGAAAAAACATTTGAAATATTTTAAAATAATAGACGCCAAACTAAATGGAAAGTAAGCGAACGAACGAATTTCTAGTGAGTATGTAACATACTCAGAAATTTGGCCAACGAATTTAAACCAATAAAGCCAGAGAGCAGTTTTTGTGAGCCTTTAAAGCAGTGTTGGGAAACCTTTTGATAGTGTGTGATAGTGCTCGAAAGCGCTCAACTTTTCCCAACCATTTTAAAAGCTATGTACAGCTCCACCAAAACGACCTAGTACTTCATATAGCTTTCCCAAGACTTGAAGAGTTCGAAGCAACAACTTTAAGAGCTTTGAACAACTCTACAAAAACGAGTTAGTACTTTTTACTGCTTTCACAGGTCTATATAGCTGTATAGTACAGTCTCTTAGATCTACAAAGTTAATTTGAGCAAAGGTATCATAATTTTTCATTCAGAATCTACTCTACAAACTTTCTTAAAAGAACTTACAGATTTTTTGTTAGGAATCATTTTTTAGGGCTTCCATTATGCTTTAAAGTAACCGTATTATGGTTTTTAAGCTTAAAGCATTAAGTCTCCAAACTCTACACAACTCTACACAACTCTACACAACTCTACACAGCTCTACAAAGACGATAAAGCATTCCATAGATCGTTAACAAGTTCATATACTAGGTGTAAAAGTGTAAGAAGCGTGTCAAACTACTCTACAAAGTCTCCAAAGTGCATAAGATCAAATATTAACAGATTTTTAGTTATAAAATCATTTTTGAGGTTTTCAAAGTTGCGTATAGTGGCTTTAACTTTCCGCTATTTGAATGATATATGATATAAATATAAGTCTCCAAACTCTACAAAGTATTAAATTTGTAAAGAATCAGCATATTGCTGTTTCTTTGTTCTCATTTTACGCTAAAAAACTTATACAAATTAATTCTTCACTAGTCTCCAAACTCAAGCAAGCTTGACAATCAACTCTCCAAAGGTCTCAAATTGTAATTCTTCAGGTTAATGCTTTACTTAGTGATTTTTTGACAAACTAAAATGAAGATATTGCTAGAGAAAAATACTCTCCAAACTCTGCGAAGTTGAATTAAGCCTAAAAGGCCACTCTACAAAGTCTCCAATTATCAAATAATTAGCAAGTTGCTGTTTTTTGTGCTTGTATAAGCTATAAAATATCGCATTAGGATTTAAGATTATAAACCTTCAACTCTCCACTACTCTCCAAAGCTAAAAAAGCTAGACTAAGTTCTCTACAAAGCCTCGAAATCGAACAAAGCCAGTAAAATGTTGTTTTCAGTGATTTTGAAGTATACTGCATTAAAAAAATACTCTCCAAACTCTACAAAGGTCGAGTATTAACTTTCTTTATTTTGTTGACTACTATTAAAGTTAAATTTGTCTATTTAATAGTGTCAAAGCATCGAATTTAGCCTTAATTCTAACTCTACAAAGTCTCCAACTTGCATATAAACAGCGAGTTGTGGTTGTATGTGAATTTTATGAGCTATAAAACTGCTTAATATTAATTTAAATGATAAACCTTTAATTCTCCACTACTCTACAAAGCCAAAAAAATCAAACTAACTTCTCTACAAAGTCTCTATATTGAACAAAGTCAGTAAAATATTGTTCTTAAAAGATTTTGAAGTATAATAAATTAAAAAAATTCTCTCCAAACTCTACAAAGGTGGAGTTTTAACTTTCTTTACTTTGTTGCCTACTCTCAAAGTTAAATTTGTATATTTAATAGTGTCAAACCATCGAATTTAGCCTTAATTCTAACTCTACAAAGTCTCCAACTTGCATATAAACAGCAAGTTGCGGTTTTTTCGTGTATTTTATGAGCTATAAAACTCCTTAATATTATTTAAAATGATAAACCTTCAATTCTCCACTACTCTCCAAAGCCAAGAAAGCTTAACTAACTTCTCTACAAGATTTCTTAATCGAACAAAGCCCGTAAAATGTTGTTCTTAAAAGATTTTGAAGTATAATAAATTAAAAAAATACTCTCCAAACTCTACAAAGGCGGATTACTTTATATTTATATAATATTATTTCTATATTGTTGCCAAGGTTAAATTTGTCTATTTACTAGTGTCAAACCATTGAATTTAGACGAAAGTCTAACTCTACAAAGTCTCCAATTTGCAACTAATTAAAAAGTTGCTGTTGTTTGTGCTTGTATGAGCTATAAAATACCCCAATATGATTTAAGATTATAAAACTTCAACTCTCCACTACTCTCCAAAGCCAAGAAAGCTAGTCTAAGTTCTCTAAAAAGTCTCGCAATTGAACAAAGCCCGTAAAATGTTGTTATTGAAAGATTTTAAAGTATACTGCCTTAAAAAAAAACTCTCCAAACTTTGTTTACTTTGTTGACTACTGTCAAAGTTCAATTTGTTTATGTAATAGTGTCAACTCATCGATATTAGTCCAAAATCTAACTCTACAAAGTCTAAAATTTGCAAGCTTCAATTCTCCACTACTCTCCAAAGTCAAGAAAGCACGTTCAAGTTCTCTACAAAGTCTCGCAATTGAACAAAGCCAGTAAATGGTTGTTCTTAAAAGATTTTGTAGGAAAAAAAAAAACTCTCCAAACTCTACAAAGTCAGGGTATTAACATTTTATATAGTTTTGTCAACACTCAAGGTTAAAAACGACCCTGTAATAGAGAAAAATCAATAAAAAAGCAACTCTACAAAGTCTCCAATAGCCTCTTTTTTGTTTTACACCTAAAATCAAATCAAAATATTCACTGACTCTTCACTCGACTTAACCTGGATGGCACCCTGAATGCTTGGTTGGACTTAACTTCAGACTAGTTTAAAGCATCCAATTGAAAAATTATGCTAATTTGTTGGCTCTCCACCAGCCAGCAGCAGCAATATGGAAACACAAAAAAAAAAAAAAAAAAAAAAAAAATCTCATAAACCCAAAGGGTTTCCAGCATTCTGGCACGTTGGCCATTTATTTGCGCCAGCTCTTCGCTTTGGCCCACTATTTAAATGGCACAATACAGGAGAATAGTCCAAGGCGGAGGAGGCCTTCCTCCTCCTGCCGTGATTAATGCCCGTCGTGGGCTTTTGTGCCTGCAGAGCGCAAAATTTCATGTAATCTACTTTAAAGCTTGGGGCATTGCATAATTTTAGGCAGGAGACTTGCCCGGTCTTTAGTATGTATGTGTGTGAGTGCAGCTGCCGTGTACCTAGAATGGGATTAGCCCAAAATGCAGGCGGTTGAAGATGTGAAACTATGTGGGGGAGGAGTAGAAGGTAGCAAACTAATGGATGAAGATGGCCAGAGAAACGTGCGGGAAGTTTCAAAGTTGTTAAAGGCAAAGTACGGGTGAGACAGGGAGCCAGTTAAGCTAGTAATTAGTTAAGCTACATTTTCTCTTTTTTACTTTTCAAATATCGAAAGGCTTTATTTTTTATTTTTACTCTGCCTCTGGACTCTCCGTGGTTTCCTCCATGATCGGATGATCGCGCATCAAACGATATAAACGCATTGAGGCAAACGAATCTCTGGCCAAACGATGACCCAGCCGGGGTCTAGACACCGCCAGCTGTTCGGTCGGTGGCTGCGTTTGCCTCAATTGTCTGGCCGCCAAACCGCCATCATCGCCACCCGCATCGGGTGTCGGGGAGTTGGTATTCAAATTTGCCTCGGCCATGCGTGCCTCAAAACGTTCACGTGCCTGCCGCAACATCGATTGTATCAAACGTACATGCACCTGGGAGCGACGTACGCGTCGTGCAAAATCCGCCATTTGGGCGCGATGCGACTCAGCCAAACGCTGTAACTCCAGGACACGTACAATATCCTGATCCACCGCCTGTCGGGCGGTCTGGGCCAACTGACGTTCCGGCTCAGAGCCGACCATCTGTTCAAGATTGATATAACCGCGACGCAGCTCGTTAAGCACCTCCAGTACCACAGCCATAGCGGTTTCCTTCTCCAAATCGCTGCTGCTGCTTAAGCCTTGACTGGTGCTGGGCTGATCCTGTAAAGAAAGCCGCTGCTGTTGTTGTTGTTCTTGTCCATTATCAGCCATGTTTTACAAATTTTTTTTTTAAATACTTCCAAATTTTTTTTTTTTTTTTTTAATAAATTTTGTATGCCGTATGATATGCCTAAAAGTCGAGAGTCAACTGAATTGAGCTAAATGTTTGCTTTTCAAGTAAGAGAAAGTTTTTAGACTGGCCTGCTGCTTGGAAACCAGACAAAGAAATTTCCTATTAGTTCTAAGTTTACTTAGACCTAGTATGCCTAATAAAAAAAAAAAAAAAAAAAAAAAAAAAATTTTTAGACAGGATTTTACCTATGAAAAAACCTTTAAAGAAAAGCACGTTCCATTCCATCGATTATCGATTATTAAGTGTGACCGTTTTAGGCGACCCAAGGTTTGGGAAGCTTAAATTATAGCTAACTAGCTTAATGCAGGGTGGCTGCTGAATATTGCTACATTAAGAAACTCAAATAACTTGTTTTTTAGTGTATGGAATTAATTCTTTTTTTAAACATGTTAAAGCTTATTCAATTTTATTTAATATATCACAAAATAATTAAATTTAAATGCCCTTCTTTTGGCAAAATTCCAAGCGACTCGGCAAGTCTTAAACATTCGAATTTTATAATTGAATAAGTTCGAATCTTTGTATATAAATGTCTGCAATGACTGTCTGCGAATATCTATTCGAGCAGATAAGCTCCAGCAATCGTTTCCTTTATCCGTACTGAAGGATTTCTATGGTAAGGTCTTCTTGCGACTGTACCCGAGCATGCCTCATTATGGTCCATCTGCTCGTTGGATACACTCTCTTTAAAGTGGAACTACGAACTCAAGTGCCTGATAGCGGCGAACAATCAAAATTCTTAGGTCACTCTTACAACAATACATTTTTGTGAAAACCTAAAGATCAATCTTCAAAATAAAAAAAAAAACTAAGCATATTACTTAAATAGAAAAAAAGTTATTTAACTTTTTTTTGGTAGCAACTTTCATTAGCCACCCTGTAACTAAAACAGAAAAAAATAGCCCATATATCATACCATCATAGGAATTTTTTTTAATAGATTTCAACAAGCTTCAATATTAGCCTGAGATCTGAGAGATAAGAGAACTCCGAAGTAGAACCCTGTTTATGTACGCTTCTTCTCAAGACGATAAAGTCGTTCGCTTTGCTCCAATAAAAACTGTTTGTGTGGTCTTGAACTCTAAGCGCACTTAAAATCTGACCAATATGTGTTCTTTGGCCTTGCTCGGGACCTAAAAATTTTATTTTTTTTTTTTTTTTTTTTTTTTTTTTTTTTTTTACAAAATTAGAAAATATTGTGAGAGGGATTATTAGAGTCTTGCTCTCATTTACGCTCGGTAAAATATAAATATTAGCCTTAAATCTGAGAGATACGAGAATTCTTTTCAGAAGTAGAACCCTGTTTATGTACGCTTCTTCTCAAGACGATAAAGTCGTTCCCTTTGCTGCAATAAATACTGTTTGTGTGGTCTTGAACTCAAAGCTCTCTTAAAATTTACCAAATCACATTGGTCTTGCTCGGGACCTAAAAATTGTATTTTTTTTTATTTTTTTTTTTTTTTTTTTTTTTTTTTTTTTACAAAATTAGAAAATATTGTGAGAGGGATTATTAGAGTCTTGCTCTCATTTACGCTCGGTAAAATATAAATATTAGCCTTAAATCTGAGAGATACGAGAACTCTTTTCCGAAGTAGAACCCTGTATATGTGCGCTTATTCTCAAGTCGAAGAAGTCGTTCGCTTTGCTCCAGTAAAAACTGTTTATGTTGTCTTGAACTCTAAGCGCACAAATCTTAAAATTTACCATGTGTTTTTTGGGCCTTGCTCGGGACCTTAAAATTGTATTTTCTATTTATTTTATTTTTTTAAATTTTTTAAATATTTTTTTTATGTTTTTTTTAATGTTTTTTTTTTTATATTTTATTTTTTTTTTTTTTTATAAAATTAGAAAATATTGTGAGAGCGATTATTAGAGTCGTGCTCTCATTTACGCTCGGTAAAATATATTAGCCTTCAATCTGAGAGATACGAGAACTCTTTTCCGAAATAGAACCCTGTATATGTACGCTTATTCTCAAGTCGATGAAGTCCTTCGCTTTGCTTCAGTAAAAACTGTTTATCTTGTCTTGAACTCTAAGCTTTAAGCGAGGAAATCTTAAAATTTAACATATTTTTTTTTTGGCCTTGCTCGGGACCTAAAAATTGTATTTTTTTTTTTTTTTTTTTTTACAAAATTAAAAAATATTGTGATAGCGATTATTAGAGCCATGCTCTCATTTACGCTCGGTAAAATATATTAGTCCGAAATCTGAGAGATAAGATAACTCTTTTCCGAAGTAGAATCCTGTATATGTACGCTTATTCTCAAGTCGAAGAAGTCGTTCGCTTTGCTCCAGTAAAAACTGTTTATCTTGTCTTGAACTCTAAGCTTTAAGCGAGGAAATCTTAAAATTTACCATGTGCTTTTTTTGGCCTTGCTCGGGACCTAAAAATTGTATTTTTTTTTTTTTTTTTTTTTTTTACAAAATTAGAAAATATTGTGAGAGGGATTATTAGCGCCCTACTTTCATTTTCGTGTTTTCTTTGGCCTTGCTCGGGACCTTAAAATTGTATTTTGTTTTTATTTTTTTTTTTTTTTTTTTTTTTTTAAAATTTTTTTAACAAATAAATATTACGGGGATTATTAGCGCGCTCTCAATGACTTTCCTGCTCGGACTAAATGTTACACAAGCGCCCCCCACCCTAAATTGTTTTTTTTTTTTTTTTTTTTTTTTTAATCTAAAAAATTAGAAAATATTATGAGAGGGATTATTAGCGCCTACTTTCATTTTCGTGTTTTCTTTGGCCTTGCTCGGGACCCTAAAATTGTATTTTTTTTTTTTTTTTTTTTTATAATTTTTTTTATACAAAATTAGAAAATATTGTATGAGGGATTATTAGCGCCGTGCTCTCAATTTCGCTATGAGCCTTGCTCGGGACCTTAAATTGTAAGTTTGAATTTTTTTTTTTTTTTTTTACAAAACTAGAAAATATTGTGAGAGGGATTATAAGCGCCCTGCTTTCATTTTCGTGTTTTTTTGGCCTTGCTCGGGACCCTAAAATTGTATTTTGGTTTTAATTTTTTTTATTATTTTTTTATTTTTTTTATTATTTTTTTTTTTTTTTATTTTTTAATAATTGTTTTTATACAAAATTAGAAAATATTGTAAGAGGGATTATTAGCGCCGTGCTCTCAATTTCGCTTTGAGCCTGGCTCGGGACCTTAAATTCTATTCTTTTTTTTTTTTTTTTTTTTTTTTTTTTTTACAGAAAATTAGCAAATATTGTTAGAGGGATTATTAATGCCCTGCTCTCATTTCGCTCTGAGTTCATGAGAGCGCCATGCTCTCATATTCGCTTTGGGCCAGTAAAATATTTAACTTTTTAGTTTCTACTTCAGTTACATTACTTCTAAGATATGAACCGGTTCAAACTGTTTCGAAATTTAACTTGGTAGTAGGATCTCTATTTTTAATCTTGATACCAAAATTCAAGTTCATAGATAACAATACTTCTGTAATAAGGCTCTAAATCGCCTTTGAACCGGTTTAATCTGCTTCGGATTCGGTCTTGAACATGTAAAATATATAACTGTTCGACCACCTTTGAGCCTTCTCGTGGAACTTCTCATTCTTATCTTAGAAAAAACTGTACCATGTTTGTTTTTTTTTCAGCCTTATTTGATACTAGAGTTGGCACGAATTTTGTGAAAGACAAAGAAGAAGACGAGTTCCGCTTACTCTTGTGGGGACTGTACTCACAAGTTCTCTTTCCGTCGGTCTGTGTAAACAACTAGATCTGTGAGACTTTAAAAGTCTAAGCAATGGTCAAGGTTGTTTAAAAAACCTTAGTTCCTGATTTTGATTTTCAGAGTATTGCTCGAACAAACCATTGTCTTTAATTGAAGAAACAAATTTTTACATAAACTTTACCGTTAAGTGATGTTGCGAAACCATTTTGACAGTGCAAATCTCTAGATTATATGTTAGTTAACTGATTTCGGCTGAAAATGTGGGAACTACTCTTAGACTGGCTATTAAGAAGCGTAGATTATAGCTGACTAGCTATATATAGGGTGGCTAATGAATATTGCTACATTAAGAAACTCAAATAACTTTTTTATTCATGTATGAAGTACATATTTTCTTTATTCATGTTAAAGCTCATTGAATTTGATTTAATAAAGCTCAATTAGTTGTAAAAAGAATTGTATTTAAATGCCCTGCTTTGGGCCAAATTCCAAACGTCCTCCAAATCTTCTTTGTGCTGAAAAAGAAAAATTTAATTCATGCCACTTTTTTTTTTCGAACAATCAAATTAACTAGTTTTTAATTTGGTTCAACTAAAATTTGAAGGAAAATGTATTCCATTCGCAACAAAACTAGTGAAAAATGTGAGGGTGTTGGTGAGTGTTTTTTTTAAATTTTGTTGGCCTCTTCGTTCTCTGCTTCCTGCGACATAATTTTGTTCCAAAGTTGTGCTATAGTTTCATCCTGTTGTTTAATATATGCTTCAAATGGTTGCACTCGATCCTCGGGTGCTATTTCCTCCTCCACATAAGAAGGTGCTTGGGGGGTCTTGGCTTTGGGCCATAAAAAGCTAGAATTTGAGTTTCGACCCATTAGCGACAATTGCTGATCAAAACTACGACGCATCATATCTAATTGAACGGAACGTTCACGTGGCGGCGGTGGTGGCGGTGGTGGTGGCGGTGGTGGCGGTGTCGACGGTGGTGGGGATGATGTGTAGGGCCAGTGTTCAAAAAAGCTAAAAGTAGGCATTTCACTATATTCCATCTCCTCCTCCTCCAAGTCGTCGTCGTAGTCGTCCTCCCCCTCGAGCACGAAATGCGGTGGAATAAGTGATGATTGGTCAAAAAACGATTCCCACGATTGATCCTCATCGCTACTTTCCCCATCCAAATGTATACCAAATGACTCATTAAGCGACGATTGATCCAGCAAACGATTAATCGCGTCCAAACCATCCGGATGATTCAAAAAGAAGCCTGAATCTGCCTGATCCACCAAGGCATAACGTTCCGCTAGAGAAAATTCTCTCAAACCCGAGGATTCAGAGGAGGATAAGGTGGATAAAGAATCTGAATCGCTATCAGTGTATAAGTCAAAGTCCAAATCCTCTTCGGTTAAAATTAGTTCATTAGAACTCAAATAACATAGATCTGGATCGGGCTCTGGTTGACGGACTAAATTCGGTTCATTAGCTGAGGCTTCTTGAAAGCACTGAATAGTATGGGGCACTACGGGCTTGTTCTCTGGTAACATGCTCCAGATCTTACCAACAGACATATTTAAAAATCGTGAAAGAAATTGTACACCTAAACCCTGTAGCATTTGTTGTTGGCCTGGTTCCAAGGACTCAAATTGTTTTGTTAAATCCTTCATGTATGTGGTAGAGTTTTGATAACGTTTGCACATTGATTTCCAGTTAATCAAGTCCTGGCTTTCATTTGTTTGTTGGGTTAATAAATCCCATAGCATGGGTAGACAACAAAAGGTGGCCAATCCAATATTCACTTGAATGGTGGCTCCCAGATTAAGCGATTTCAACAGTCTGGAGTTGGGCTGGCTGTTATGATAAAAGTTGGGATTATTATTTTTATGAGCAAGTGAACAAAAATGAGTTGCTCTCTCTTAATTGCATTTTTGATCCTCTTTCACTCGTTCTTTTTTTTTGTTCAGCTGTTCATTTGGATAGTTCTGAGCTCAGGATTGTGATAAGTTGAAAAAATGAGCAACTGAATCAAAAATAATAACCGTGCATTATAGTGAAAATAGTGTACAACTGTACAAAGTTCATCAACTAAATGAGAACAAATGAGCAACCTGATAACATTCCATCAGATATCAAAAGTTCTTCTTGCTCTTCCAGTTACATAAGTTTTAAATTATACCGATACATATCGGTGCGTACCGGTATACCGAAATAAAAACCAAGGTACCGATACGAAACCAAATATCGAAATAAACTAGAACCTAAACCGAACCTTTTACCGAAACATTAGTTTTGGCACGTACCAGAACCAGAATCGAAATTCTATTCGGTTTTATTACCTGCTTGTAACTTTTTTTGAACCGAACCGAAAGTTTTGGTTCGGAACAGGGTTCAGCTATTTTTTTCACAAGATGTTCGGTTCAAGGTTCGGTTCACAGTAAGAGAAAAGTTGGAATTCCGGGTTCGCCCTGAAATATATAATAAGAAACCACAAAAGTACCGGTATTAGCGATTCGGTATGGTTCCGGGTTTTTCTCGGTTCCTATTATAACGGTTAATGGTTTTCGGTTCTAAAAAATTTTTAATATCGGTTCCGGTTTTTCGGATAACGGTTCCGGTACAAAGTTAATCATCTTAACAACTGAGCAACAAAGTAAATAAACTGAACAACTGAACAAATTTACTGACTTGATACGCAGTTACTGAGCAACTGAATCAAAAATAACAACCGAGCAACATAGTGAAATAGTGTACAACTGTACAAAGTTAATTAACTGATCAAATGAGCAACAATGTGTGTAAGATGAACAACTGAACAAAGTTAATAACTGAGCTACAAAGTAAATAGACTTACTTGATACTCAGTTATTGAAGAAAAAGCAATAAATTAAGTAAAGTGAACAACTGAACAAAGTTAATCATCTAAATAACTGAGCTACAAAGTAAATTAAGTGAACAACTGAACAAACTTACTCACTTGATAATCAGTTTTTGAAGAAAAAGCAACTAAGGCAGAAAAGTGAACAACTGAACAAAGTTAATTATCTAAATAACTGAGCTACAGAGTAACTTAAGTGAACAACTGAACAAACTTACTCACTTGATACTCAGTTATTGAAGAAAAAGCAACAAGGGAAAAGTGAACAACTGAACAAAGTTAATCTCTAAATAACTGAGCTACAAAGTAAATTAAGTGAACAACTGAACAAACTTACTCACTTGATACTCAGTTATTGAAGAAAAAGCAACTAAGGAAGAAAAGTGAACAACTGAACAAAGTTAATCATCTAAATAACTGAGCTACAAAGTAAATAAAGTGAACAACTGAACAAACTTACTCACTTGATACTCAGTTTTTGAAGAAAAAGCAACTAAGGCAGAAAAGTGAACAACTGAACAAAGTTAATCATCTAAATAACTGAGCTACAAAGTAAATTAAGTGAACAACTGAACAAACTTACTCACTTGATACTCAGTTATTGAAGAAAAAGCAACTGAACAAGGTTACTCACTAAATACTCAGCTACTGGGCAACTGAAGAAAAAGCTAGACAGGAAGTAAAGTGAACAACTGAACAAAGTTAATCATCTTAACAACTGAGCTACAAAGTAAATTAAGTGAACAACTGAACAAATGTAATAATTTGGGACTCGGTTACTGAGCAACTGAATCAAAACTAACAACCGAGCAACATAGTGAAATAGTGTACAACTGTACTAAGTTAATCAACTGAACGAATGAGCAATAAAGACGGCAAGATGAACAACTGAACAAAGTTAGTCATCTAAATAACTTGGCTATTAAGTGAACAACTGAACAAAGATACTCTAACTTGATGACTAACTTGATACTCAGCTACTGGGCAACTGAAGAAAAAGCTAGACAGGAAGTAAAGTGAACAACTGAACAAAGTTAATCATCTAAACAAATGAGCAACCAAGGAAGTATAGTGAACAACTGAACAAAGTTTATCATCTTATCAACTGAGCTACAAAGTATATAAAGTGAACAACCGAAAAAACTTGCTCACTTGATATTCAGTCACTGAGCAACTGAAGAAAAAGCAATAAATGAAGTAAAGTGAACAACTGAACAAAGTTAATCATCTTATCAACTGAGCAACAAAGCAAATAAAGTGAACAACTGAACAAACTTACTCACTTGTTACTCAGTTACTCAGTTGTTCACTTTTATTAAAAAAAAAAAAAAAGGTCAGCAACTGACTTCGTTCACTGATAAGTATGATTAGTTTTACCCAAGATTAGCGAGCTCTTTGTAGGGTAGTAGCTGAGTCTCTCCCTTCTTCATTCCCTGCTCTTTGTAGGGTAGCAGTAGCTGAGTCTCTGCCTTTTCCATTTCCCGCCCTTTGTAGGTTATAAGTAGCTCAGTCTCTTTCTTCTTCATGCCCTGCTCTTCGTAGGGTATTAGTGGCTGAGTCAGTTCCTTCTCCATTTCCTTTACTTCTAAACCTGCAGAAGACAGCTCCTGAAGCTCATTCTTAGATTTTGCCTGCTCCATTTGCCGTCAAATCTAGAGCTGGCCAATAAAAGGGAGTGAAAAATTGAAATTAGTTTTCAATTATATTTTCAAGTGGGAATTTAAATTGTTAGCCTCGGGCCACATCAATTTTGGTGGGGCGTTTCTTTTACTTACCTCAAAATATTTGGCGTAGCTTGAAGTACTGTTTTTTTTTTTTTTTTGTTGTTTTTAATTTTAGAAAATCTGGTTGTGTTCTCCAGGAGTTTTTTTACTTGACTGAATAGCTAGCAATGTTAGATCAAGGGGAATACATTGACATTTGTGACATTTGAGAGCAAAGATTACTTGACTAGCCAAAAAAAAAAACCCCCACACTTGCCTGATGAATGCCAGTTCATCATTCATTTACCATTCCTGTGCGTGAAGGCACTTTTAGTGATTGATTTCCAAACCAATTCCTGGCCACGGCATGTCTCCTTCCCGTTTTGCAGGGGGGCGCTAATGGAATTTTAACACAAATTAGCTTGGTTTTGCTTAAATGCCTTCATGTAATTTTGGTAATATGCCTGTGGCAACTGGAAGCTGACCTAAGGCATTTTTTTGTTAATTACCCAAAATGAAAAGAGTCGTTTCCATTCCTCAAGTTTCCTTGGTTGCCTTAACCGCAAAAAACAATCTAAAAGTAGGGCGCAGCAACAACCACAACTTGTACCGAAGGTACAAAGAGTATATTGGGTTTGTGCAAATTTATGTAACAGCCAGAAGGAAGCATCTCCGACCCTATAAAGTATATATATTCTTGATCAGCCGAATCGATATAGACATGTCCGTCTGTCCGTATGAACGCTAATTGGAAAAAACTTAATATCTTCCACAATTTTGGAGTTAGGTTGTTCAAACCTTCTAGACATTTATTCTACTCATCATTACTTATCGAGCCCCCATACATCGTTTTCCGATCAGACGAACGATAGTAGAGTTGCCACCCCCGCAAATTGAAAAACACCTTAAATCTCCCGCAATTTTCGAGTTAGGTTGTTCGAACCTTCTAGACATGTATTCTACTCATCATTACTTATCGAGCCCCCATACATTGTTTTCCGATCAGACGAACGATAGTAGAGTTGCCACCCCCGCAATTTGAAAAACACCTCAAATATCCCGCAATTTTGGAGTTAGGTTGTTCGAACCTTCTAGACATATATTCTACTCATCATTACTTATCGAGCCCCCATACATCGTTTTCCGATCAGATGAACGATAGTAGAGTTGCCACCCCCGCAATTTGAAAAACACCTCAAATATCCCGCAATTTTGGAGTTAGGTTGTTCGAACCTTCTAGACATATATTCTACTCATCATTACTTATCGAGCCCCCATACATCGTTTTCCAATCAGATGAACGACAGTAGAGTTGCCACCCCCGTAATTTGAAAAACACCTCAATTATCCCGCAATTTTGGAGTTAGGTTGTTCGAACCTTCTAGACATATATTCTACTCATCATTACTTATCGAGCCCCCATACATCGTTTTCCGATCAGATAAACAATAGTAGAGTTGCCACCCCCGCAATTTGAAAAAACCTCAATATCTTCCACAATTTTGGAGATAGGTTGTTCGAACCTTCTAGACATATATTCTACTCATCATTACTTATCGAGCCCCCATACATCGTTTTCCGATCAGATAAACGATGGTAGAGTTGCCACCCCCGCAATTTGAAAAACACCTCAAATATCCCGCAATTTTGGAGTTAGGTTGTTCGAACCTTCTAGACGTATATTCTACTCATCATTACTTATCGAGCCCCCATACATCGTTTTTCGATCAGATGAACAATAGTAGAGTTGCCACCCCCGCAAATTGAAAAAAACTCATATCTTCCACAATTTTGTAGTTAGGTTGTTCGAACCTTCTAGACATATATTCTACTCATCATTACCTATCGAGCCCCCATACATCGTTTTTCGATCAGATGAACGATGGTAGAGTTGCCACCCCCGCAATTTGAAAAACACCTCAAATATCCCGCAATTTTGGAGTTAGGTTGTTCGAACCTTCTAGACATATATTCTACTCATCATTACTTATCGAGCCCCCATACATTGTTTTTCGATCAGATGAACGATGGTAGAGTTGCCACCCCCGCAATTTGAAAAAAATCGAATATCTTCCACAATTTTAAAGTTAGGTTATTCAAACCTTCTAGACATATATTCTACTTATCATTACCTATCAAGCCCCCATACATTGTTTTCCGATCAGATAAACGATGGTAGAGTTGCCACCCCCTAAAAATTTGAAAAAAATCGAATATCTTCCACAATTTTAAAAACAGATTGTTTGAACCTTTTAGACATATATTTTAATCGTCATTACTTATCGATTCACCATACACCGTTTCCAGATCAGATGAACGATATTCGAGTTATAAGCAAATCAAATAATTACGCTGGGCAGCACTGCCCTTAATCGTGATGGGCAGCACTTGCACAGTTTGTGTGACCCCACAAAGAGGTATATTACAGTCGGGCCTGACCGACTTTCTTGCTTGTTTATAAATATTTTCCCCCAACTAAGTAAACTGTATTTTGCTCTCATTATCTCAATGCCAAATACATCTACCTACCTCTCAGACTCAGTCTTTCTTTATTCCTTGACCGGTAAAGTTGTATTTCTACAAACATTTTTTTTTTACCAAATTCGAAATTTTCTTAAGTCTATTTTTTTTTTTTGTAATTTTTTTTTATTGATTCTTTTGGGCCCTCAAAAAAATATGTCTGATAATATTAATAACAACCATACCCAGCCAAAAATTGCTGGACTATTGCCTACCGCCCTATTGTCTGCTGTCGTGCGAAGCATTATGCAGGAGTTACAAATGAGGATTCCATCATTGAATGACCCACTTACCACACAGCTGTTTATGGATGTCATAATGAAGTCTGTCAATATCAATGAGCAAGCTGTGAATTATGTCTATAATTTGGAACTACAAGTGCTGGAGAATTATGCTAGTTTAATCGAGGATCAGGAGCAAATATTGCCCATGGAGGACGAAGTGTGCAGATTGATGTTATTATTGTTAAAGACCAGACCAGTTGAATCATTGGAGAGTGTTCAGATACCGGTACCACAATTTGAGCTGGAGAGTGAAATAAGCTCGGATGGGGATGAAATGGATCAGACTTCAACTGAAACTGAAATGGAATTTAGTGATCCGGATGCTGAGAGTGAGGAAATTGATTAGACATGCTCGCGCATTCCATCCCATTCGTGTTGAATAAAACTCATATGGAAATCTCGCTTAAATTGAAAGCTTTCATTATGTAAACCGAAGCCCAGAAACCACACCAAAAATACTTTTGGGCTCTTTTCCGTTCTGTTTTCAACCACAGGGGTAACCTCATACCTTTTCATGCCTTCTTCCTCTGTGTTAAACCATAAGATTCCGGTGTTGAAATAGCTTCTTACAAGCTTGCTTAGGTAGGGCGAGACACCTATTCTATAAAGTATATCTAGAACTTTTGCCCAGTTTGCCAAATTGAACGCGTTTTTGTCTACAATATTCTTTGTGACCGCTGTCTCAGCGTCGACTGTACTCCCTCCTTCTGCAGAATCCATACTGTGCATCCTAAAGTCCTCCCGGATCTCGTTCGCTAGGCGTTTTACCAGTACTCTTTCGAAAAAAGCTCCGGCTCTAGTCGTAGTGCCCTGTCTTCAGGGCATTATTGGGTATCCCGTCTGGTTCTGGGGCTTTGCTGTCCTGAATCCTGCTTGCTGATTGGAGTACTTCTTCCTCGCTGACAGGTAGAAACGCTGGAATCATTAGAAATTTAAGATAGGTTGGTACCGCTTGTTTCGAGGACATACGCTTTTTTAAAACGATATTGTATGCGAGTCCCCATGGGTCATCATCGCAGAGCTCTCTAAATTAGTCGTCTATTATTACGTTTATGCTATTAACAAAATCATGTTTTTTGCCCCAAAAAGTATGCAAACTTATTTTTTTAATGAATTATTTACTTATTAATAGTCAGTTATGCCAGCATTATACATAATCCACATTGTACATTCACTAAGATAGTCGAACCAGTTAAAGGTATTCAAAAATAGTTAGTGTTAAGGCTAAAAAAATATAATATTTTCCATACTTTTAAAACGTAGCATACTTGAAAGAGCAAAAATCATGATTTTTTATATCTGCATAAACTTAGTAATAGACGACTGATTTAGAGAGCTCTGCATAAAAAATCGTTTTAAAAATGCTTCTGTCCTCGAAACAAGCGGTACCAACCTATCTTAAATTTCTAACGGAGATAGTGACAACGCTTTTTCCTGCTATAGGACCGATTGGTCCAAAAACTAGTTCTTGCGAGAAAAACTTTTATATTTTGAATAGTAAAGTCTCCAAACTAGGTATTTATCAATTCTTAACTCATCTATACATCTTTATAAAGTTCGATCTAAATCGGACGACTATAAAATATACCTGCTACAGGAACGATAGGTCCAAATACTAGATTTAGCAAGAAAGACTATTTTGTTTTCCATAAAAACGTCTTCAAACTTGGTATTTACTTATTCTATACGCATTTACACAACTCTGGAAAGTTTGATCTAAATCAGACGTCTATAGAATATAGCTGTCAGGAACGATCGGTCCAAAAACTAGTTCTAGTGAAAAAAACTTTTTGTTTTAAATGGTAACGTCTTCAAACTTAGTATTTAATTATTCTATAAGCATCTTCACAATTCTGGAAAGTTTGATCAAAATTGGACTTCTATAAAATATACCTGCTATAGGAACGATGGGTCTAAAAACTAGTTCTTGTGGGAAAAACTTTTATATTTTCTATAGTAACATCTTTCAACTTGGTATTTCTAAATTCTATGCGCATCTACAATACTCGGAAAAGTTTGATCTAAATCGGACGTCTATATCATATACCTGCTATAGGAACGATGGATCTAAAAACTAGTTCTAGTAAAAAAACATTTTTTGTTTTCTATTAAAACGTCTTTAAACTTGGTATTTATTAGTTCTATACGCATCTTCACAATTATAGCAAATTTAATGAAATTCGGACGGCTATAGCATATAGCTGCCATAGGAACAATCGGTCCAAAAACTAGTTTTAGTGAGAAAAACTTTTTTCTTTTCAATTAAAGCGTCTTTCAAGCTTGATATTATTGGATTCTACATGAATCTATATAACTCTGGCAAATTTAATCAAAATCGGACGTCTATAGCATATAGCTGTCATAGAAACGATCGATTCTAAAACTAGTTCTAGTAAAAAAAACTCTTATTTTATATGGAAGCGACTTCAAACTTAAAATTTATTAATAATTTAAGTAACTACACAATTTTGGGGACTTTAATTGAAATTGGAAGACTATAGCATATAGCTGCCATAGGAACGATCGGTGCAAAAACTAGTTCTAGTGGGAAAAACTTTTTTATTTTCCATCGTAGCGTCACCAATCGTGGTATATATTGATTTTATATGCTTCTACACAATTCTGGAAAAATTTATAAAAATCGGACGACTATAGCATATAGCTGCCATAGGAACGATCGGTCCAAAATCTTGTTCTAGTGAGAAAAACTTTTTTGTTTTTTTTCGCAGCGTCACCAATTGTAGTATATATAAGTTTTATATGTGTTCACACATTTCTGGAAAAATTGATCAAAATCGGATCACTATAGCATATAGCTGCCATAGGAACGATCGGTCTAAAAACTAGTTCTAGTGAGAAAAATTTTTTTGTTTTCCATCGTAGCGTCACCAATCGTGGTATATATTAGTTTTATATGCTTCCACACAATTCTGTAAAAATTTATCAAAATCGGATGACTATAGCATATAGCTGTCATAGGAACGATCGGTCGAAAAACTAGTTCTAGTGAGAAAAACTTTTTTGTTTTGCTTCGTAGCGTCACCAATCGTGGTATATATTAGTTTTATATGCTTCCATATAATTCTGTAAAAATTTATCAAAATCGGATGACTATAGCATATAGCTGCCATAGGAACGATCGGTCTAAAAACTAGTTCTAGTGAGAAAATCTTTTTTATTACCAATGGTAGCGTCTTTCAAAAACTGCAAGGGTATTTAAAACATGTTAGCCTTCTATTTTTTAAGAAGAATCAGAAAAAGCTTTGCTTTTTAGGGTATATAAACGTCTGTGAAGCCGATTATACCAATGAGATACACTCTTGTTCTAATATTTTTCATACTAAACTTTCTAATCGAATTTGAACGAAAAACAAAATCGTTTCTTTTGCAAAGTAATCCTAAATTTTCAATCACTTGGGGTGGAATTTTCCAAAGTCCATTTTGTCAGCTTTATGTTTTTAAAATCTAGGTGAATATTAGAAAAATCTATGTTGCCTACTTTTAGGCGGCTTTAAAAAATTTCTTTCCTTGTGTCTACAACGATATTAAAAGCGGCCTTTAAGTAGGCAACAAACTATATCTTTATATCCAACTAGATTTCAAAATCATGAAGATGAGAAAACGGCCTGAACTACGGTTCAAATATTAGTAAAATGTATGAGCAGCTTTCTTTAATTAACAGAAGCTCGGCTTGGACCTTCTATGAGGGGTTCTGACAGCCAAATTTACATTTTACCTTTCTTTAATGCAATTTATGTAACTATTTCTAATGTCGTTTTGGATGAGCGACCACAAATCGAGTCTTAAGTTGCCATTGCCATTGACTTAGAGGCACACACACACATACACACATGTGCCAAATCAAATAGGAATATAAATCTAAGCCAGATGCATCTACAAATAGACACACACACATACATACATATAAGTATATATATACATACAGACGTTGACTTGAATTGCCGCACATATTTTATATGCAAGCACTTGGAAATTGGGAAATGCATGCATTATTTTTTTGCTAGAGCGCCCAGCAAATTTATGTGACTTCAGCCTGCGGCTCTGGTACTGGCTCTGGCTCTGGCTCCTGGCTCTGGCTCTGTGACTCTGCCAAAATGTCATATGAATTTTGTGTCGCGGCATGTGCGTGCGTTTTTCCACATTGCCATCTCAATTCTGCAATTTTCCTACCACTTGTGTGTGTGTGTGTGTGATCTTATGATAGCTTCGTCTTGCCTGCCACTAACTACAAGCTGACTGTCGCTATAATTTTCCAAAAGGATTTACAATGCTGAAATTACTTCCTAAGCCATCCGACCATGTCCTCGCAACTCGTACAACTTGTGCCACATCTTGTTTGTTTTTTTTTCTATTTTTTTTTTATTTGCGCCTCCTGTCTTCCAGGATTTTCCACATTTTTTTTCTACTTCTTCTTCTGTGTGTGTGTGTGTGTGTGTGTGTTAGGCTTTGCACCCTACGCCCTCACATTGACAATGACAGCTGTTACTTTTATCCCACCGCCAGCCTCTGCTCCTCTTGAACTTTAATATACTGCAACATTCATGTGTTGATATGTGCATCTATAAGTAGATTCAGGGCGAGAGCCCTTGGCAAATGCCTTAATACTTGATGCCAAGTAATGCCATTTATAATTTACTGTCGTCGATTTATAAATGAGCCTAAGCCATCATCAACATGGCCCTGTGTGTGTGTGCCAGAGTCTGGGCACAAATGCTTAACATTATTTTAGGCGCATAAACTGGCATTAACATAACCAAAAGCGTATGCATCCGCTTGTGTAAATACACTGTGACATAAGACCGAGATCACATGTCGATAAATAACAATAGAACTCTACTAATAGATAGGAACTGCCCCAATTGGTTGACTATATCTTATAAAAATCGGTTGACTATATCTTATTATAATGTGCCAAAAAAAAAACAAATTAAAAAGTTTTTTTCACGCCTGTAAAATATATTGTGTAAAAATTTTTATGCATTTTTACACGCCTGTAAATAATACACGGCTTATTTACACGAATAAAATAAATCTTTACATTTGAAAGTTGTTTTTTTTTTGTACACGCCTGTAAAATACTTTTTTTTTTCGTTGTGATCGTATGTGTGCATGTCTAAAAATACCTAACATGCACTAATATAAAAAAAAATTTAACAAAATATCAAAAAGTATTTTAACAGCCTGTAAAACATTTTGTGTAGAAATTTGTTTTTTTTTTTAACGACTGTAAATAATACACGGGTTATGTACACGAAAAATATAATTCTTTCCTTATGAAAGTTTTTTTTTTATGTGCACGCCTGTAAAATACTTTTTTTCCGGTGTGACCGTCCCATACACACCAATATAAATGAAATTTAAAAAAATCCAAATATATGTTACACGCCTGTAAAATATTTTGTGTAAAAATTTGTATTCATTTTCACACGCCTGTAAATAATACACGGGTTATTTACACGAATAAAATAAATCTTTACATTTGAAAGTTGTTTTTTTTTTGTACACGCCTGTAAAATACTTTTTTTTTTCGTTGTGACCGTTTGTGTGCATGTGTAAAAATACCTAACATGCAGTAATATAAAAAAAATTTAACAAAATAGAAAAAATAATTTTAACAGCCTGTAAAATATATTGTGTAAAAATTTGTTTTCTTTTTTACACGCCTGTAAATAATACACGGGTTATGTACACGAAAAATATAATTCTTTCCTTACGAAAGTTTTTTTTTTATGTGCACGCCTGTAAAATACTTTTTCCAGTGTGACCGGCCTGGTAAAAATACTTTTTTTCCGGTACATCCATACATACACACCAATATAAATGAAATTTAAAAAAAATCCAAATATATGTTACACGCCTGTAAAATATTTTGTGTAAAAATGTGTATGCATTTTCACACGCCTGTAAATAATACATGGGTTATTTACTCGAATAAAATAATTCTTTACGTTTAATAGTTGTTTTTTTTTTGTACACGCCTGTAAAATACTTCTTTTTTTTTCGTTGTGACCGTTTGTGTGCATGTATAAAAATACCTAACATGCACCAATATAAAAAAATTTTTACAAAATATTAAAAAGTATTTTAACAGCCTGTAAAACATTTTCTGTAGAAATTTGTTTGTTTTTTTACACGACTGTAAATAATACACGGGTTATGTACACGAAAAATACAATTCTTTCCTTATGAAAGTTGTTTTTTTTTATGTACACGACTGTAAAATACTTTTTTTCCGGTGTGACCGTTTGTGTGCATGCGTAAAATACCACATATAAATTAATTAAAAAAAAAACATACTTTGCAATGTAGCAACAACTGTCACATATACACCAATATAAAGTAAACTAAAAAAAAATCCAAAAATATTTTTCATGTCAGTAAAATATTTTGTGTAAAAATTTTTATTCATTTTCACACGCCTGTAAATAATAAGCTAGTCAAAAATACTCGCGTTATTTACATGAAAAAATTTTTTTTTTATGTACACGACTGTAAAATACTTTTTTTCCGGTGTGACCGTTTGTGTGCATGCGTAAAAATACTTAACATGCTTTGCAATGTGCAAGCAGACTGTCCCATACACACCAATATAAATGAAATTAAAAAAAATCCAAATATATGTTACACGCCTGTAAAATATTTTGTGTAAAAATTTGTATTCATTTTCACACGCCTGTAAATAATAAGCTTGTCAAAAATACTCGCGTTATTTACATGAAAAAATTATTTTTTTTTATGTACACGACTGTAAAATACTTTTTTTTTCCGGTGTGACCGTTTGTGTGCATGCGTAAAAATACTTAACATGCTTTGCAATATGCAAGCAGACTGTCACATATACACCAATATAAATTAAATTTAAAAAAAATCCAAAAATATTTTTCATGTCAGTAAAATATTTTGTGTAAAAATTTTTTTTCTCGCATTTTTGTACAGAAGGCAGCTAGAAATATTCACATGCCTATAAATAACAAGCGTGTCAAAATTACACGCGTTATTTACATGAAAAAAATACATATATCCTTATGGAATTTTTTTTTTTTTTACACGTCTGAAAATATTTTTTTAATTCCATGTCTGAAATTTTGATGTCTGAAATCTGAAATATACTATATGAAGATATACTATATATCTTGTCTATATAACTAGTATCTCTTCAGGTCATTAAGTTTACATAGATTCTCTTTTAAAATTAAGCCACCCTTTCTTTTCGCCCAGTGTCTAATCCCAGCTGTCGCATTAAGTGCCACAGATGCCAGAGAAGCTCTGACAATCCTTTTAAGTTGCCTATTGTCCGACCTCAGTCTGGCCCCAGCATTTTGGTATGCATAATTATAATTTTATAAACTGCAGACACTCGACCAAAATCACAGATTAATGAAATTTGTTGCATAACATTTGGACAACTGTTGTAGACAAGGAAATGCTGTTAAAGTTAGGTCTTAGCTTATTAAGAGCTGGCTCGGCATAAGATAGTCTATTAAGATAGTCGCTTCAATTATATTTTATGCTGTGTCGTCCAGCTTTAAAACACAAAAAACTTGTCCCTAATAATTCACTAATGGCCATGCCATCCATTTACCAACATATGCACAAAGCTTTTTGTAATTTGTTAAAATGTAACAACAACACAACGTCTGCCACGCGGCGGTACCCAAAAACTTATAAAATTATGATACTACCCCAAGAGCAACAAATTTTAATTGCAAGAAAATTTTCGTAAATTCACGCAGAGAGAGTTGGTGAGAGAAGGGAGCGGAATGAAGGGTAGTCAGACAGACAGACCGAGAACAGAGCCACATGCATGAAGTAAACTTATCGTAGATACAAATGTATCTAAAGTAAGGATAACCAAACAGAACGCAAAATGGTTTTGCACTACTGCAAAACTGTAAATGCGAACGGTACAGTAAGGCGTATGGAAGTGCAACAGTAAAAAGGTTAGGAGACTTGCTTAAAACAGAGTTGCCACACTTTTTGAAGCTGCAAGCTGAGTTACTGAACAAGAACGAAGAATAGTGTACAATCATACTGAGCAAGAGTCAGAGATCAAAAGTCACTGAACAAAAGTCACTGAGCAAGAGTTACTGAGCAAGAGTCACTGACCAAGAGTCACTGAACAAGAGTCACCGAGCAAGAGTCACTGACCAAGAGTCTCTGAGCAAGAGTCACTGAACAAAAGTCACTGAAATAGAGTCACTGAGCAAGAGTCACTGAACAAAAGTCACTGAGCAAGAGTCACTGAACAAAAGTCACTAAAATAGAGTCACTGAGCAATAGTTACTGATCAAGAGTCACTGCTCAAGAGTCACTGAACAAAACTCACTGAGTAATAGTCACTGATCCAAAAGCCACTGAACACATCTATATATATTAAACTTTCCACGATCTTTGTAACGCATTGAAGCATCTCCGACCCCATATAGTATTACATATTCTTGATCAGCATGACAAGCTGAGTTGATATAGCCATGTCCGTCTGTCCATCTGTCCGTTCGTCTGTTTCTATGTTATCTCTTTCCTTAGTTTTAATGCTATCTTGACCAAACTTTGCAAAAATTCTTTAAATACACCTAGGCTCCACATTTGTCGGATGACTATATCATATAGCTGCAATAGGAACGATCGGTCAAAAATCTAGTTCTAGTAAGAAAAACTTTTTTGTTTTCCATCGCAGCGTCACCAATCGTGGTATATATTAGTTTTATATGCTTCCACATAATTCTGGAAAAATTTATCAAAATCGGATGACTATATCATATAGCTGCCATAGGAACGATCGGTTCAAAAACTAGTTCTAGTAAGAAAAACTTTTTTGTTTTCCATCGTAGCGTCACCAATCGTGGCATATATTAGTTTTATATGCTTCCACATAATTCTGGAAAAATTTATCAAAATCGGATGACTATAGCATATAGCTGCCATAGGAACGATCGGTTCAAAAACTAGTTCTTAGTAAGAAAAACTTTTTTGTTTTCCATCGTAGCGTCACCAATCGTGGTATAAATTAGTTTTATATGCTTCCACATAATTCTGGAAAAATTTATCAAAATCGGATGACTATAGCATATAGCTGCCATAGGAACGATCGGTTCAAAAACTAGTTCTAGTAAGAAAAACTTTTTTGTTTTCCATCGCAGCGTCACCAATCGTGGCATATATTAGTTTTATATGCTTCCACATAAATCTCGAAAAATTGATCAAAATCGGATGACTATAGCATATAGCTGCCATAGGAACGATCGGTTCAAAAATTAGTTTTAGTAAGAAAAACTTTTTTGTTTTCCATCGTAGCGTCTCCAATCGTGGTATAAATTAGTTTTATATGCTTCCACATAATTCCGAAAAAATGGATCAAATCGGATCACTATAGCATATAGCTGCCATAGGAACGATCGGTCTAAAAACTAGTTCTAGTAAGAAAAACTTTTTTGTTTTCCATTGCAGCGTCACCAATCCTGGCATATATTAGTTTTATATGCTTCCACATGAATCTGGAAAAATTGATCAAAATCGGATGACTATAGCATAAAGCTGCCATAGGAACGATCGGTCCAAAAACTAGTTCTAGTGAGAAAAACTTCTTTTAAAAAACTGCAAGGGTATTTAAAATATCGTCGGAGCTTTGAAAATAAGTTAAAAGGAGTTTCGACAGTTTTCCGCCCATTTTCCAACTTTGGGGGAGGATTTTCCCGTATTTGAAAGTCACGTACTTTGATAGTCCGGCATAGGCGTGGCCTTAACTTGTTTTCAGTTCTTGCAAAATTCCATTCGTTAGGAGATTTTACTGTCTAGGTGAAAAGGTCTGCACACATATACATACATACATCTGTATGTATATATGTATGTACTCCTGTAAAGTAAACCAAGACAAAAAGGGCTACAACTTGCTAAAGTTTTTGGGGCTATGCAACTGTAAGTTCCTGTCTGTACTATTTGGTATTTGTATGTATGTGTGTGTGTGTTTGTGTGTGCATTATAAATTTATTTAGCAAAAGCGCGTAAAGCGCATAAATTTGCTGAAACGCAGGCTGCTTAAGGGTTGGGTTGGCGTTGGCTCTCTAGCCCAATGTAAACGTTCCACTGTGAGTGTGAAAAATTGAAATTTATTGTTATTGTAAGCTGTAAGCTCACTGGGGGAGCACCGGAGAATACCTTGTGGTGTGTGTGTGTGTGTGTTGAATCACTCGCAGACAAAATAATAATGTAATAATAATTTTTCCAACTCGTTAACACATGAAACGTAAACGTGTGCAGCTCACGCAACCAATCAAACCTCAACTAAACATATGGCGACCGTGACGACAACCCCTTTTGTATGTCGTGTTGTAACACGGACTTGAACCTTGCCGAACTTTGGCCAGCAGAATGTGGATTACAGACAAGTAGTTAGAATTAATGAGGCGGAAATAGCATTTGAGCTGTGTGACCGAGGTGAGATGAGGCTTGAAGTCTGCCTACAAATGGGACACACTAAAGGTTTTCATATTTTGTGGCCTACTTTTAGGTATGATTTAGACTGGCTGCAAAATAATCAAGGGTGGTCGCCTCTTTTGTGCTTTTCTAGGGTTGCCATTAACTTGCCATTTCCCATATTTCTCTTGGCAGCGCGCTTGCAAATGGCATACAAAATTACCCCCTTAATGAAGGCTCCAAATGGGTTGTGCCTGCACTCAAACATTTTTGAATATTACCAACAAACCTGATAATGATAATGACCTTTTGTGTGCTGGAACGAGGAGGGACAATTTTAAAATAGCCTTTCGCTGATGACACATTGTCTGCTCCGCCTTTTCCCTCTCCCCCCACCCCACCAAAAAAAATTGTACATATAAATAAATCTCTGCTCAGCAGGAGGCAGGCACCACAACCCGTTGGCCAGAACGCGGTTTGCCAGCTAACTTATTGCATTTTGCAGTTTTTACATGATAATAACCTCTCTCTCTCTTTCTCTCTTTCTTGTTGGTTTCTTTTTAGTTGGCAAACCTGGCTCCCCCCAAAAAGTCTTTACATTTAGTTTATGCTGTTGTTGCTGATGCCCAGAATTGATACCCTGGGCCATAAAGGCTTAAAGTTAACCAAATTATGCTTGGTACGCTTTAGGTACATTTTTGTATGGCAACTAAAGGTAAGACGGTACAGCTTGGTACACTGATTTTAACATTTATTTTAGTTAGAAGTTTAACAAAAAGTATTATAGCAGTATAGGAAAGTTAAGATACGCTTTAGGTACATTTTTATAATGCCCACCAAAGGGGCATACACTGGTTATAAATTGCCAAAGTATTATGTACTTTTAAATATAATTACTTTTGTTTTTTTCACAAATCGCTTACGATCCAAAGACGACCCAAATCGTTTGGAAATCGGGTCGTTTTTGGGTTGCATTTCAAAAGTGGCGACCGTGCTAATTTTTTTTTTTTTTTTTTTTTTAAGAAAAAAAAGGGACCTACAGTTTAACGCCGAATACGAACGGCAATGTTTTTAAGAAGCTTTTTCATGACGACATACTCCACAACTGTCGCCAACAGCTGTAAAGGCGACCTTGTGCGTTAAAGTTTTAATGAAAAACTTTTTTAAATTAGAAGTTCCGAAGCGGGATGGAACCCACAACCTTCCGCACAGTAGGCACACACGCTACCCAGTGAGCCACACAAGGCTACGTTAGTGTGAAGGAAAAATCGCTCACGAGCGCACCTTTATTACAAACATACTTTCACTTTTATTTATATGTAGGTACATATAGGAAATTTCTAAATAACTTTGTATGTATTATCGGTGCTAATAGACTTAGGGCTGAGTTTTCAGCTTCTACATAGTTATATTTGTCACATAAACTTTGAAATATGGCACTGTCATACATCAGAAAGGATCTAGATAGGATGAGAAAATTGTCCCTTAATGTAGCGATTGTATTGCTTACGTTGAGTTTGTGATTTTTTAAGAAATTGTTCTTGCTTTAAGTTCAAAAATCAAACTTGAAATATTATTTTCCTATCCCCATTATCAAAAAAAAAAAAAAAAAAGCACGGTCGCCACATTTGAATTTCAAATGTGAAATGAAATGAAATGCCTTTACAAATATAACCAGGTGTTTCACAAATCGCTTACGATCCAAAAACGGCCTAAATCGTTTGGAAATCGGGTCATTTTTGGGTCGCATTTCAAAAGTGGCGACCGTGCTAATTTTTTTTTTTTTATATATAATCTTTAGCCATTCTTATATGCTTTATATATTTTTACTCCGTTCTCAAAGCATTGTTTACAAAAAGCCATAGCGCGATTAGTCAAATAACTTCATATTCTAGTTTACGAGCAGTATGAGCATAGAAGAGGCAAGGACTTAGTAACCTCTTCCATTAAGAATAGGGACAAGAAACAACTTCAGACCTCCTACACGATATGCCACCCGTCGAGTTCACGCCCAGTTAGTTTAAAGCAAAAAATTGTATATGTGTATGCTAACCGGGAGCGCCGCAACAACTGTGGCAACTAGACAACGTTTCGAAACGAAGTTGCAGCATTTTTCATTTTCTTAGTTTTTGCAACAAAAAAAAAAAATGATATACGATTCCGTTCAACCAACCAACCAAACAACTGCCCAACTCATGCAGCCAAATTAATGTCAATATTGATATTGGCCATATCATTTAGCGCCGACGCTAAAGCGCTAACGAGTTAGCTAGCCCAGGTGCCAAAATAGATTCCCATCCCTTACAGTTTGGTGCCAACTGGTCTAGTGTTTTCCGGCATGTGGCTTTCGCGGTTTCCGCTTTGCGTCCATTTAGGTGGGCTTTCAACTGTCATTTAATTTTAAACTCGTTTTATGAATACTTATGCATATTTTATGCATGCGGCCCAGCATTTTTGGCATTTAATTAAATTAAAATCGTTTTGGCTTTTTAATGTGGTGAATTGTGTGAGGATTTGCAGAGATTTTCGCTGGTTTTTAAGTATTTGACAACGATTTTGGGATCTAATTTGTGTGGCAAATAAATAACTAACGTATAAATAAATAAGTTTGAAGAGGTATTTAAGTTAAATATGTACCTGTAAGTGTGGTACACTTTTGTATGGCTACTGTAAGGAAGTGGGTACAGTGTAGGTTACTTGCTTTCTAGCAAAATGTAACCTTAATGTCAGTGGAGGTCACTACCTCCTACGTCCTGTAAGTCTGGTACACTTTGGGTACATTTTTGTATGACTACTGCAAGGAAATGGGTACAGAGATTGGATTTGGTTTAGCGACTGTTTTTGGTGCTAAGGTAGTTTTTTACATCATTTTGCTTTCTAGCAAAAGGTAACCTTAATGTTCGTGGAGTTACTGTACGTCCTGTAAGTGTGGTACACTTTTGTTTGGCTATTGTAAGGAAATGGGTACAGCGAAGGTTACTTAGTTTTCAAGATGGAGAGATTGGATTTTGATTTAGCGACTGATTTTGGTGCAAGCAAAAGTTAGCCTTTATGTTAGTAGAGGTACTGCACGTCCTGTAAGTCTGGTACACTTTGGGTACATTTTTGTCTAATTACTGTATGGAAATGTGTACAGAGTTTGGATTTGGATTAGTATCATTACTAGGCAGCAAAATTGTAACCTTAATGTTAGTGGAGTAGCTTTTAACTCAAGGTACAGTACGTTGTATGTACCAAGTTGGAGTTACGTACTCGGGTACCTAAGCTTTATGCCTTTTATTGGATAAATGTTAGTTGAATGCCATTTTTTTTTGCCAGCTAGAGTTGTAAAAATATGTACATAATGTAAATATAAGCTTAGGTACAAGTGTACCGTATTGTACCGGGGCCCCTCAAGTTTTCATACTTTTTTGTACACAAAGTGTACCTTATATCCAATTTGAGTTGAGGTAGTCATAATGTACTTAAGTGAATTTAGTGACGAATTATATTAAAAATCTGAGCAAACTGAAAGTCAGAGCTGGAACCTGCTTTAAAAACAAAAATCTTTGGCTTAAGGTTAAGTTACTCTGATACCTCAACTCAAATTGAATATAAGGTACACTTTGTGTACATTTTTGTATGAAAACTACATGAGCCCAGGTACAACAGGGTACACTTGTACCTTTCTTAACCTTTATTTTTGGAACTGGCATGCGTGTAGGAAACACAACCCATAAAAGGTCTCAATCTCTGCTAGTAGACACAACCCCAAGTTTTGCAATGACTGCGTCTGGTCTTTCCTTCCAAGTTTACTTCTTCACAGAAGGTTCTTCTAGATTATTGTTTGCTTCGATTCGTCGCTAAATTCTACTCAAATTGTATATTAGGTACACTTTGTGTACATTTTTGTATGAAAACAACATGAGCTCAGGTACAACAGGGTACACTTGTACCTTTCTGAACATATGTTTTTGAAACTGGCATGCGTGTAGGAAACACAACCCATAAAAGGTCTCAATCTCTGCTAGTAGACACTACCCCAAGTTTTGCAATGACTTGCTGCTTCGGGTCTTTCCTTCTAAGTTTACTTCTTCACAGAAGGTTCTTCTAGATTATTGTTTGCTTCGATTTGTCGCTAAATTCAAGTCAATTTGTATATTAGGTACACTTAGTGTACACTTTTGTATGAAAACTTGATGGGCCCCGGTACCATACGGTACACTTGTACCTAAGCTTATATTTACATTCTGTACATATTTTTACAACTCTTGCTGGCAAAAAAAAAAAATGGCATTTGAATTTGCCTCTTTGATGCTTAAAAATGTTGAGCCCTTCAGGTTCGCCGATCACAAAAGTTCAGTGTCTTTTGATGTTTTGCCTTTCAGTTGGCTTAGTTGTAGATAATCAGGACGACTGTCGCTGGCCTCACTGGACAGCAAGTGGCAACCACTTCACCCAGCTCTTACTTTCTCCCTCGCTGCCCCCTTTTTTTTTTGCATTTTTTTTTTTATTCTATCTGCCATCTCTCACCTATTCTAGTTGCAAAAGTTTTCTATTTTTTTTTCCCCCAGTTTAATTGATGCTTGAAAAATGCAGAACGAGCAGCTTAAGGCACACAAAGTGACACACAAAACACGCCAAACAGCAAAATGTGAGCCAAGAATGGAAAGGGGGAAAAAAAATAAATATATATATATAAAAAAATGAGCAAAAATTAGATAACAAGCACAAATTTTTGGGAAACAAAATGGTAGAATGACAAAAAAAAATTTAAAAAAAATAAACGCTTGGAACCATATTTCTAAAACTTTTGCTCGCTTTGCAGCCACTGTGTTCGCCCATCTCTCTTTCTTTCTGTGTTTCCTTTCTCGTTGCTCTGTGGCATAATTAAATTTACCTGCGCTTAGTTCAGTTTCTTTTTTTTTTTTTATGGTACGCTGGAGGCGAGATGACAGAGTGAGCCGATAGGCGGGATTACCTCTTGGACTCTTAGTGTGAGCTATTGCAGAAACCATCTGGCCAGTTACTTCTGAAGATTTTTCAAAGATAGTGTGGAGAAGGGAAGATTATGTTGAAATATGTCGAATTGATTCTTTTTTCTTTTTGGCACGATATGTTGATTAACGACCTGTATTTCTCTGGTCTTTCTATCTCAGTCTCGTTGGTTCTTCGAGCCGGATATACCCAAGTAATGCCAATGCTAGTCTTTCCATCTAAGTTTCGTTGGTCCTTCGAGCCGGATATACCCAAGTAATGCCAATTTTAGTCTTTCCATCGAAGTTTCGTTGGTCCCTCGAGCCGGATATACCCAAGTAATGCCAATTCTAGTCTTTTCATCTTAGTCTCGTTGGTCCTTCGAGCCGGATATACCAAAGTAATGGCAACTCTGGTTGTTCCATTGTAGTTTCGTTGGTCCTTCGAGCCGGATATACCAAAGTAATGCCAACTCTGGTTTTTCCTTCGTAGTTTCGTTGGTCCCTCGAGCCGGATATACCAAAGTAATGCCTTATCTACTCTTTCCAAAGTCGAGGCTGACGTTTTTGTAGTTAGTTATTCATATTACTAAGTGAGTCATGGGCTGATTTGCTGGCCAAAACTATGGTCACTGTCCTCTACTCAGTCTTTTGCAGCCCTTTGGCTCTTTATTTTGGGTACAAATGCATTAGATAACTGCTGAGAAAATCTTAATATTTTTTTTAACATTTTTCCTTGTTAATTTTGGTGAAAGTTAAGGTTTAGAGTGTTATTTAAATACAATTCTTTTTTTAATCCAATTATTATTTAAATTCGATCGATTTTTTTCAACTTAATGTGTTACTACTTAAATAGCTACATTTAAATTTCGAATTCTTATAAATTTAAAGCTTAGGTACATGTTGTGTACATTTTTGTATGTAAATTACTTGAGTGCAGGTACAACAAGGTACATGTAGACATTCCACTCTTTTTATTCTACTTTTTTAGCCTGATTCACAGCCAATAAATGTTTTGGACCACATGTATTTAGTCCACTCTTTTTGTACTACTTTTTTTTTAGCTTGATTCACAGCCTTTTAATGTTTTTCGCCTCTGGGTTCTGAAATGGTTTACCTTTATAATTCTTATAAATTTAGAACTAAGGTACATTTTGTGTACATTTTTGTATGAAAAGTACTTGAGTGCAGGTACAACAAGGTACATGTATATATTCCACTCTTTTTATATTACTTTTTTAGCCTGATTCACAACCTTTTAATATTTTGTCCATTGGGTTCTAGAATGGTTCTAGGATCACATTAAATTTAAATTTGTAATTCTTTTAATTAAGAGCTAAGGTACACGTTGTGTACATTTTAGTATGAAAATTACTTGAGTGCAGGTACAACAAGGTACATGTAGACATTTCACTCTTTTTATTATACATTTTAGCCTGATTCAAAACCTTTTAAAGTTTTGGGCCTTTGGGTTCTGAAATGGTTCAAGTATCACATTAAATTTAAATTTGTAATTCTTATAAATTTAAAACTAAGGTACATGTTGTGTACATTTCTGTACATATGGTTCTTGTATCACAGTAAATTTAAATTTGTAATTCTTTTAAATTTAGTGCTTAGGTACATAATGTGTACATTTTTGTATGTAAATTACTTGAGTGCAGGTACAACAAGGTACATGTATATATTTCACTCTTTTTATACTACTTGTTTAGCCTGATTAACAATTTTTGAATGTTTCGGGCCTCTAAGTTTTAGTATCACATTAAATTTAAATTTCGAATTCTTATAAATTTAGAGCTTAGGTACATAATGTGTACATTTTTGTATGTAAATTACTTCAGTGCAGGTACAACAAGGTACATGTATATATTTCACTCTTTTTATGCTACTTTTTTAGCCTGATTCACAACTTTTCAATGTTCTAGCTTTAATGCAATTCTCTCTTGCTTTTCAATGACAACTCGTGTCACGCTTCCATCAATCTGTGGATATAAGGCTACACCAGCATTTTTGCCTGCACAACAATCAACAAGGTTTTTGAGCTAAAGCATTGTTGCTTTTACCACTAGACACTTGTGTCATCAGGCATGTCCCCCCCCCTCGACTCTTTCCAACCACTTTGCCATGTGTGTGTGTGTGTTGACAGCTTTGCAGATACTCCTCTCACTGCTCCATTTACCATATTCATCTGCTTTCCTTCTTTGTTGTTGACGGTCATCTTCAATTTGCATTGATTAATTTAATAAAAAAATTTCTGACATTTTCAGTTTAGAACTGGGGAAAAAAGCAATTAGATTTTGTTCAACTGGAAACTATGTCAAACCCCCAACCAAACACCTCCTCCCCTCCGTTGATGGCAAGCTTATTATGAATGCAGTTTTTAATCTGTTTGGGGGAAAAAAATAGTTTACATTGCTAACTTAATTAATTGCATGTGCTAAATTAAGGGCAACAATACACAGAATCCATTTAAAATTAAATGCGAGCTTATAGTTTTAGAACAAATTAATTATGCGGTTGAAAAATGTTTAGTGATGGGCCGGGCGGAAGCCAATTCAAGTTTATGTGGCCTACCAAACTTTCTATCGAAACCGTGATTTTGAGAAAACACAAAGTGAATTTAAGTCTTGCCTACGTAAATATTAAAATCCATTAAAAAGTTTACTGAAAAGTCAGCTAAGAAACGGTTTCTTCGTGTCACAAACACGCACGACTTAGCACGATTTGATTCGTGCACGAACACGAACCAACACGACACCATTTAAATCAACAGTATGAAAACTGTACTAATTATACTTAATTTATCTACATTTGTACAAATTATACACAATTTATCTACATTTTTCCTTATCAGGTTAATGGTCACACTTATTTAAAGTCGATACTCAATTTATCTACATTTGTACAAATTATACACAATTTATCTACATTTTTCCTTATCAGGCTAATGGTCACACTTATTTAAAGTCGATACTCAATTTATCTACATTTGTACAAATTATACACAATTTATCTACATTTTTCCTTATCAGGTTAATGGTCACACTTATTTAAAGTCGATACTCAATTTATCTACATTTGTACAAATTATACACAATTTATCTACATTTTTCCTTATCAGGCTAATGGTCACACTTATTTAAAGTCGATTCGTTCAGTTTTTTCATAAATTCAAAATTTCATTAAGCTTTCTTTGTGAAAAACTAAATCTTTAATGATTTATCTCGCAAAAGCATTCCTGTTTCATTTTAATAAAAATCAAATCCTTCTCAAGAGTAAAACAAGTATTAAACAAAGCTTAAGCCATTGTGTACATATTGTTAAAATTAAACATAAATTGTGGTTCACACACATTATTTATTTTTGATAAATCCTTTCAATTTAATCCCTGCGGCATGAGTTGAAGTATTATTATTTGCCATTATTATGGCTCCTCCTCCCACACTATGGTGGAATTTGCACTATAAAAATACTGTTTAATTAGCATATGGAGGCAATTAATTAATTGGCTGGCAAATTGTGAAATGGAAGAGCATTTTGCACATGCGAAATCAAAGATTATTGCATAATTTAATTACCACCTCACGCACACATCGAATCGTGGTGGGAGGAGCCTGTTGATCGATTTGGTAAATCGTTAAAAATTTTCAACAAGAAAAATAACAGAAATTAATGTGCGAAAAGTTGCACATAAAATTGTACTTTGCATGGCTGATTGCTGAAGCGTGACCCCTTGTTGTTGTTGTTGGTGGGGAATGTGGGGAAGGTCATGATGATGTGTGGATTTTCGGTCAGCCGCAACTGTTGACAGCATAATCGACTTGCACTTAAAAACTGGCGAATGTGTTAATTGAATGTCGCATTATCGTCACACATCTGGCCAATCAGAAAGAAAAGAAGTAAAAAAGTAGAAGTAAAAAAGTATGCTATAGTTTTCATCAGCAGATTTTATATTTTAAATCTAAGGACCTTTTTCTCAATGCTTTTGAAATCTAGGTGGATATTAAGAAAATCAGTGTTGCCTACTTTTAGGCCGTTTAAAAAATACTTATGCTTGTAGTTCGGAACCGGTTTTGATTCGGTTAAATATCTAACTCCATCAGCTGTGCTCGGAATTCCAGTCCACAATATACAAATAAAAAAAAAATAAAAAATATTTTACATGCCTGTAAAATATTTAGTGTAAAAATTTTACGTTCAATTTTTTTTTAAGATTGCATGTTTCTGTTCGATTTTATATTTTAAATCTAAGCACCTTTTTCTTAACTTCATGCCTTTGAAATCTAGGTGGATATTAAGAAAATATGTGCTGCCTACTTTTAGGCCGTTTTAAAAATACTTATGCTTGTGGTTCGGAATCGGTTTTGATTTGATTAAATATCTAACTCCATTAGCCGTGCTCTGAATTCCACTCCACACAAATTTTGTGATTTCTAAACGGGTTTTTGGACCAAATTTGGCCAAATTTTACATACCTGTAAAATATTTTGTGGAACATATTCTTTTTACAGAATACTATACAAATTAAAAAAAAATAAAAAATATTATACATGCCTGTAAAATATTTTGTGTTAAATTTTTTTTTTTTCAAGATTGTATTACAAATGACATGAAAGAGAAAATTACAAATATTAAAAATGTCTGTAAAATATTATGTGTACAATTCTTGTTACAGAATACACATTTTTTTACATGCCTGTAAAATTCTTTCGGGGGTGACACAGAACTCTCTACTGATTTTTGTATAAACGTATTCATTTCAAAATAATATTATATTCTTATATATGATAAGTGACTTGAATGTGGGACTTACTATTAAAAATGAAGCGAAAATCGTGCGAGTTATATCTACTTGGTTGTGAGCAGTCGGTTTCAATTCGCTAAATATTCGCCAACAGATTTAGCAACCGATGATGTAAAGGTTTACAATTTTATTTTGAAATGCTACGAAAATCTCTAGTGATTTCCGTGTTACACCATTTTGTGTTAAAAATTAGCTCCCTTTTTTTTGATCAGAATACATTACAAATAAAATGAAAGAGAATATCTAAAAATATTTTAATGATTTATACAGAATGAAAAAAAAAAAATTCGAAGGATTTTTTACAAGCCGGTAAAATATTTTGTTTAAATTTTCCATTTTTTTTACAGAACACATTACAAATGAAATGGAAAACTAAAAAAAAATGTCAAATTTTTTAAGAATACAATACAGAATACATTACAAATGAAGTGAAAGAGAAATTGTAAAACAATGCAACAGGCCTATGAAAATATTTTACATACCTGTTTTTTGAATTTTTTTACAGAATACTATACAAATAAAATAAAAAATCAAAAAAATTGTACATGCCTGTAAAATGGAGAAAAGTTTTTCAAGTGTATTAAAATTTCGACACAGTCGAAGTTAGCTTTGCCTTCAAGTTTATTTACAGAATACATTTGGTATTTTTTTATACCGAATAGAAAACAAATGATAGAAAAGGGAAAATATAAAATAAAAATATAACATTTTTTTTACAAATGAGAAAAAAATTCGAAAAATATTTTACAAGCCGGTAAAATATTTTGTGTAAAAATTTGTTCCCATTTTTTTTTACAGAATACATTACAAATGAAACGGAAGACTAAACAAAATTTCCAAATTTTTTTAAGAATACAATACAAATTAAATTAAAGGAAAATCCATAATTATTTTACATGCCTGTAAAATATTTTGTGTAAAAAAATTTATTTCGCATTTTTTTTTTTTACAGAATACAATACAAATAAAATTGGAAAATCTAAAAATATTTAACATGCCTGTAAAATATTTTTTTTTTGTGAAGCAAAAATTTTTTTATTTTTTCGCATTGTTTTAACGGAATACATTACGAAATGAAAGAGAAAATCTAAAAATATTTTCCATGCCTGTTAAAATTTGTTCCTTTATTTTTTTTATTATTTTTTTTTTTTTATAGAAAATGCAATGAAAAAAAATGATAGGAAAATCTATAAAGGCCTGTAAAAATGTGTGTAAAATATTTTGTGTAACATTTTTTCCCCCAAATTTTTTGAATACGTAAAAATAAAAAAGGCAGCAATAATTATTTCACACGCCTGTAAAATAACAATCGTTGTTTATGTTTCTTTTCTCTCTAGTTATAAGAAAAACATAATTGAAAAAATTTTTATTTACACGTGTGAAAAAAAAATATATATTTATATATATGTTTTCATTGAAGTAATTTATCATGGCTTGAAATTAATTTGTGTGCGTTTTTAGGTACCCTGGTAATAATTGGCAAAATTATACTTTAAGTTTAGGTGCCCATAAAAGTATGCAATGCCTAGAAGGTTTAAAAGTATTGACTCTCTTCCTTTAGCTTGGTTATAAAAATGAGCATTCTTAGCATTTAATTTGCTCATTTGGTAGTCATTAATTTTGCCAACCCAAGCTAAGAGAAATTTTGTGATAATGTCAATCAATTTCATTGACATGTCATCAATTTCAATTTGCTGGGCCCCGGAGCTGAGGTGGAAGGCAGAGGAAGCAGCCTACTAAATGCAATGTTTAATGCAAATCAATAAATTTATATACAAATGCTGGACTTGGGGCACTTTAAGTTTACCCGAGTTATTTTTTTTTTGGGCCACTTTTGCTTTTTATTTCAATTTCCGCTGCCAAACAACAAAGACAAATTTATGCCACATTAACAGCTAAAAGCTTTCAAAATGCGTTTGCAATGCGCCCTAAGGGGGATGACGAGCACAAAGTATGACCAATTTTTGGCACATCTTACAACCCTCCTTATATAACTCGGCAGCCTACGGAGAGATAAACAAAAAAAAAAAAAAACAGAAACAAAAGGCGGCGGACGACGAGCATTAAATTTAACGCGAGGCAAAACTTGCTCCGTTTTTCGGATGTTGCGACAAATTTCAGTTAGCTCATCCGTTTGGATAGGGCTGGCAGGCAGGCAGGCAGCTGGTTACGTCAAAAGTGCAGCTCAAAACTTCAAAACGAGCAGCGGCGCCCTGAGCGGCAAGCCCCACTCCCCCCCGTCCCCCAACCCCCATTCCCGGGTTGCTTGCATGCGCTAAAATTAAGATTTATGAAGGCTGTAAAAAACAACAGCGACGAATGACGCAAAGGGTGGGCGTTGAGGGGGGGGGGGGGAGGGGGAGGGATGCGCTGTAACATAGCAATGAATGCGCCAAAAAATTTAACGCCCAAATGATTACAAATGAGTCGAGCAGTCGAGCAAAGTTATTCCACTCTGCTGCTGCTGCTTCTGCTGCTTCTGCTTCTGCTGCTGTTTCTGTTTGTGTCATTTGGCAAAATCTGTGAAAAATCTGTTGCAGAGCGAAGGGAAAACTTTATTCATGTGATGTCATCTGAGTCCGTATAAAGCGATATGCAAATGATACTTAAGCAACATTTTGTTTATATTCCGGGGGGGGGGAAATGTGAGGGGCAACTGGCCTTGACCCATTTGCTTTACTTGAGGCTTTAAACCAATTCTTACTCTACAGATATCAAAACATTAGGGGATAATTCCCCCTTGCCCCAGGGGCCCTTTTGGTCCTTCGAGCCGGATATGAAAATAGTGCAAATAGTGCTAGATTCTGGTACTGAATTCCGCATTGTGAAAGTTTCGACATTTAAACAATCTATAGATAACTTTTATAGTTTTCAGGGTTGCCAACCTAATCAAAAAATTAAATTAAATAGTAAAAATTGTGTGTTGCTCTTCATTGTAACCTATTTTGATTAATAAGAGAAGGCAAAGCGAACTTCGACTGTGCCGAAGCTTTAATACACTTACAAAACCTCACATCAACTGATTTAACCGTTAAAATATATATATAGGATATAGATATCGGATATTTAAAAATTTTAAATCATTGAGAATCAAAATTTGATAGCATAAAAAAAAACTTTTCTTGGTAAAAAACATTTTCCGACCGATCGTTCCTATGGCAGCTATATGCTATAGTCATCCGATTTTGATAAAATCTTCCAGAATTGTGTTGACGCATATAACACTAATATATACCAAGATTGGTGACGCTACGATGGAAAATTAAAAAGTTTTTCCCACTAGAACTAGAATATGCTATATTCATCCGATTTTGAAAAATTTTTCCACAAATATGTAAAATCATCTAAAACTAATATATACCAAGATTAGTGATGCTACATAGGAAAATAAAAAAGTTTTTCTCACTATGACTTATTTTCCGACCGATCGTTCCTATAGCAGCTATATGATATAGTCATCCGATCCGGTCTAATTCCGACATATTAGTTGCTTGCAGTAAAAAGAAGACTCTGTGCAAAATTCAGCTCGATAGATTTAAAACTGAGAGACTAGTTCGCGTAGAAACAGTCGACGGCACGGACGGACGCCGGACAACAGACGGACGGACGGACAGGAAATGAACTCAGCTCGTCGTCCTGATCAAGAATATATATAGTTTATGGGGTCGGAAATGAATATTTCTATGCGTTACAAACTTTTGGGCAAAATTAATATACACTTTTCAAGTGAATAATGAGAACGTAAAGCTAACGTCGACTGTGCAGAAGTTTTAATCCACTTGCAAAAGTTCACTCCAACTGATTTAACCGGTACAATATATATAGTCCGTCCGTCCGTCTGTTTCTATGCTATCTCCTTCCTCAGTTTTAAAGCTATCTTGACCAAACTTTGCAAAACGACTTTAAATACAAATACGCTGCACATTTGTCGGAATCGGCCGGATCGGATGACTATATCATTTCCATAGGAACGATCGGTCCAAAAACTTAGTTCTAATGATTGTAGCGTCACCAATCGTGGTATATATTAGTTTTATATATTTCCCACAATTTTGGAAAAATTTATCAAAATCGGGATGACTATATCATATAGCTGCCATATAAACGGTCGGTCCAAAAACTAGTTCTAGTGGGAAAAACTTTTTTGTTTTTTATCGTAGCGTCACCAAACGTGGTATATATTAGTTGTATATGCTTCCACACAATTCTGTAAAAATTTATCAAAATCGGATGACATTAGCATATAGCTGCCATAGGAACGATCGGTCCAAAAACTAGTTCTAGTGGGAAAAACTTTTTGTTTTCCGTCGAGCTCACCAATCGTGGTATTATTAGTTTTATATCTTCCATCTCGATACACCCAAACGAATACTTTCTTTATACCCACAATTCTGGAAAAATTTATCAAAATCGGATGACTATAGCATATAGCTGCCATAGGAACGATCGGTCAAAAACTAGTTCTAGCGAGAAAAACTTTTTTGTTTTCCATCGTAGCGTCACCAAACGTGGTATATATTAGTTTTATATGCTTCCACACAATTCTGGAAAAATTTATCAAAATCGGATGACTATAGCATATAGCTGCCATATAAACGGTCGGTCCAAAAACTAGTTCTAGTGAGAAAAACTTTTTTGTTTTCCATCGTAGCGTCACCAAACGTGGTATATATTAATTTTATATATTTCCACACAATTCTGGAAAAATTTATCAAAATCGGATGACTATAGCATATAGCTGCCATATAAACGGTAGGTCTAAAAACTAGTTCTAGTTAGAAAACCTTTTTTGTTTTCCACGGTAGCGTCACCAAACGTGGTATATATTAATTTTATATATTTCCACACAATTCTGGAAAAATTTATCGAAATCGGATGACTATAGCATATAGCTGCCATAGGAACAGATCGGTCAAAAAACTAGTTCTAGTGAGAAAAACTTTTTTGTTATCGAGAATAACGTTTCTTATCTCAGGAATTATGAACAATATATGCTTTTTACAAGTTCTACAAAATTTGCTTAAGATCGAATGACTATATTCTATAGCTGTTATAGGAAGGGATTGGTCAGAAAATGTGTTTTTTCTAAGAAATTGTTTTTTCTGTGAGTTGAAAAAAATCACAGATCGCAAAATAACAAGCTAAAGTAAATTTCAAGTGGTTTTTGGTTTTTTTTTTCTAGATGCGAAATTGAAATCAGTTTGGCTCCTGCAATCTAATCACCATTTCTACCACCAAGCGCAACTGTACTTTTATTTTCAATCCACAAATTTGTACTATGCCAATCCAACTAAAAAAAAAAAAAAGAGTTTGGGGGAAAAGAAGCAAAGTTATTTATGCACCTTGCATTGTACCTGTTTTTTTTTTTTTTTTTTTTTTGGGGTTTTGTTACCTTTAAGCGGCTTAAAAATTGCACGCGCTCCTAAACGAATTATGCTGCATAGCCGCAGGCGTCGGTACTGCAATATGGCAACCAGCCAGATGCAGAGATCGGGTAACTGTTTGCCTGGCATATGGCCAAAACAAAGATGCCAGTCAGCCAGTCAGCCAGCCAGCTGGCCAAAGCAAGGAAAGTGACAGCGTCAGGTGCAGCAGCAGCAGCAGCAGAATTGAATGTGTGAAATACACATGAAACCTGCGGGCGCCAAACTGAGCGCGAATTGAATATTTTTTGGCCGGGCCGAGACAGTGAAAACAATTATAAAAGGAAAGGCAAGCCCAGTTGCCATCACCATAAATGCCAGCAGCCGGAATGATAAATGCTTTTTGGAGTTGAAGCTGGGGAATGCCAATGCAAAACTCCCTAAGGGACAAGAGGAATGAATGGGATACGAGTTGTAACTACGTATACGTACTATGACTTAGACAACGCAGTCGGGCGACATTGAGCAATTGCCGGGCATAAATATTCACGCACACACACAGAGAAAAGCGGAAAAACCACCTGTCAGTATGAGAAAAACATCAACAAGGCGCGCAAATCAAAACAACATGAAAAAGGGAAAGAACTTGTCTTAGCAACATGTTGCATAGACATTGTTGAAGCATGCGCCCAGCCTTAAAGTTTTGGCAACATTTCGAAAATTACAATTCCTTTTCGAAATGTACAACATGGGCTGCACTTGCGTAAAGCATAAAAATGGTGACTGTAAGTAAAAGAGGCACCCATCTAAGTTTGAAAATGAAGATATAATATACAAAAAAGTTCTTGATGAATTTGGATACATTTGAAACAGCCCTCGTAGTTGCATTCCCCTAACTAATAAATCAAACATTTTGTTTCACTTAAGGTGTCAAAAAATTTTATTGAAAAAACTTTTAAATCTAACTCTAAGCGCCCCCATGGAGAGAGAGCGGGGAATGCATAAATTATGCTGGAAAGTATGCAACAAAAATATTGTGCACACACACACACACAGTTTCAACCAGGTGCAGTTTACGTTACAATTTACGTTAAGCGACTGGTTGCATTTTCTCATACCCCTTTGGGGGATTTTTGTCACATCCAAAAGTTTGTGCTCGCGAATGCGTTTTGTGGTAAATATTTGCGGTTATCTAAATGAAATGCATTGCATACTTTCGGGAGACAGAGGGCACATAAATTGCATCTGGCTGGCATGCAGATGGTTGGGCAGACTATTTGCATATGCAATTAAAGCATACTAAATTAGGCATTAAAAATCAAACAACATTTTTGGTGGACAAAAAAAAAAAAAAACGGAAAACCAGAAAACAGCAAAAGAAATGTTAATTCAGCCATGCAAATGCCGGGGACTGTGTGCGCACAAATTATTAATAAACAAACCAAATGGGCAGGCAAATGAAATTTAAGTTGAAATTGTTGTATAACAATTTACGTGCCAAATTGAGTTGGAATTTGTGGTGAAGAGGCTGAAAGGGAAATGAAATTAATAAGTGGGCACCTAAATCAATAAAACTCTGTTTTTTCGAATTGCAATATCTTGGGCATTAGATTAGCTAGAGACATGAACTAAAGTGCCACTGACGAAGCATTAAACAAGGTTTTCATAAATGAAAACATTTTCGGGGTATAAACTACAGTCAAGCCCAACGGTAATATACTCTATACCTATCAAAGTTATAATATAGCTGATAACTTTTAAGAGTCAGCTCACACAAACTGTATAAGTGCTGCCCATCATGATTGTGGCCAGTGCTGCCCAGCGTAATTTTTTATTTTTGCTTTTAACTCGACTATCGTTTATCTGATCAATTAATGATGTAAGGTGGATCGATAAGTAATGATGATTTAAATATAAGTCTAGAAGGTTCGACCAATCTATCTTCAAAATTGTGGGAGATATGAGGTCTTTTTCAAATTGCGAGGGTGGCAACTCTACTATCCTACATCCGATTGATAAGTAATGATGATTAAAATATAAGTCTAGAAGGTTTGACCAACCTGTCTTCAAAATTGTTGGAGATATGAGATTTTTTTCAAAACGCGAGGGTGGCAACTCTACTATCGTTCTTCTGATCGATAATGAATGATGATTTAAATATATGTCTAGAAGGTTCGAACAATCTCTCTTCAAAATTGTGGGAGATATTAGATTTTTTTCAATTTTCGGAGGTGGCAACTCTACTATCGGTAATTAGATCTAGATCTATCGTTCATTAGATCGATAAGTAATGATGATTAAAATATATGTCTAGAAAATTCGATCAATCTATCTTCAAAATTGTGGGAGATATTAGATTTTTTCAATTTTCGGGGGTGGCAACTCTATTATCCTACAGCTGATCAATAAGTAATGCTGATTAAAATATATGTATAGAAGGTTCGACCAATCTATCTTCAAAGTTGTGGCAGATATGGGGTTTTTTTCAAAAAGCGAGGGTGGCAACTCTACCATCGTACATCTGATCGATAAGTAATGATGATTAAAGTATATGTCTAGAAGGTTCGAACAATCTATCTTAAAAATTGTGGGAGATATGAGGGTTTTTTCAAAATGCGAGGGTGGCAACTCTATTATCCTATATCTGATCGATAAGTAATGATGATTAAAATATATGTCTAGAAGGTTAGAACAATCTATCTTAAAAATTGTGGGAGATATGGGGGTTTTTTCAAAACGCGAGGGTGGCAACTCTACTATCCTACATCCGATCGATAAGTAATGATGATTAAAATATATGTCTAGAAGGTTTGATTATTCTATCTTCAAAATTGTGGGAGATATGAGGGTTTTTCAAAATGCGAGGGTGGCAACTCTACTATCCTACATCCGATCGATAAGTATTAATACTAAAAATATATGTCTAGAATGTTCGATTTATCTATCTTAAAAATTGTGGGACATCTGAGGATTTTTTCAAAACGCGAGGGTGGCAACTCTAATATCCTACATCCGATCGATAAGTAATGATGCTTAAAATATATGTCTAGAAGGTTAGAACAATATATCTTAAAAATTGTGGGAGATATGGGGGTTTTTCAAAATGCGAGGGTGGCAACTCTACTATCCTACATCCGATCGATAAGTATTAATACTAAAAATATATGTCTAGAAGGATCGATTTATCTATCTTACAAAATTGTGGGAGATATGAGGGTTTTTTTCAAATTTCGAGGATGGCAACTCTACTATTCTACATCTGAGCGAAAAATTATATATGGTGGATCGATAAATAATTATGATTAGCATAAATGTCTAGAGAATTCCAACAATCTATCTACGAAATTGTGGAAGATATTGCGGGGTTGGTAATAAGCGTTTCAAAAATTTAAAATAAACTTTAAATATTTGAATCTTCTGCCAGCGGTGAACTAGCGTTTAACAAAGCTCTCCCTTCACTCGAAAGTATGCCGTGAACAATTCGTTCGAAATTTGTGGTACTTAAAGTTTTAATAAAACTATAGTCTGAACAAAAGGTTCGAACCTACGGACCGAATCTTCAGCAGAATTTTTAGAGCTTTGCAATTTTGCTTGCCACCGTTTAATCCCTTTGATGAGAGTGCAGAAAAGCTCTAAATTTCTTTTAATTATTTCAATTTATTTGATCTATGTGTACATCCTGATATCAATGCCTGCGCGGTGCTAGTGAGGCCATCAGCTCGGCCAGCCGCTTGGAGCGTACCGAGAAGACATCCGCCTGACGCTTTAGTATGCCATAGCTGACACCATCCCTCAAATTGATGCGCACCTGACGTTGGAAATCGGGATCGGTGCGACGATAGCGTACAGATAACGCTGAAATAATTTCCGTATCGCTCATGGGTCGCTGCGACTCCTCCAATAGATGGAGTATGCTGCGCAAAATGTTAGGTGCCAGAGGACGTTCTTGGGATAGGGAGTATGGCTTGTAGCTGCTCGGCATGCTGGCTGCTTCCTTCACTCAGTGGCCCACTGAGCATTGGAGCTGCTGGAGCTAGAAACGAGTTAGCTCATTCGTCTGCTCTTTTTTTTTTTTTTTTTTTTTTTGCTACTCACCACACTCATGGGATTTTGGGCTGGTGTTTCCACACCGAAAGTGAAAAGTTGACCAAATTGTATTGTGTTTGTATGAAATGTTGACACTGACTGGTGGGGCCCCGGCCTGCTCACAGCTCACAATTCACTGCCTTTCGCCACTGGCTCCGGGCCAATTAATCAGAGGAGGACAACTTGAATGGTGAATGACCTCGAGTGAAGACAAAAAGTCATTATCACGGCGACGCCGCGTCGGGATGTGCTCGTATATGGCATATGGAGCACGTGGCTGTCGCCATATTTTTTTTTTTTTTTTTTTTTTGTTTTTCGCCTTTTCCGGCATTTTGTTTACGATTTTCTCTCCACGCGGATTTCCTTTGAGATGCTAGTTGGCAGACGGTAGCAGGCAGTTTTCCCTGAACGATTTTCACTTGTTTGTTGTTGGCTCTTTGTGTTGTCCTTGCGAAAGTATACCCCATTCTGGGGTCTAAGCCGCCAAGTGCAATTGTCATAAAGTGTCATTGGCTGACATCGTCCTCGTTCGCGTCCTCGTCCTCGTCGTCGTTGTCGTCGACGATGCTGAGACTGGGACCCTTTTGTGTATAGTTGGTGCGGTGAATCAACTTAAATGAGTATCCGCTTTTGTGAGTTACCTCCTCCTCCTCCTCCTCCTCCAGCTGCTCCAGCTACAGCAATTGGCTTTGTTTCTTCAGGACTTCAGGATGTCAGGGCTAGGTCTAGGCACTGCAATTGAGATTACATCGGGTAGAAGGTTTGGGGGGGGGTCTAAAATACCAAGAATTTAAGTGCTTGTCATGTGTAAGTAAAAAATGGTCGAGGGGTAAGGAAGATTAAAGATGTTAAAGAACTATTTTGAAGAAATTATAAAGATCATGTACATATTGCAAGCTCTCAAATTCTTACCTGAAACTAAGATCAGACAGAGTGCTTCAGGAAGCAATATCAATTAAGAGGGTCTTTTACCTTTGAAAAAATTTTTTTTTCGATTTTTTTGTTTTGCATTATTATTATTGCTTGGGCATTCCACATTCATCCACTTCAAACCATTTTCAAAAATTCGAAATAGTTTAGGAGATATTGCCATTTTAGTGGAGCTAAGTTCATGCTTCAGGAAGCACTCAATACCAATTAAGAGGGTCTTTTACCTTTGAAAAAATTTTTTTTTCGATTTTTTTGTTTTGCATTATTATTATAGCTTATAGCATTCCACATTCATCCACTTCAAACCATTTTCAAAAATTCGAAATAGTTTAGGAGATATTGCCATTTTAGTGGAGCTAAGTTCATGCTTCAGGAAGCACTCAATACCAATTAAGAGGGTCTTTTACCTTTTGAAAAAAATTTTTTTTTCGATTTTTTTGTTTTGCATTATTATTATAGCTTGGGCATTCCACATTCATCCACTTCAAACCATTTTCAAAAATTCGAAATAGTTTAGGAGATATTGCCATTTTAGTGGAGCTAAGTTCATGCTTCAGGAAGCACTCAATACCAATTAAGAGGGTCTTTTACCTTTGAAAAATATTTTTTTCGATTTTTTTGTTTTGCATTATTATTATAGCTTGGGCATTCCACATTCATCCACTTCAAACCATTTTCAAAAATTCGAAATAGTTTAGGAGATATTGCCATTTTAGTGGAGCTAAGTTCATGCTTCAGGAAGCACTCAATACCAATTAAGAGGGTCTTTTACATTTGAAAAAAATTTTTTTTCGATTTTTTTGTTTTGCATTGTCATTTTAGTGGAGCTAAGTTCATGCTTCAGGAAGCACTCAATACCAATTAAGAGGGTCTTTTACCTTTGAAAAATTTTTTTTCGATTTTTTTGTTTTGCATTATTATTATAGCTTGGGCATTCCACATTCATCCCCTTCAAACCATTTTTCAAAAATTCGAAATAGTTTAGAAGATATTGCCATTTTAGTGGAGCTAAGTTCATGCTTAAGGAAGCACTCAATACCAATACCAATACCAATTTTACCTTTGAAAAATTTTTTTTTTTTCGATTTTTTTGTTTTGCATTATTATTATTGCTTGGGCATTCCACATTCATCCCCTTCAAACCATTTTAAAAATTCCGAAATAGTTTAGGAGATATTGCCATTTTAGTGGAGCTAAGTTCTTGCTTCAGGAAGCACTCAATACCAATTAAGAGGGTCTTTTACCTTTGAAAAAATTTTTTTTCGATTTTTTTGTTTTGCATTATTATTATAGCTTGGGCATTCCACATTCATCCACTTCAAACCATTTTCAAAAAATTCGAAATAGTTTAGGAGATATTGCCATTTTAGTGGAGCTAAGTTCATGCTTCAGGAAGCACTCAATACCAATTAAGAGGGTCTTTTACCTTTGAAAAATATTTTTTTCGATTTTTTTGTTTTGCATTATTATTATAGCTTGGGCATTCCACATTCATCCACTTCAAACCATTTTCAAAAATTCGAAATAGTTTAGGAGATATTGCCATTTTAGTGGAGCTAAGTTCATGCTTCAGGAAGCACTCAATACCAATTAAGAGGGTCTTTTACCTTTGAAAAAAATTTTTTTTCGATTTTTTTGTTTTGCATTATTATTATTGCTTGGGCATTCCACATTCATCCACTTCAAACCATTTTCAAAAATTCGAAATAGTTTAGGAGATATTGCCATTTTAGTGGAGCTAAGTTCATGCTTCAGGAAGCACTCAATACCAATTAAGAGGGTCTTTTTACCTTTGAAAAAAATTTTTTTCGATTTTTTTGTTTTGCATTATTATTATCGTTGGGCATTCCACATTCATCCACTTCAAACCATTTTCAAAAATTCGAAATAGTTTAGAGATATTGCCATTTTAGTGGAGCTAAGTTCATGCTTCAGGAAGCACTCAATACCAATTAAGAGGGTCTTTTACCTTGAAAAAATTTTTTGATTTTTTGTTTTGCATTATTATTATGTTGGCATTCCAATCATTCTTCAAACCATTTTCAAAAATTCGAAATAGTTTAGGAGATATTGCCATTTTAGTGGAGCTAAGTTCTTGCTTGAGGAAGCACTCAATACCAATTAAGAGGGTCTTTTTACCTTTGAAAAAATTTTTTTTCGATTTTTTTTGTTTTGCATTATTATTATTGCTTGGGCATTCCACATTCATCCCCTTCAAACCATTTTCAAAAATTCGAAATAGTTTAGGAGATATTGCCATTTTAGTGGAGCTAAGTTCATGCTTCAGGAAGCACTCAATACCAATTAAGAGGGTCTTTTACCTTTGAAAAATTTTTTTTTCGATTTTTTTGTTTTGCATTATTATTATTGCTTGGGCATTCCACATTCATCCACTTCAAACCATTTTCAAAAATTCGAAATAGTTTAGGAGATATTGCCATTTTAGTGGAGCTAAGTTCTTGCTTCAGGAAGCACTCATTACCAATTAAGAGGGTCTTTATCTTTGAAAAAAATTTTTTTTCGATTTTCTTGTTTTGCATTATTATTAAAGCTTATAGTATACCACATTCATCCACTTCAAACCATTTTTAAAAATTCGAAATAGTTTAGGAGATATTGCCATTTTAGTGGAGCTAAGTTCTTGCTTCAGGAAGCACTCAATACCAATTAAGAGGGTCTTTTACCTTTGAAAAAAATTTTTTTTTTCGATTTTTTTGTTTTGCATTATTATTATTGCTTGGGCATTCCACATTCATCCACTTCAAACCATTTTCAAAAATTCGAAATAGTTTAGGAGATATTGCCATTTTAGTGGAGCTAAGTTCTTGCTTCAGGAAGCACTCATTACCAATTAAGAGGGTCTTTATCTTTGAAAAAATTTTTTTTTTCGATTTTCTTGTTTTGCATTATTATTAAAGCTTATAGTATACCACATTCATCCACTTCAAACCATTTTCAAAAATTCGAAATAGTTTAGGAGATATTGCCATTTTAGTGGAGCTAAGTTCATGCTTCAGGAAGCACTCAATACCAATTAAGAGGGTCTTTTACCTTTGAAAAATATTTTTTTTTCGATTTTTTTGTTTTGCATTATTATTATTGCTTGGGCATTCCACATTCATCCACTTCAAACCATTTTTAAAAATTCGAAATAGTTTAGGAGATATTGCCATTTTAGTGGAGCTAAGTTCTTGCTTCAGGAAGCACTCATTACCAATTAAGAGGGTCTTTATCTTTGAAAAAATTTTTTTTTCGATTTTCTTGTTTTGCATTATTATTAAAGCTTATAGTATACCACATTCATCCACTTCAAACCATTTTCAAAAATTCGAAATAGTTTAGAGGATATTGCCATTTTAGTGGAGCTAAGTTCATGCTTCAGGAAGCACTCAATACCAATTAAGAGGGTCTTTTACCTTTGAAAAAAATTTTTTTTTTCGATTTTTTTGTTTTGCATTATTATTATTGCTTGGGCATTCCACATTCATCCCCTTCAAACCATTTTCAAAAATTCGAAATAGTTTAGGAGATATTGCCATTTTAGTGGAGCTAAGTTCATGCTTCAGGAAGCACTCAATACCAATTAAGAGGGTCTTTTACCTTTGAAAAAAATTTTTTTTTCGATTTTTTTGTTTTGCATTATTATTATTGCTTGGGCATTCCACATTCATCCACTTCAAACCATTTTTAAAAATTCGAAATAGTTTAGGAGATATTGCCATTTTAGTGGAGCTAAGTTCATGCTTCAGGAAGCACTCAATACCAATTAAGAGGGTCTTTTACCTTTGAAAAAATTTTTTTTTTCGATTTTTTTGTTTTGCATTATTATTATTGCTTGGGCATTCCACATTCATCCACTTCAAACCATTTTCAAAAATTCGAAATAGTTTAGGAGATATTGCCATTTTAGTGGAGCTAAGTTCATGCTTCAGGAAGCACTCAATACCAATTAAGAGGGTCTTTTACCTTTGAAAAAATATTTTTTTCGATTTTTTTGTTTTGCATTATTATTATAGCTTGGGCATTCCACATTCATCCACTTCAAACCATTTTTAAAAATTCGAAATAGTTTAGGAGATATTGCCATTTTAGTGGAGCTAAGTTCATGCTTCAGGAAGCACTCAATACCAGTTAAGAGGGTCTTTTACCTTTGAAAAATATTTTTTTTTCGATTTTTTTGTTTTGCATTATTATTATAGCTTGGGCATTCCACATTCATCCACTTCAAACCATTTTCAAAAATTCGAAATAGTTTAGGAGATATTGCCATTTTAGTGGAGCTAAGTTCATGCTTTAGGAAGCACTCAATACCAGTTAAGAGGGTCTTTTACCTTTAAAAAAAATTTTTCTCAATGTTTTTGTTTTGCTTGGTTATTCACCTTTCATCTCCTTCAAACCATTTTTTTAACCAAACCAAACTTTAACCGCGTTTTTCTTGAATCCACAATCCTCAATCAAAAAGAAATACTTTTTTTTACTATTTTCTTACACTAAACTACAAAAAAAAACTTGAAAAACCGAATCAAGTACTAAACCTGCAATATCTTCCACAATTTCGTAGATAGATTGTTCGGATCTTCTAAACATTTATGGTTATCATCATTATTTATCGATCCACCTTATATCATTAATTGATCAGATAATTTTCCGCTCAGATGTAAAATGGTAGAGTTCCCACCCCAACATTTAAAAAGAAAAGCATGTCCATTACCACCCCCGCAATATCTCCCACAATTTTGAAGATAGATTGGTCGAACCTTCTAAACATATATTTTAATCAGCATGACTAATCGATCTGATGAACGATAGTAGAGTTGCCACCCTCGCGTTTTGAAAAAACCCTCATATCTTCCACAATTTTAAAGAAAGATTGGTCGAACCTTCTAGACATATATTTTAATCTTCATTAATTATCGATCAGATGAACGACAGTAGAGTTGCCACCTTCGCGTTTTGAAAAAACCCCTTAGATATCCTACAGTTTTGAAGATAGATAGGTCGAACCTTTTAGACTTACATTTTAATCATCTTTACTTATTGATCAAATGTAGGATAATAGAGTTACCACCCCCGAAATTTATAAAAAAAAAAGTTATATCTTCTACAATTCTACATTCTACAATTTTAAAGATAGATTGGTCAATCCTTTTAAACATATATTTTAATCATCATTACTTATCGATCAGATGAACGATAGTAGAGTTGCCACCCTCGCGTTTTGAAAAAAACCCTCATATCTTCCACAATTTTGAAGATAGATTGGTCGAACCTTCTAGACTTATATTTTAATCATCATTCATTATCGATCAGAAGAACGATAGTAGAGTTGCCACCCTCGCGTTTTGAAAAAAAACACAGATCTCCCACAATTTTGAAGATAGATTGGTCGAACCTTCTAGACTTATATTTTAATCATCATTACTTATCGATCAGATGTAGGATAGTAGAGTTGCCACCCCCGAAATTTGAAAAAGCAGTCATATCTTCCACAATTTTGAAGATAGATAGGTCGAACCTTCTAGACATATACTTTAATCATTATTACTTATCGATCAGATGTAGGATAGTAGAGTTGCCACCCCCGAAATTTGAAAAAATAGTCATATCTTCCACAATTTTGAAGATAGATTGGTCAAACCTTTTAAACATATATTTTAATCAGCATTACTTATCGATCAGATGAACGATAGTAGAGTTGCCACCCTCGCGTTTTGAAAAAAAAACCCTCATATCTTCCACAATTTTGAAGATAGATTGGTCGAACCTTCTAGACTTATATTTTAATCATCATTACTTATGGATCCGCCATAAATCATTTCCCGATCAGATGAGCTATAGTAGAGTTGCCACCACTGCAATTTAGAAAAAACCTCATAATTGGGTATGTTGTGATTTAAAAAAATAGATATATATATATATAACTTCAACTTACGCTCTCGTTATGTGTTGACAACTTAAAAAGTGACCCTCGGCATACATGTTTACCCCAACACACACACACACACGCGCGCTCATTTAATTTAATTTCAGTTTAATTGCATTTTGGGGGTTTGGGAAATTTGAATTCGATTGGCTGGGGTCATAAATTGTCCAGCTTGGGTTGGTTTTGTCGAAGTGTTGTAATTTATTTGCATATTTCAGTGGCACAAGGCGGACAGCCTAGAATTATGCTACGAAATGTTAGGAATGTTAGTGCTCCAACAACAACAACAGTAACTTAGTCCCGAAATGAGGGCAAAAACTCTTGGCTGCTAAACGCATTTACGTGTCAAAACTAATTTAATGTGCTCTGCCCTTAAGGGGGTTGGAGGGGGGTCCTGCCGGGGGGCGTCAACGGAAACGGAAACGCATACGCTGAGCGAGCCAACGAGCATATTTTGCTTATTTATTTGCCCGCACACCCATTTCTCACCTAATAAAATTACTTCCCCCTCCCCCACCCACACAATGATGCCTGATGGCTTCAGTGTTTCACCCTCACATGTTGCTCTGTTTCTGTTTCTTTTCCTTTTTTTGTTGTCCCCCCTGTTTGATGGAAATTTAATTTCGGTTTTCACATTTTGAGGTTGTTTTCCTGCTGCACTGTGAAAGGAAAGTGTCCTGCTGTCGGTGGTCGTCCCCTGAGGCCGAACCAGGAATATGCTACTGTAATGCTTCTTTCATTGTGGTTCTTGTCATCAACTTCACATATTGTTCGACTTTTTTGTCCAGTCGCCCAGGACACACACACACACACACACACGACGGTTATGCGCATATGAATTTCAGTGGGTTTTCTTGCGGGGGTTTCTCCTGTTTTCATTCTGATTTCAATTAAACTCGGGCACAAAGTCATTGAATTGATAGATTTTTGCGTAAAAAAAAAGAGAAAAATACAAAAAAAAAAAAAACACATACCAACAATGTATGCGGCTTTCAAGTTCAATGACCAACAGCACCGGAAACAGTTCACACATCATCCCGTACCTCTCCACACTTTCATATGGCAAAAAAGGCTGAGGCAAGTGGAGGACGGGCCCTCACTTGACACAAAGCTTAATTGTTGAGTCTGAGTTCCGGAGTTCTCGAGTCCGGAGTTCTGACTGTGAAAAAACGCCAAGTGCACTTGAGGTAATTTGATTTAATTGTGCGTGCTGGCTACAGCCACAACAACAACAACAACACCAACAACAATTCCTCACCACTCCCTTCACCCTTTTATTACCACTGTACTATGGGCAAAAAGATGATTTATTTTGAGATAAAATAATTATTTTCGAAAAATCAAATACTCAAATTAAATTATCTTAAATATTTTACAAATCTGAAAACAAAACTTTGTATACGTAGGTTGCTATATACATATATTTCTGGCCTAATAATGAAAACGCGAATATTTATGATCAAAAATCGGTTTTATCGTTTTTCAAAGTATTCTCCAGATTTATACACTTTTGCATGCGCTCAAACCAATTGTCGAAGCATTTTTTCCACTCCGATTGAGACAACTCCAAAACATGGTTTTTGAACTCTTCAACTGAATCTTCTGGCGACGAAAATCGTTGACCACGCATTTTTCCCCTTGATGTGCAGCAATAAAAAGAAGTCAGAAGGGTGCCAAGTCAGGACTGTACGGCTGGGATGACCCATCAATTCGACGCTGGTGTGAGCTGATGTGTGAGAGCTCGCATATTGTCATGGTGCACAATGATCTGTCTTCTCTTGTTCGTTTTTTAGGCAAACAAATTGTGGTATACCACTCAGAATTGACCCTGCTACGTTGCTCAAGCGGAACAGTCGCCACATGACCAGTTTTACCGAAGAAACAGGCGACCATTTGCTTCGAAGTGCTTCTTCCCCGAACGACTTTCGTTGGATTTGGCTCGTCTTCGAAGACCCACACGGTCGATTGCTCATAAGCATAGATCCATGTTTCGTCACCTGTGACGTTCTTATAAACGTCTTTTGAAACACCGCGATTATATTTTTTCAAAATTTCTTTGCACCAATCCACACGAGCATTTTTTTTGAGCGATTCCAACGAGAACAAACCATTTTTACGCCCAGGTGTTCTGCAATATCGAATGTATGCTGGTGGAAGAAATGCCCAAGGATGCCTCTATCTCACGGTGTGTCACATGATCACGATCTTGCATTATCAGTTCACGCGCGGCATCAATGGTTTTGGACGACCTTCGTCTTCGAGCGAGCGTCGCCCGCGATTGAATTCATTAAACCAATTTTTCACAGTGCTATAGGATGGTGCTTCATCGCCATACCAAAGATTTAAGTTCATCGTTGCACTCTTGTCGTAATAATCCACGTCGAAAGTTGTGAAAAATGATTGCACGAAAATGTTCACGAGTTAATTTCATTTTTTTGCCGAGGTAAGTTTTTGATTAATCGTTAATCGATATCAAACGTGGTCACACATGAAAGAGTTGTATGGAGCTTTTATCGATAAAAGTCCAAACTTTTTTTGGGAAAAGGCCCACACGGTCGATTGCTCATAAGCATAGATCCATGTTTCGTCACCTGTGACGATCTTATAAACGTCTTTTGAAACACCGCGATTATATTTTTTCAAAATTTCTTTGCACCAATCCACACGAGCCTTTTTTTGAGCGATTTTCAAATTGTGCAAATTGCCAAAAAAAAATGGATTTTCTATCGTGGTTTTAAGTGTTAAGCTGCTTCATTCGAGTTTGTAGTACAACAAAAGCTGAATTCTTGCCCATAGTGCACTAGGCAACTTTTTGCTCACATGTTGTTTGCGGCTCATAAGAAATTTACAAGTGTGTGCGCTCGCCTTGTGCTGCTCTTCCTTTTACGGCTTTCTTCTTGGTTTTTTTTTTTTTTTTTTGCACTATAAACTTCTGGGCAAGTCCGCTACACGCTCTTGAACTCTTTGGCCCGGCCAACTCCCGGGTGCCCCGACACTTGAACTTCGGCTACCCAACTTGCTGCTCAGGTTAGGCTTGTTGTTGTGAATGCACTTTTTTTTTTAATAATATATATTATTATTCTGAATCATCAAGGCAATAATGCTTTAAAATGATTATTAATGCACAATTTTTCAATCTTTTATATTCCCATATTAAGGGCCGATTTCTCAGCTTCTACATAGCTGTTATGTGTCAGATAAACAAACAGTTTACTTGGTTATTTGTAAGTTTATGTATACCAAAAAGAACCGATTGAATCTCAGAACCAGAACCGGAACCGTTATTGTTAATTTTTCGAGAACCGGTATTTCGGAACCTTTATTTTTGGAACCGAAATGACCGAAAAGAACCGAAACATTGTACCGGTACAGTTTCGGTTCTAAGTTTTTTTAAAAAACGAAGGTACCGATACGGAACCTAATAAACTTGAACCTAAACAGAACCTTTTACCGAAACATTAGTTTTGGTACGTACCAGAACCGAAACCGGAGTTTGATTCCCTGCTTATAACAATAATATTATTAAAATTCGGGATCGTGTTTGAAATTGATTTTAAAACAGTAAAAAATTGGGGACAGAGTTAAAATTTTTTTTTTTTTTTTTTTTTTTGTATATGAGAGTTTGACACTTTTTCATATGGGCTCATATTATTAAAAATTCGGGGTCGTGTTTGAAATGGGAAGAAAAAGATTTTAAAACAGTAAAAAATTGGGGACAGAGTTAATTTTTTTTTTTTTTTTTTTGTAAATGAGTGTCATTTGACATCCTTTCATATGGGCTCATATTATTAAAATTTGGGGTCGTGTTTGAAATGGGAAGAAAAAGATTTTAAAACAGTTAAAAAATTGGGGACAGAGTTTAATTTTTTTTTTTTTTTTTTTTTTTCTTTTTGATTTTGTTTAGGAAGAGTTTTTAAGACAACCCTTTCATATGGGCTTATATTATTAAAATTCGGGGTCGTGTTTGAAATGGGAAGAAAAAGAGTTTAAACCAGTTAAAAAATTGGGGACAGAGTTAAAATTTTTTTTTTTTTTTTTTTTTTTTTGTAAATGAGAGTCATTTGACACCCTTTCATATGGGCTCATATTATTAAAAATTCGGGGTCGTGTTTGAAATGGGAAGAAAAAGATTTTAAAACAGTAAAAAATTGGGGACAGAGTTTAAATTTTTATTTTTTTTTTATTTTTTTTTTTTTTTTGTAAATGAGAGTCATTTGACACCCTTTCATATGGGCTCATATTATTAAAATTCGGGGTCGTGTTTGAAATGGGAAGATAAAGATTTTAAAACGGTAAAAAATTGGGGACAGAGTTTAAATTTTTTTTTTTTTATACCCTTGCAGAGGGTATATTAAAATTGTCACGATGTTTGTAACGCATAGAAGGAAGCATCTCCGACCCCATAAACTATATATATTCTTGATCAGCATGACGAGCTGAGTCTATATAGCCATGTCCGTCTGTCCGTCTGTCCGTCCGTCTGTTTCTATGCTATCTCCTCCCTCAGTTTTGAAGCTATCTTAACCAAACTTTGCAAAAAGTCTTTAAATACACATAGGCTGCACATTTGTCGGAATTGGCCGGATCGGATGACTATATCATATAGCTGCCATAGGAACGATCGGTCCATAAACTAGTTCTAGTGAGAAAAACTTTTTTGTTTTCTATTGAATCGTCACCAAACTTGGTATATATTAGTTTTATACCCCTTCACACAATTCTGGAAAAATTTATCAAAATCGGATGACTATAGCATATAGCTGCCATATAAACGGTCAGTCAAAAAACTAGTTCTAGTGAGAAAAACTTTTTTGTTTTCCATCGAAGCGTCACCAATCTTGGTATATATTAGTTTTATACCCCTTCACACAATTCTGGAAAAATTTATCAAAATCGGATGACTATAGCATATAGCTGCCATATAAACGGTCAGTCAAAAAACTAGTTCTAGTGAGAAAAACTTTTTTGTTTTCCATCGTAGCGTCACCAATCTTGGTATATATTAGTTTTAAACCCTTCACACAATGGGAAAAATTTAAAAATCGGATGACTTTTACATATGCTGCCATATTTTTAAACGGTCGATCAAAAACATCGTTCTAGTGAGAAATTTTTTGTTTTTTTTGCTCAGCAAGTCATTGACACCAGTCATTGGCTGATATTAGTTTCCTGCCTGTCTGACACAACTGGAAAAATTTATCAAAATCGGATGACATAGCATATATAATAAATGTTATATTATTAAAACTTTGAGGGGATTTGTGTTTAAATGGTAGAAAAGACTTTCAAAAATTGCGGGACAGTTTAAGATTTTAAAAGTTTTTTTTTTTTTTTTTTTTTTAAGATAGTCATTTGACATCCTTTCATATGGGCTAGTTTATGTTGCTCAGCAAACAGTTGAGGCAGTCGATCTGCTGACATTTCCTGCCCTAAAGCGACGAAAATATCGCTAGCACATACATACAAAATTTGTGTGCAATCCCTTTTATTCTCACTTTCGTGCTGTTAGTAAATGGTCAAGCGACTCATTTGGTTTTATTGAAGTTTTGACAATTTATTTGCATTTTTCTCACTTGCATAAACTACAATTTTTGTTTATTTTACCCGAGAATACAGCTTGGCAATAATCATTGAAATCTATCGAACCATAAACAACTCATATTTCAGAGTAACACAATTTTGAAAAAATCAACTAAAGTTCTGGTTAAGTGGTGAGTGGTGAGTGAGTGGTGGGTGGGCGGCGAAATGAACCCAAAAAATCTTTCACAAGCAGCCCAGCGAGTGGTCGCCTGTTGTTCTTGCACAGGGACCAGTCAATTGACGTACAGAGTTGAACCATTTGTTGGGTTGTTCGTAACGCGACTCGGCGGAAAGAATTACAAACTTGTCGGGACGGGGCGGAAACGGCGGATGGAACGGCAGTAACGGGTAAACAGGGAGATGTGGATGCGGATAGGCACACCCCTATCAGCATCGGCACCTGCCTTTAGCGCTTGCGCCAGGACAGCGGCTCCTTTTCCAGCTCCTTGGCCCGTTGGGCCGCCTCCTGATTGCGACGCATAATCTCCACCTGCTCCAGCTCGGACAGCAGGGTATAACGATTGCCATCCTTGCGCAAGTAACCATTATTGACGGCGGCATGAAGAGTGTGCGGCACATGACGCTTCAGTTCCACCTCCGGACGCTGCAGGCGCATGGCCAGCGAATTGATAATCTCCGGATAGCTAATGGAACGATTTTGTTCACGCATCAAGGATAACACGGCCGTGAACAGATCGGGCAGGGGTTGGCGGCGCCAACGCATGCTCTGGGCCTTGGCCACATAACGCGGCGAGGATGAGTTGGGCGTTTGTAGCAGCGGAGCCGATTGGCTGGGCAGGGGTAGACCCTGCAATCCCTGCGAGGGGGTGAATGTGGCTGCAGCCACATTTAGCTGAAAGTCGCAAGATTCGGACACTGTAGGCAGCAAATGAACGCCGAACTGTGACGGAGCGCTAAATGTGGGCTTGGGCAGCAGGCCCAAATGCGACGACGGTGGCGGCGGAGGCGGCGGCGGTGGTGGTGGCGGCGGCGGCGGTGCAGGTGAATTGCCACTACGCATATTGTATACCATGGCGGAGGCATTAAGCGTGGAATTGGCCGCACGCTGAAACAGCTGAGCCGAGGGCTTGAACAGATACGGCTCATGGGCGCTGCTGCTGCCCGTCGTCGTCATCGTGCGATTTTTGATATTACGCATGCCCGGAGGCACAGCGGCCACAGCTACCGAATCGCCATTGTCCAAGGCATGGGCATGAGCATAGGCCTGAGCCTGAGCCTGGGCCTGGGCCTGAGCCTGACGGTAGCTCAAATTCCCACCGGTACGCTCCATCTGCAGCTGCATTTGGACCTGCTGATGTTGATGATTCTGATGATGTGCATACGGATGTGATTGATTGTGATGATAATGATGCTGATGCTGCTGATGATGCTCGTGATCACCAGCCAACTTGCTATGGTGCAGCTTATTATTATGATTATTATGTCCCGGTCCAAATTTCTGGCCATAGCTCTGACTCAGTATGATGCTGTGATGTGGCGACGAATCAGCTAAATTCATTTGCATTTTCTCCATCTTCTTCTTCTTCTTCTTCTTCTTCTTGGCCCCCCCGGCGAGCGGGTAATCAAACGAGCGAGTGGCGAGTGCGGCGGCTAGCGTAAAATTAGCGAAACAACAACGCTTAAACACGGTACAACGGTTACGTTAATTTTATAACAGTTTTTTGTGTGCTGCCGAAAAAGAAATTTTGCCGATCGAATAAGTGGAAGGTGTATGTGTGTATATATAATAATAATAATACCAGGACTAAATGAAGTCTACGGGTCGACTGCTATGTCCCCGAGCTGACACAAAAAACTAAATGAAAAAGAAAACACACACACACACAATGGTTGCTAATGAAAGCAATTTCAACGCACCCCCGATCCCAAGTGTTGAGCTGTTTGAATTATGAGCGAGTGAAAAAGGGTACAATTGAATTGGTCATAATTTACAAACTGTTAGCCGCCAGTGGCTTAAAAGAAAAATGATTTGTTAACAACACAAAAAAAAGGGTCCAAAAGTGGGCCAAAAAAATTAGGCAAAATCAAAGTTGATAGAGGAAACATTGACTTTTTTTTTTGATAATTAACTTTCACCAAAGGGCCAAAACAGTGAAGTAAAATAATGTCCAAATCCTATGGAATATCCAGCACTTGTATACCAAATGTTGAGGTAAATAGACCTATCTTATCTTCTCTTCAGGACTAACAAATCAAAGAATTGATTTCAGCTGGCCGCTGCCTGTGTCGCCAGCATTGAGAGCAGCGACTTTCAGCGTTGAATATAATCAGCGGTTGAATGTGAGTAAACTCAACAAAACCGACTCATCGGACAACCTTAGAGCGCAACTTGGCTTGGTCGCTGCCTGTGTCGCCAGCATTGAGAGCAGCGACTTTCAGCGTTGAATATAATCAGCGGTTGAGTGTGAGTAAACTCAACAAAACCGGCTTATCGAACAGGTTTAGAACTTAAGGGGGTCTTCTACCTTTGAAAATATTTTTGTTCGATTTTTTTGTTTTGCCTTATTATTACAGCTTGAACATTCCCCTTTCATCCCCTTTAAACTATTTTCAATTATTCGAAATAGTTTAGCAGATATATCCGTTTAAGTGGAGCAATGTTCTTGCCAATGGGAGTATTTTCAACGTTGCTGAAAACTTTAACCGCGTTTTTCTCGAAACCACGTTTTTTGACCTGGTAGCCATGATTGGGCCAGTTCTACTGAACCGATTTTGATCAGCCATTTGCAATCGACGCAGAATAGATGTAATTCTGGCCCGTACCTCAATCATGAAGATAACAAATTTTTTACTATTTTTTTTACACTTAATAACAAAAAAACGCCGAAAATCTAATATTTTTTTTAAAATGTTTGTAAATTTTAGAAAAAAATTTTTTTTTTATGATTGAGGTACGGGCCAGAATTATATCAATTCTGATTATAACCTCATTTACAGTTTTCAATTCCGATAACCTGGAGTCCCGGAATCATGGCCACCACCTCAACACCTTTTTTTTTGAGGCCTTAATTGGCAGGCCGATAACTTTTTGAACAGCCCTCGAATTCTAATATTTTTTTTTTTATTTTATTATTTAATTAATTAATAACTCAAAACAAAAAACCAAATTGAAAAAACTCTTATGGTTTTCCCTCCAGAATTTTTGTAAAAACACCATAAAACACTCGTCAAAGGTAGAATACCCCCTTAATGCAGCTAGGCCGCTGCCTATGTCGCCTGCATTGAGAGCAGCGACTTTCAGCGTTGAATATAATCAAAGGTCAAATGTGAGTAAACTCAACAATACCTGGTTTTGAACTTAATGCGGCTAGGCCGCTGCCTGTATCGACTGCATTGAGAGCAGCGACTTTCAGCGTTGAATACAATCAGCGGTTGAGTGTAAGTAAACTTAAAAATAGAAGGCGATATTTTACATACAGTTGCGAAAGAAATAATAGGACCACTATGACATTCCGTCTATTTGATCAAAAAACAAACAATTAGTGTTGCGATATTTCCAAGTTTTATATTTTTTATATTGCTTAGTATACCCCCTTTAAGAAACAAGTAATATTGCCCTTAAAATGGTTATCGATATTTCGATTTTTGTTTTTTTATGGGAAAAGGGCAAAAAAATGGCGAAAAAAATAATAGGACCACTAACGCGTTTTTCATAAAAACCGTTCTGTTCGGCAGAGTTGCTTTGATGAAAAGCACGTGGGTGAGAGATTTGATTTCAATTTTATTATTTTGATCATCAAGAGTAAGGTAAATCAATACCAAGGCTCGTGGAAAACACTGGAGTTCGGAAAATCTCGATATCATTAAAAAAATTAATATTGATTGGAAAATCCTTAAGAGATGTTGGTCGATTGGTTGGATATTCAAATAAAATGATTCGAAACGCAGTACACTGCAAAGAAAAGACTGAAAAAATTGCTCCAAATCGATTCCTGGCCAAGTTTCACGACAAAAGATGTATCCGCGAGGACAAGACGGATCAATTTAAGGCTGCAACTGAGCTCAAAAAGGACCTAGATATAAATGTGTCAGTGCAAAAAGTTCACACATGACCCAGAGAACCGAATTTAAGAACCCGTAGGCCCAAGAGAAGTCCCTCTGTTAAAAGGCAGACATATTACTAATCGCATAAAGTTCGCAAATCAACATCTATATTGGCTATCCCAAAAATGTTGGATATTTTATAGAAATATGAGAGTAAAATTGTTATGTTTGGTGGAAAGGCTCTCTTTTCTACGTCAGGAGTCCTCTTAACTCAGAAAACAATAAAAAATACACTGCAAAAACCATTAAACATGAAGGCTGAAATATAATGGTATGGGGCTGTTTTTCTTACTATGAAATTGGTTCACTATATTGTTTCAAAACCATAATGGATCAACATTTATACGACCATTTTTTGGCTATATGATGGTATCCTTCGCAGAATATGAAATGCCGTTAGTATGGGCTTTCCAACAAGACAATGACTCCAAGCAAACCAGCAGAAATGCATAGGAATGGTTTTGAAAAAATTCTGAGAGAGTTTTGGACTGGCCTGCGCAGTCAGCGGACCTCACTCTCATCGAAAATCTTTGAGCTTATGTCAAAAGGCAGTTACTACTGATAAGTCAAACAGCACCGGATCACTATGTGAAGTCATTCAGGAGTCCTGAAGCCAGATTCCTCTAAAAAAGTGCCGGGATTTGGTTCAATCTTTGCCAAGCCGTTTCGTAGCCGTTGGTGCACATAAACGCAACGTAACTAAATCTTAAATTTATTGAATAATCTTTTATCTAATAGACAATTAGCTATAAGTCCTAATTTAAGCGAATTTTGTCATTTTAAGTGTATATTTGATAAGTGGTCCTATTATTTTTTTCGGCTAATTTCCTTCTTTTTTCATAAAATTCCATAAATTCGTTGAAAACTGTAAATAAAACGATGCTTTTTTGTTCTTTTCTTATTTTTTAGAGCTTTATCTTTCCAAAAACGTATTCAAAGGTTTCTAAAACTTACAAATGTAGTTATGACGTCTTTGGTTAATTTGCTTGTGAGGGTGGTCCTATTATTTTTTTCGCAGCTGTACCCTTGAAGTTTTTTAAAAACGCTAATACTGACAAAAAAAAAGGTTTTTTTCACTAGTACTAGTTTTGTGACCGATTTTTCTTAGCAGCTATGTTATAGCATCCGATTTTGATAAATTTTTCCAAAATTATGTGAAAGCATATAAAACGCACGATTGGTGACGCTACGAAGGAAAACAAAAAAGTTTTTCCCACTAGAACTAGTTTTTAGACCGATCGTTCCTATGGGAGCTATATGCTATAGTCATCCGATTTTGATAAATTTTTCCAAAATTATGTGAAAGCATATAAAACTAATATATACCACGATTGGTGACGCTACGAAGGAAAACAAAAAAGTTTTTCTCACTAGAACTAGTTTTTAGACCGATCGTTCCTATGGCAGCTATATGCTATAGTCATCCGATTTTGATAAATTTTTCCAAAATTATGTGAAAGCATATAAAACTAATATATACGACGATTGGTGACGCTACGAAGGAAAACAAAAAAGTTTTTCCCACTAGAACTAGTTTTTAGACCGATCGTTCCTATGGGAGCTATATGCTATAGTCATCCGATTTTGATAAATTTTTCCAAAATTATGTGGAAGCATATAAAACTAATATATACCACGATTGGTAACGCTACAAAGGAAAACAAAAAGTTTTTCTCACTAAACTAGTTTTTAGACCGATCGTTCCTATGAGTATAGAAGTCATCCGATTTTGATAATTTTTCCAAATTTGAAGCATATAAAACTAATATATACGACGATTGGTAACGCTACGAAGGAAAACGAAAAGTTTTCCCACTAGAACTAGTTTTTAGACCGATCGTTCCTATGTGAGCTATATATTATAGTCATCCGATTTTGATAAATTTTTCCAAAATTATGTGGAAGCATATAAAACTAATATATACGACGATTGGTAACGCTACGAAGGAAAACAAAAAAGTTTTTTTCACTAGAACTAGTTTTTGGACAGATCCTTCCTATGGCAGCTATATGATATAGTCATTCGATTCGGCCGGTTCCTACAAATTTGCAACCTATGTGTATTTTAATACTTTTTGCAAAAATTGGTCAAGATAGCTTTAAAACTGAGGGAGAAGATAGCATAGCAACAGACGAAGGGACAGACGGACATGCTGATCAAGAATATATATAGTTTATGGGGTCGGAGATGCTTACTTTCTATGCGTTACAAACATCGTGACAATTTTACTATATACCCTCTGCATGGGTATGCAAATATATAGCTTATAGCATTGAAAATACTAAAATATTCTTTGGGGTACAAATTTACCCCGCCAATTAATATCATATAAAGTTAGGGGAAATCACACGCGAACGATATTGTAGGTAGAAATGAAAATGGGGAATCTCATCTAAGTTATATTTGAATTGAGTAGGAGTGTCTTTTATTTACTACTTCATTAAAAGTTACTGTTTGCGATTCGTTGTGTTCGAGCCTGTTATTATTCTCGAATAATGACAAATATTCGGAGTGCGTATATCCATAAAAATGTAAAAACTTTTTGCGAGGGATATCAAATGAAACTAGCAAGGTAATTAAAATCTATGCATTCAGTATTTTCTTTATGTGTTTTCTTACACGCCTTTTCCCCCCTTTCAAACCGAAAGTTTCATTCCAAAAAAAACTGCTGACGCCAGCAACGCTATTGTTCGAGTCGAGTCTAAGTGGCAGTCGAAGTCTTTGCAATTTCAGTTTACTGACCAATGTGGATTACACGCCTGGCTGGCCAAGGACAGCAGGCTAATCGTAAAATAAATTATATTTCCATGTGTATCCCACTCGCCTGATTGTAAGTCATAATTCTTGCATCACTCCCGCTCGTTTCACCCCTCCCCCCTGAGAAAGGAAACGATTAATGTGTTCAGTGAGGGAGCATAAAAGTTTCTTTTGGCTGGTTTTAATTGTTACTAGTCACATTTGCAGCTTAGCTTAATCACATGCCTCCAGTTTAGGGAGAGAAAGTTTACTTCGTCCAAGTGCTGAAATGTGTTGCGCTTGCCCACAGTGTCAGTCATAATTAAACGCACCAAGGCAAAACGCAAAAACCCAAATACCATCAACACAGAATGGAAATGAAACGAAACAAAAGTTTTGCACTTGTCAGCAAAGTCGCTAATCAAAGCTGACAGTGTCCTGAATTGAATGAGCTTCCCAAGGCAGATACGAGTCTAAGCGGATTTACCTGGGCCGAGTCGGGGAAAATGTTCCGCATTTCATGTAATTATGCAACTCGAGAACAGACATTCGAGACAGGCGAGTGAAGTTTGTGGCTATGGTAACCGCGGTACAGGGGGTATCAATTGGGATGTGGAAATTGGGTACGGACATTTATTTGTGAAGCAATGGTCATCAATAATAATAATATGTAACTTTATTTATATTAGTATGTATTTTACTCATTGGTCCTTCGAGCCCGATATCATTTTCAACTTGAATTTCCTTCATTTCCAAATGTTCGGGGAGTTTAAAAAGGGAATAACCCTTGCAGAGGGTATATTAAAATTGTTGCGATGTATGTAACGCATAGAAGGAAGCATCTCCGAATATATAAACTATATATATTCTTGATCAGCATGATGAGCTGAGTCTATATAGCCATGTCCGTCAGTTTCTATGCTATCTTCTATGCTATCTTGACCAAACTTTGCAAAATGTCTTTAAATACACATAGGCTACACATTTGTCCAAATCGGCCGGATCGGATAACTATATCATATAGCTGCCATAGGAACGATCGGTCCAAAAACTAGTTATAGTAAGAAAACCTTTTTGTTTTCCATCGTAGCGTCTCCAATCGTGGTAGATATTAGTTTTATGTGCTTCCACATAGTCCCGAAAAAATTTATCAAAATCGGATAACTATAGCATATAGCTGCCATAGCAACGATCGGTCCAAAAACTAGTTCTAGTGAGAAAAACTTTTTTGTTTTCCATCGTAGCGTCACCAATCGTGGTATATATTAGTTTTATGTGCTTCCACATAATTCTGGAAAAATTTATCAAAATCGGATAACTATAGCATATAGCTGCCATAGGAACGATCGGTCTAAAAACTAGTTCCAGTGAGAAAAACTTTTTTGTTTTTCATCGTAGCGTCACCAATCGTGGTATATATTAGTTTTATGTGCTTCCACATAATTCTGGAAAAATTTATCAAAATCGGATAACTATAGCATATAGCTGCCATAGCAACGATCGGTCCAAAAACTAGTTCTAGTGCGAAAAACTTTTTTGTTTTTCATCGTAGCGTCACCAATCGTGGTATATATTAGTTTTATATGCTTCCCGATAATTCTAGAAAAATTTATTAAAATCGGATAACTATAGCATATAGCTGCCATAGGAACAATCGGTCTAAAATCTAGTTCTAGTGAGAAAAACTTTTTTTTTGTCAATGGTAGTATTAACATTGATTTAGCAAGTAACTCACGAGTATTTGTGTTTTACTTCTTGGTCCTTCGAGCCTGATATCACTTTCAACTCGAATTTCCTTTAATTCCAAACATTCGGGGAGCGTTAACTTGTTCCTTTATTAACACTAATTCAGCTAGTAACTTACTGGAATTTGTGTTCTTGGCATTGGTCCTTCGAGCCGGATATCACTTTCAACTTGAATTTGGTATATTTCCAAACATTCGGGGAAGGTTAACTTGTTCTATTAATCACATAAAACGTAAACATGTTCCTTTATTTATATAGATTCAGCAAGTAATTCACTAGTATTTGTGTTTTACTCATTGGTCCTTCGAGCCTGATATCACTTTCAACTCGAATTCCCTATATTTCCAAACGTTCGGGGATCGTCACGTTCAGCTTGAATTTCAATAAGTTCCAAAGGTTCGGGGAGCGTTAACTTGTGCCTTTATTTACATAGATTCAGCAAGTAATTAACTAGTATTTGTGTTTTACCCATTGGTCCTTCGAGCCTGATATCACATTCAACTGAATAATAATAATTTCAATAATTTCCTTCATTCCAAAACATTTGGGGAGCGTTAACTTGTCCTTTATTAACATTGATTTAGCAAGTAACTCTTTAGAATGTGTGCTTTACTTATTGGTCCTTCGAGCCTGATATCACTTTCAACTCGAATTTTGTTCATTTCCAAACATTCGGGGAGCGTTAACTTGTTGCTTTATTTACATAAATTTAGCTAGTAAGCTACTAGTATATGTGTTTTACTCGTTGGTCCTTCGAGCCTGATATCACTTTTAATAATTTCCAAGCGTAAATGATTGATAAACAATTTTGACCGCGAGCATCTCGATTGGTATACCCTGTATTTCTTTCTTCTTTACAAAATCCTCAAGTAGATTTCAATCAGAATTGCGGTTTATTGTGCTTTCCTGCTATCTCAAAAATTTCATTGCGACACGTGCCAGACACAACAACAATGAGCATTAAGGCATGAGGATGATGCCATGTCGCGACATCATGCGCTACCATTCGCACTCATTTGCTTTTTATGTAAATTTCGCAGCGTCCGTTTCAAGCCAAAGTGAAGGTCTCTCGTCGCATTTGTACTTGATTACCCTTACACTTGTCCGCAGTTTGTCTTGTGACTTTAACGGCAAATCGATATTTTTCTGTCTGTTTACCAAGATGCGAAATGGAGCTAGAGATGGAGATGAAGATGACGTTGAATGGCCAAACGAAATGGAAACCACTGGAAAGACCAACATTTGTTTGAGTATTACAAACTTTAAGTTGCAAAAATATCAAAATGAGGGGTAAGTTGACTTACATAAGGATTGAGAAACAATCCGGTTAACGACCTAAAGAGGTGGTCACTTTTTTGTAATAGTGTGCGTAAGGCTATAAATGCTGCTACTGTGGAACTATTAACATTTTAAACTCACATACAGTTTACAGCTATCCAAAGCTCACACACACAATGATAAATGATCAATCAACCGGTGCATACACCCAGAGAAATAAATTGCCTGAAACCGTCAAAATAACCAAAAATTTACAATTTTACTCACAACATCATACCAATTTAGGTTGTGACCTAGATTTTTAGGTCGTTTTCACCTTAATTTAAGGCCAAAATTGCAAAATTAAAATAAATTTGATCCACAATATGTAAGAAAAAGATAACAATGCATGGGGGTGGGGGTTATTTATTCGCGTGGCATTATTTCCTCTGAAAAACATTTAGAATTATAAAAACTTTTTAATTTACCTTCCGTCTGGGAATCACTCGACCTCGGTTGAACACAGACCACCTCGCACAACACGCACCTCAGGATGCGCCGACTTAAAGAATCGCCGTGTATGCTAATTTTAATAATTTATGTAAGACTTTGATTAGGCGTCATTCAATCCTCTTGGAACAATTTTTTTTTTTTTTTAACATTTTTTATTTTTTCATGTCAAGAGTTCAAATAATCTTACGGTTTTGCTTCCGTTGGCTTATTGTTCAGTATAGTAGCCTTGCACTTCAAGTTAACGCTTACCACGGACTGACCATAATTGACGTATTGCCTAATGTCTTAAAATTCGTTTTGGTTAATCCTCGTTTGTAAATATCTTTAATGTATTATTGCATTTTGTTTTAGGAACTGCTCAGCCTTAAAATTAGGTTTCCTCCTCTCCTCTCCTCCTCTGCTGCACACATTGCCTTTTCTTGGCCAAAATGACAATGGCAAACTACACCGGACTCTCTGGGTTCCGCCTAAGCTCACATCGGGCAGCGTTGATGAGTGATATTTATGAATCACATGAGTACACTAAATCATGGCAGGGACGGTAGCACTATTTATGCGAGGACTCAGCAGGATTAAGGCAGGAGAGCGTGAGTTTTGCTTGTTGTGCCGGATAATTGGCATTTCTGTTTACAGAACAGCAGCAGAGTTGGAGCTGGAGGTAGTTCGGGGTGTTGGAGTTCAATAGTAGTTAAATCAGGTGCTTTACTTCAGGACACTTAAGTCACAAAAAAAAAAAAAAAAAGAAGGAAAGAAAACGCGTAGAAGCTGGTCATGACACAAACAGCCTCCTCCAACAAAAGCAGACAAAGAGACGAAGAACTGACGCCAGTCTCAGTCTCAGTCCAAAACCAAAACGAGGCCAGGACGCGTCATCCAGTCGTTGACTCCCGCCCATGTTGAGGGCAGAGAGAGCTGCGTCGCCATGCTGATTACCAACAAGCCCACCCTTGTTCATGTCCACTGTTTACCCATTTCATCAGCATCCACAACAGGCAGCAGCAGGCAGCCGTTTGGTTGGCGCCACTTTGTCGCGACGCTTTTTATAATTGAAGCAAATTGTTAGTTGAGTTGGCATTCACTCGTCCGCGTTCTCGTCCTCGTCCTTTGCCTCTGCCCTCTGCCCCTGCCAGCTTGCATTTTGTCAGATGCCTTCGTTTCCTGCCCTCTGTTTGTGGCGCTTTGTCGCATTCCAATTACAAAACAATCATGATGAGCTCTAGATATTTTGTAACAACAACTACAAAAGCAACAACGGGCATTGCATACACAATAGTTAGTTAGCTGAATGAGTGAGTGTCGCATCGCTAGCTGCTAAGTATACCAGATAGTTGGCTTACAGCCAACATATCAGACACTTTAAAAGGACGATAAGCCTTTAATTAGATAGAATATCTATATCATATCCTGATTTTATTTAAAATCATAAACATTTCATCGAACACTGAACTTTAGGCACAGAGAATGCCACTTTTCGTTAGAAAATTCGCTAGCTAAAGAGCTAATTTGATATTATGTTAATTGTACCAGCTTGGAAGCATACAATATTAAAAAAAAAAAAAAAAGAAAAAAGCTAAAGAGCCTAGAGAAAAGACTTTTCCTATCTTAAAGACATTATCTTATCCCCCCGTAGAGAGAAAAAACGCTTTCTTAACTCTCTTAGTGCCGCTGTGTTGCACACTTCTTTCCAAAGGAAGATGATAATGTGCTTGCTGCTGACAGCAAGCACTGCACAAAGTCGCTGCTTTCAGCGCTGGCGACTTAGGCAGCGGTCAACCCGCTTTGCGTTCTAAACCGGTTCGATGAACCATTATTGTTGAGTTTACTCACACTCAACCGCTGATTGTATTCAACGCTGAAAGTCGCTGCTTTTAAAACTGGCGACACAGGCAGCGGTCAAGCCGCGTTGCGTTCTAAACCTATTCGATGAGCCGGTTTTTTTTATATCCTTGCAGAGGGTATATTAAAATTGTCACTATATTTGTAACGCATAAAAGTAATCATCTCCTCCGACCCTTTAAACTATGTATATTCTTGATCAGCATGTCCGTCTGTCCTTTCGTCTGTTGCTATGCTATCTCTTCCCTCAGTTTTAAAGCTATCTTGACCAATTTTTGCAAAAAGTCTTTAAATACACATAGGCTGCAAATTTGTAGGAACCGGCCGAATCGAATGACTATATCATATAGCTGCCATAGGAAGGATCGGTCCAAAAACTAGTTTTAGTGGGAAAAACTTTTTTTTTTCCGACGTAGCGTCACCAATCGTTGAATATATTAGTTTTTTATGCTTCCACACAATTGTGAAAAAATTTATCAAAATCGGATGACTATAGCATATAGCTGTCATAGCACCGATCGGTGCAAAAACTAGTTCTAGTGGGAAAAACTTTTTTGTTTTCCTTCGTAGCGTTACCAATCGTCGTATATATTAGTTTTTTATGCTTCCACACAATTGTGGAAAAATTTATAAAAATCGGATGACTATAGCATATAGCTGTCATGGCACCGATCGGTGCAAAAACTAGTTCTAGTGGGAAAAACTTTTTTGTTTTCCATCGCAGCGTCACCAGTCGTGGTATATAATAGTTTTATATGCTTCCATACAATTCAGGAAAAATGTATCAAAATCGGATGACTATATCATATAGCTGCCATAGGAACGATCGTTCCAAAAACTAGTTCTAGTGAGAAAAACTTTTTGGTTATCAATGGTAGCGTCATCAATCGTGGTATATATTAGTTTTATATGCTTCCACACAATTCTGGAAAAATTTATCAAAATCGGTTGACTATATCATATAGCTACCATAGAAACGATCGGTTCAAAAACTAGTTCTAGTTAGAAAAACTTTTTTGTTATCAATGGTAGCGTCTTTAAAAAGCTTCAAGGTTATTTACAACATTTTTTAAGTGATATTAATCGACGGGGTACAATTGTACCCCAAGGAATATTTCAGTATTTTGAACGCTGTAAGCTATATACTTTTAAGAATTATGTCATAAATCTATGACAAAGCTTAAACACATTGACTGTGCCTCAAAATATTTATATCTTTTATATCTAAAACCATTTTTGATGACATAGTAGGATAATGATGGAGTCAAAACAGTTTTAAAGTTCAAACATAGCGTCTATCCTTGTCCGGGTGATTAAAATTGAGTCTGATCCCTGAGTTTAATCAAAACACATGTACTATATAAGCCATTGCAAATACTCGGGGGGGGGGGGGGGTGGTGGAAACTCGGTCAAAATCAGCTAATTGAAATGCAGCTGGAAGGCTTCATTTCATAAGGTAACCTTCCCCATCCACTTCCCGCTCCACCCTAAGATGGTGTTGGTTTAACCTCAATCGGTTGCTGTGTATGATATGGCCAGCCAGCCGCAAAATCTTACACATATGTGGGAGTGTAGCTATGCTTTGTGTGTGTGTTTTCAGTGGGTGGTGTGTGTGAGTTTTGACCAACGTTTGTCGCGACACCAACTGGTATTTAAAGGCTCAAACAAGCACAGCCGTAGGCAACACCAGCTACGGAAGTAACCGTGTTTTGTGGCTTAGTCACGCTTTAGGTACTGAGTCAACCTTTAACCTTCTCACAGCAAGCACCGGTAAATGTGCGTGGTTTTGCACGCCCCGTTTGCACTACAAGGAAATGATGCTATTTTCACCTTTTGAAATTTTATTGCCTAAAATTTGTTTCCTACTTGTCAACATCATTCGATTGTCGCTTGAGTTTCTTGGGCTGTAGATCCGTCTTCTTGGCATAGGTCTCCTCCTCCGTTTCCGTGCCGGGTGTTTCACTAGCTTGCAAATTTAAACCCTGATTAGCGCTCTCCTGCTGCGTCGCGTTCTGATTCCGATTCGAAGCTATCCACTTGATGCGATTCTGAGGTATTGACTACATTTTGTTCCTGTGGCTCTTGGATGACCTCAACCACCACTCTAGATGCTCTAGATGAACGCGGCTCACTTGGATCCAAACGACTGGGCACTATTGAGTAGCGATAGTTCTTAAAACGCAAATAGCCATAGATAATGGCATCATGTAGACCAACAGTCACTTGACGCTTCAGTTCCTCATCGGAACGATCCATGCGTTCGGACACAGCCTCCACTATTTCATGTTGGGTCAGCGGACGATCTGCCTCGGCAATCACTTTGAGTATATTGCTAAAGAGATTCGGTATGAGCGTGCGACGAGGTGCACGATTATAGCTGCTGTGGATCATGGCAGGTGTAAGGAAAATGGAAAAATTTTGAGGGGAAAACTATTACTAATTTTTGGATACAAAATGTAAGTGATTGCTTAGGCTCAGAAGTTGTGAGTAAATGTAGCAATCGATTCCATGAGAGAAGAAAGAAAGTTTGTCCTCACTGACTGACTGATTGGCAATCTACGCACAGCCTAAACAGCAAGATATAAAAAGCTGATACTTCCACAGAAGTTTTATGTCTTCTGAAACTTTCACAGAAGTTTCCATATGAGTTGAAAGTGGGAACTTAGAGCGGGTTTATGGATAAGTCCTTCCCTAAGGAGAGGAAAACTCCTGGAAAAGCTTATTAGGGAAAAATTATGTTAATAATACGAATGACTTTAAATTCGGTTTGTAAGGCTGAGTTCACATTGTTTGACAGATGATCTAGTGGGCCTCCATTTTGTCTTCTTTTTAATGTCAAATGACAAGCTATTCACAATGAAAACAAGACATCACAAAGGCCTTCTAGATTATCATGTCTCATGCGTCGATCAGTGTAAACTCAGCCTAAGTAAAGCCTAAACACGTGCTTTCCCCATTTCAGAAAATCTGCCCTCATAAAAAATGGTCGGAAAATTCTTTATGGGGAAATTTTTTTTTTTTATCCGTTTGACTTCAAATTCGGTTTGTAAACACATAATGGAAAATAATTGGACAGGTTATCTTTCGGAAATCCGCCCTCAAGAAAAAAAGCCGAAAAATTATGTTGTTAAAAAATCGGCCCGAAAGGTCGGGAAAAGCCCGGAAAATTCTTAACGTAAGAACTATTTTTTATTCGAATGACTTCAAACTCGATTTGTAGAAAAAGTATAAAACTTTTTTACTATTGACCTAAAAATCGGTTAATGAACACATTATCAAAAAAAATTGGAAAAGTTATCTCTCGGAAAATCCATCCTTAAGAAAAATGGCCGAAAAATATTTTATGAAAAAAACTATTTTTAATACGATTGACTTAAAATTCTCTTTGTAAGGTTAGTATGCAAAATAATAGGATGTTGGAAAATCGGCCCACAAGGAAAATGACCGGAAAATTCTTAATGGAAAAAACTTTTTTGTTTTCATCCATTTGACTTCAAACTCGGTTTGTGAGCATCGTATGACAAATAATTATACATGTGGTTTTTCCAATGTTGGAAAATTCGCCCGATAGGTTGGGAAATGCCTGGAAAATTCTATATTAAATAAACTATTTTTCATCCGATTGACTTAAAATTCGGTTCGTGAACACATGAAAAATAATTGGACAAATTACCTTTCCCCACGCAAGGAAAATTACGGGAAAATTCTTTATGGACAAAATTTTTTTTCATTCAATTGACTTCAAACTCGGTTTGTGAGCATCGTATAAAAAATTATAATACATGTGATTTTCCAATGTTAAAAAAACCGCCCGAAAGGTCGGGAAAACCCAGGAAAATTCTTAAAGTAAAAACTATTTTTCATTCGAATGACTTCAAACTCGATTTGTAGGAATAGTATGCAAAATAATTAGACAAGTGATTTTTCGATGTAGGAAAATCCGCCCGGAAGGTCGGAAAATGCCCGGAAAATTCTTTAGGGAAAAAACTATTTCTTGTAGTATTTAAAATAAGTGGATATGTGATTTTCCGATGTTGGAAAATCCGAATGAAAGGTCGGAAAATTCCTGGAAAATTTTATATGAAGCCGAAACCCGAACAAAAACACGTTAATAACCTAAATAAAGCGACCGGCTTACCATTACCGTAAACGATATTCGTTTTATTTTTAATCTCTGCTTAGAAGAATCATTAGTTTTAGACTCTTCTAGACCATTATTATACCCTTGCAGAGGGTATATTAAAATTGTCACGATGTTTGTAATCGGCCGGATCGGATGACTATAGCATATAGCTGCCATAGGAACGATCGGTCTAAAAACTAGTTCTAGTGAGAAAAACTTTTTTGCTTTCCATCGCAGAGTCACCAATCGTGGTATATATAAGTTTTATATACTTCCACAAAATTTTGGAAAATTTGATCGAAATCGTATGATTAAAGCATATAGCTGCCATAGGAACGATCGGTCTAAAAACTAGTTCTAATGAGAAAAACTTTTTTGCTTTCCATCACAGAGTCACCAATCGTGGTATATATAAGTTTTATATACTTCCACATAATTTTGGAAAATTTTATTGAAATCGGATGACTATATCATATAGCTGCCATAGGAACGATCGGTCTAAAAACTAGTTCTAGTGAGAAAAACTTTTTTGCTTTCCATCGCAGAGTCACCAATTGTGGTATATATAAGTTTTATATACTTTCACATAATTTTGGAAAATTTTATCGAAATCGGATGACTATATCATATAGCTGCCATAGGAACGATCGGTCTAAAAATTAGTTCTAGTGAGAAAAACTTTTTTGCTTTCCATCGCAGAGTCACCAATCGTGGTATATATTAGTTTTATATACTTCCACATAATTTTGAAAAAATTTATTGAAATCGGATGACTATATCATATAGCTATGCCATAGGAACGATCGGTCTAAAAACTAGTTCTAGTGGGAAAAACTTTTTTGTTTTCCATCGTAGCGTCACCAATCGTGGTATATATTAGTTTTATATACTTCCACATAATTTTGGAAAAATTTATCGAAATCGGATGACTATAGCATATAGCTGTCATAGGAACGATCGGTCTAAAAACTAGTTCTAATAAAAACTTCTTAAGGCACCAATAAAAGTTTAATACTACATTTGGAAAATTTTTTGCTTCCATCATAGGAACGTCGGTCAAAACTAGTTAATAGAAAACTTTGTCACCAATCGTGGTTTAAGTTTTTATACTTCCACATAATTTTGGAAAATTTTATCAAAATCGGATGACTATATCATATAGCTGTCATAGGAACGATCGGTCTAAAAACTAGTTCTAGTGAGAAAAACTTTTTTGTTTTCCATCGCAGAGTCACCAATCGTGGTATATATAAGTTTTATATACTTCCACATAATTTTGGAAAATTTGATCGAAATCGGATGACTATAGCATATAGCTGCCATAGGAACGATCGGTCTAAAAACTAGTTCCAGTGAGAAAAACTTTTTTGTTTTCCATCGCAGAGTCACCAATTGTGGTATATATTAGTTTTATATACTTTCACACTATTCTGGAAAATTTGATCAAAATCGGATGACTATAGCATATAGCTGCCATAGGAACGATCGGTCTAAAAAATAGTTCTAGTGAGAAAAACTTTTTTGTTTTCCATCGCAGAGTCACCAATCGTGGTATATATTAAGTTTTATATACTTTCACATAATTTTGGAAAATTTTATCGAAATCGGATGACTATATCATATAGCTGCCATAGGAACGATCGGTCTAAAAACAAAGGGTATTTAAAACATCGGCGTTGCCGATGTTAGCCTTCTATTTTTCGTTCTTCAAATTCCCTTAATATCGTATTATTGAACAAAATACTTTTCAAACAGCCATTCTGTGTGAACGCACACACATTGAAAAGATACTTACGAGATATGCCCTTCAGTTTTTGAAGACCATGTGGCTGTTGTTGTTGCTGCTGTTGTGTAGGCAACTTAAAGCAAAGCAAAAGTTTTCCCATAACACACGCACTCAACAATGAAGGAGGGAGCACACCACCCTGGGCACAAAAATCTTATCAAACTGACATCATTTTCATTATGTTTTGCACTTGCACAGCTTAGACTAATGTGAGCTGCTGCTGCTTCCTGCTGTGAGCCAAATGATAGGCAATACCAAAATGAAGGTTTTCTTTTTTTTTTCTCTTTTTTGTTTCCTTTGCTCTGACAACGCACGCGATACGCATTACCCACAGATGTGGCGTGCTAATCTGGCCGCCAATAACTGCAAATTAGATTAGGGAGGGGTGCAGCATCCACACACACACACACACACGGTCGTATATCGCGTGCGATAACCTTTGATAAATCTCAACTAGCAGCAGCAACAAAACATAACAAATCGACACTCAAACTGCAATCCCCAAATTGAAATTTTTTTGGAAATTATGTGAAAGCATATAAAACTAATATATACCAAGATTGGGGACGCTACGATAAAAAAACAAAAAAGTTTTCCTCACTACAAGTAGTTTTTTGACCATCCGTTTATATGGCAGCTATATGCTATAGTCATCCAGAAACATATAAAACAAATATATACTACGATTGGAGACGCTACTATGGAAATCAAAAAAGTTTTTCTCAAACAAAACAATTTTTATTTACCGATCGTTCCTATGGCAGCTATATGCTATAGTGATCCGATTTTGATAAATTTTGAAAGCATATAAAACTAACATATACCAAGATTAGTGACGCTACGATGGAAAAAAAAAAAGTTTTTAACTAGAACTTGTTCTATAAACCAACCATGGCAGCTAAATAAAACATATAGTTCGCGTGAAACAGACAGACGAACAGACAGAACAGACAGACGGGACAGACGGACAGACAACGACGACAGACGGACGGACGGACAAGCGGAAATGAACTCAGCTCGTCGTCCTGATCAAGAATATATATAGTTTATGGGGTCGGAAATGAATATTTCTATGCGTTACAAACTTCTGGGCAAAATTAATATACACTTTTCAAGTGTATAAAAACGCAGTACACGACGCTGCTGCGCAAACGAACAGTGCAGCCGTTATGTGCAAGCACTCGTCCTCTTCTTTCCTGCACGATAGACAGCGTTATCGACTTAGCTTTTTTAGCTAATTATTGCTAATGTTAGCTGTTTTAAGTTGCCATTTCAGCTTTTTTTTTTAGCATTATTCCACAATTTGCAATATTTTTTTGCGCAAATGATTAAATTGCTTAAAAAATACACTTTGAATGCCAAAACCACAATAAATGCAACTCCCACACTAACACTAAATTAATTACCTTACTACATATTAAAATCTAAGTAACAATGAGCAGCACCGTGCACGTGTTCTTAATTGCTTGTTTCACGCTCTTCATCTTGGTTGGGCCTTTATTTATTTTTTAGAAAAACGCCCTATATTCTACGGAATTTTTTTCTAAAAACATTGGTTACTTTTCTGAAAATTATTTTCAGAAAAATTACACTGATATTAAGAAAATGTGGTAGGAATTTTAAGGGCTTTTATGCTCTGAAAACAAAGGTCAATTTCGCCCTAGATTTTAGAAAGTGAGTTTAGAAAAATCCACCCTATTTATTAGAAAAACGCGCAACTTTCTGGTTTTTAGAAAGGTTTTTTCTAAAAAATATCTTTTAAGGGCATTCTTTTCTAAATACAAAAAAACTTTTTCTGTTAATTAGACAATTTTTCTAAACAACAGGGCGATTTTAAAAGTAGGGCGATTTTCTAAAATGCATGGCAAATTTTTTTAGAGTGTATATATAAGTGTGAAGAGTGAATTAAATAAAATAAACTTTTTCTTTTTTCCAGCTTTAACAAGCGTAAAGCGAGAGCAAACTCTTACGGGGAGCGGAGGTTGGGTTAGGACACACTTCACATTGTCAAACTGTCAGACTATGCCAGTGGCAAACAACAACCAACCGACAACGCCTCTCAAATTAAGCAAAACAAAATTGCATTATGGCCCAAAAGTTGCTACCAATGCACAATTGTCCCCTCTCCATCCCTCCCCTAAAACCCTTATGGGGCGAGTGGTCGTTGGGGTGTGTCATGTCAGCGCCACCAAAATTATTCATTGCACACATTGCACTATGCGGTCCAGACAATTTATGCTAATCAACATCAATCGATTTGCATGCCAGGGGACCGGGACAAAGGATAAACCTGGCCCAACCGGCAGACACACAGCTGTACCCTGCAGCCCCTCCTCTCTCTCCCTCTCTCTCTCTCCTAGCTAGCTTACTGCTGTTTATTGGGCGGTTCCGTTAGCTGCGGTTCAATGGCTACCACTGGAATATTGTGTGCCGGTGTTTGGCATTGGTGACCGAGAGTGGGACAATCACTGCATGTGGGTAATTGCATATATGTAAAGAATGTGTGTAGTTATATGGGTAGGGGGGGGGGGGGGCTCTAACTATAGTCCTGCCTGCGACAGCAATAATTTCATTATGTTTATAACAAAAAACGATGCAAACAAAAAGAGAAAAATGATTTTATACCAAAGTGTAGTGTGTGCGGGGGCGAAAAGTGAAAGGCAGCAACACGAATTTTGGTTGATCTTTAGGCGCAATGGGAATCCAACACATTGTTGCACCCATAAAACGTTAGCACCGCCTACCACCGCTTTATTTTATACGGTATTCAACTACTTTCACATAGTTTTGAATATCGTAAAGAGCGCCTACCACTGTTTTTTTTAAAAGGGTATGCACTCCATAGCACAGAGTTTGGAAAATCGTTTGCACCGCATTTTGAATACGATATTCAACTACTACCACAGAGTTTTGAATATCGTAAGCAGCGCTTACCGCCTCATTTTCAAAACAGTTACCAACTACGACTACAGAGTTTGGAATAACGTTAGCACCGCATTTTAAATACGGTATTCAACTATTACCACTGAGTTTGGCATATTGCAAGCACCGTCTACCACCGCATTTTAAATACGGTATTCAACTACTACCACAGAGTTTGGAATATCGTAAGCACCACCTACCACCTATTTGCAAAACGGTATTCAACTATAACCACAGAGTTTGGAATATCGTTAGCACCCACGTATTTTTAAATACGGTATTCAACTATTACCACAGAGTTTGGCATATTGCAAGCACCGTCTACCACCGCATTTTAAATACGGTATTCAACTATTAGCACAACGTTTGGAATATCATAAGCACCATCTACCACCTCATTTGCAATACAGTATTCAACTATAACCACAGAGTTTGGAATATCGTAAGCACCGCATTTTTAAATACGGTATTCAACTACTACCACAGAGTTTGGAATATCGTAAGCACCGCCTACCACCGCTTTTTTAATACGATATTCAACTACTACCACAGAGTTTTGAATCTCATAAGCACCACCTACCACTGCATTTTCAATACGGTATTCAACTACTCCCACAGAGTTTGGAATATTGTAAGCACCGCTTTGTTTAAACGGTATTTAACTACTACCACAGAATTTGGAATATTGAAAGCACCGCCTACCACTGCATTTTTAATACGATATTCAACTACTACCACAGAGTTTGAAATATTGTAAGCACCGCCTACCACTGCATTTTAAAACGGTATTCAACTACAACCACAGAGTTTGGAATATCGTAAGCACCGCATTTTTAATACGGTATTTAACTACTATCACAGAGTTTGGAATATTGTAAGCACCGTCTACCACCGCATTTTTAATACGATATTCAACTACTACCACAGAGTTTGGAATATCATAAGAACCACCTACCACCTCATTTGCATTACAGTATTCAACTATAACCACAGAGTTTGAATATCGTAAGCACCGCAATTTTTAACTCGATGTTCAACTATTACCACAGAGTTTGGAATATTGTAAACACCGTCTACCACCGCATTTTTAATACGATATTCAACTACTACCACAGAGTTTTAAATATTGTAAGCACCGCCTACCACTGTATTTTAAAACGGTATTCAACTACAACCACAGAGTTTGGAATATCGTAAGCACCGCATTTTTAATACGGTATTTAACTACTACCACAGAGTTTGGAATATTGTAAGCACCGTCTACCACCGCATTTTTAATACGATATTCAACTACTACCACAGAGTTTTAAATATTGTAAGCACCGCCTACCACTGCATTTTAAAACGGTATTCAACTACAACCACAGAGTTTGGAATATCGTAAGCACCGCATTTTCAATACGGTATTTAACTACTATCACAGAGTTTGGAATATTGTAAGCACCGTCTACCACCGCATTTTTAATATGGTATTCAACTACAACCACAGAGTTTGGAATATCATAAGCACCACCTACCACCTCATTTGCATTACAGTATTCAACTAAAACCACAGTGTTTGAATATCGTAAGCACCGCAATTTTTAATTCGGTGTTCAACTATTACCACAGAGTTTAGAATATTGTAAGCACCGTCTACCACCGCATTTTTAATACGATATTCAACTACTACCACAGAGTTTGAAATATTATAAGCACCGCCTACCACTGCATTTTAAAACGGTATTCAACTACAACCACAGAGTTTGGAATATCGTAAGCACCGCATTTTTAATACGATACTTAACTTCTATCACAGAGTTTGGAATATAATAAGCACCACCTAATACCTCATTTCCAATACGGTATTCAACTACTACCACAGAGTTTGGAATAACGTAAGCAGCACCTACCACCGCATTTTTAATACAGTATCCAACTACAACTACAGAGTTTGGATACGGTATTCAAGTACTACCACAGAATTTGGAATATCGTAAGCACCGCCTACCACCGCCTTTTTAAAACGGTATTCAAACAAACTTTTTAAAACATTTTTCACAATAAGGCTGGGCTTACATTGCCTCATTTTGTGTCATTTTGGGTCAAATTCCAATTATTTTTATGGAAAATTATTGTCATTTTATGACCCAATTGTATCCTCTATACAAAATTTGGACACAAACATTTTTTTGTGTTTAGTTTTTGTAGGGCGAGTTTTGTTGTAGTGTAAACTGGGTTTACATTGGGTCATAAAATGACAAATGACAGAAAATGACAATGTTTTTCCTTGAAAATTATAGGAATTTGTCTTAAAATAAGGCAATGTAAACCCAGCCTAAGGCTGAGTTCACATTGTTGGACCCATGAGACATGAAAATCTAGTAAGCCTTCATGTTGTTTTGTTTTGAATGTCAAATGACAAGCTATTCACAGTGAAAACAAGACAACAAAAGGGCCTACTAGATTGTCATGTCTCATGCGTCAAATAGTGAGAGTAATAAATGCTTTTAAAAAGTTTGTTAAATGAAAAATAATTGTGAGAAAAGTTATTTTAATGTTTAAAAGTAGCTGGTCACACTAAAAAATGTATAAATTTGTATATTAAGTGCAAGCCATATGAGACCACATTTTTTGTAATATTGTAAATAGTTTAAATAGTCAACTGACACCATCATACCCTAACACTTTCAATATTCTCAAACACCCACACCCACACACCCATACTGTAACGACCATTCATAACCCACTCTTGCACCCTCTCTCCCCTTATTGTTGCAGGCTCGCAGTTTATAGGCGGTCGCTTAGGCACACATGTTGTCATCATCGTCGGCATCATCATCATCATCATCATCATCGTCGTCATTGCGTTGTTGTTCAGTCAAGAGTTGGAGCCGGGAAGTGGAGGCATGCTCATGAATTTTGGCTGTATGGCAAATGAACTTGGACGGATGCCCAGCTGCATCAGCGTGACTGAAAATTTGGTACGTAAATTCACTCGATTTCCGTTAACTTTTTTGTGCCATTTATGTTTTGGCCATTTTGAGGATGATGATTTGTTAATTGTTTGGCATTTGTTGTTTGGGAAAAGGGGGGGACAAAGTTTGAGAAGGGTTTTTTTTTAAGGTCTGCTTTTTTTTATAGCTGAAGCCATTAGCTTTCAAAGGTGACCGTTTGGTTAAAGAATTAGAATATTAGATGTTAAGAACGTTTCTAGAGTGGAACCTTTTTGTAAAAAGAAGAGGTTCGAATTGGGTTTAGGTTCGGGATAGCTCCGTGGTTGGGTTTATGTTGGAGGCATCGGTTCTGGAATTGTAGTTTATTTGAGAATCTAACTCTCTCTCTCTCTCTCTATAACGCTGGGTTCACTCTGTTCGCCGCATAAGACATGATAATCTAGTAGGCCTTCATATTGCCTTGATTTAAATGTCAAATGACAAGCTATTCACATTAAAAAGATGCCAAATGACAAGCTATTCACATTGGAAAGGTGCCAAATGACAAGCTATTCACATTGGGTTTATTTTGGAGTAAACGGTTCTGGAGTTCCAGTTCATTTGAGACATGATAATCTAGTAGGCCTTCATATTGCCTTGATTTAAATGTCAAATGTCAAGCTATTCACATTGAAAAGGTGCCAAATGACAAGCTATTCACATTGAAAAGATGCCAAATGACAAGCTATTCACATTGGGTTTATTTTGGAGTAAACGGTTCTGGAGTTCCAGTTCATTTGAGACATGATAATCTAGTAGGCCTTCATATTGCCTTGATTTTAATGTCAAATGACAAGCTATTCACATTGAAAAGATGCCAAATGACAAGCTATTCACATTGAAAAGATGCCAAATGACAAGCGATTCACATTGGTTTATTTGGGTAACGTTCTGAAGTTCCAGTTCATTTGAGACAGTAATCTAGTAGGCCTTCATATTGCCTTGATTTTAATGTCAAATGACAAGCTATTCACATTGAAAAGATGCCAAATGACAAGCTATTCACATTGAAAAGATGCCAAATGACAAGCTATTCACATTGGGTTTATTTTGGAGTAAACGGTTCTGAAGTTCCAGTTCATTTGAGACATGATAATCTAGTAGGCCTTCATATTGCCTTGATTTAAATGTCAAATGTCAAGCTATTCACATTGAAAAGGTGCCAAATGACAAGCTATTCACATTGGGTTTATTTTGGAGTAAACGGTTCTGAAGTTCCAGTTCATTTGAGACATGATAATCTAGTAGGCCTTCATATTGCCTTATTTTAATGCCAAATGACATATTTGAAAAGATGCCAAATGAAAAGCTATTCACATTGAAAAGATGCCAAATGACAAGCGATTCACATTGAAAAAAAGCCAAATGACAAGCTATTCAAATTGAAAAAATTACAATGTAAGGGCCTACTAGATTATCATGTCTCTCCCAGCCTTAAAAATGTAGCAACCTCTGGATTTTTCAATCAGAACTCACACACACACATTTAAACTCAGAGGCAGAAAACAAGTTAACAAAAATTCGAAATTATTTTCCAAATTTTGTACTGCATTAAAAAAAATCACTAGAAAGTTAATAATCCTAATAATGCTCAAGGATCCGCCCAATTTGAAAGAAGTAGCCAAAATTTTTATAGTCGGTGAGTGTCCCCTTGGGTAAATTGAATATTCTCCCGTATATACTCCTCCTGCCCTCGGTTAGGATTAACGCTGCGCTCCTATGTGGTGGACAACGGCAATCGTGCGAATGATGGACGCCAGCGTAGCACCTGCTTTGGTCACGAGTTATCGCGTCGCATTTGCATGGCCGTCAATGGTATGACCCAAGCGAATAATGTTACACGTCGTCGTCGCATCTGGCTTATGTCGCCCGAACGCCTGCAGGACTACGATGCGAAGAACAAGCAGCGGCGCGATCTCAATCAAAGTGTTCAACAGTTTGTGGTTAAAACGGCGCAGGTCACCAAATAAACCCCACGCACAGGCAGAAAGCAGAAGCTGGGGGGATTTAGCTGGGTGGGTGGATGGGTGTGTGTTGGTCGTCGTCGTCTGCAATTAAGTAAATCATGGTATGCTTTGTAATTTGCCACATCCTGGACAGGACAACAACTGCAAATTGCGTTCATGGATCCTCTGTCCAACTTTCGGCAATGAACTTCAACAGGCATCTCGGGCTTAGCACATCTGCACATCCCAGGCAGTCAGGTGTGTGTGTGTGTGCTCTTTGCCAGAGCATTTGTGAAGCTTTGTCCTTGCTTAATTGTGTGCAAGGACAACAGGCTCTAAGGGTAGCTAGCAACCGCAACAATTGCATAATTTTTTTTTTCTTTTTGCTTCTTGTTGTCTCCGGGCTGCACTTCCACCTCTTTTTACCTGCTGAGGCAACTTCATTTCACTCCAAGTGTGCCTTTTGTGTGTGTGTGTCTCTTTTATGGACGAACAGATATGTGTCCCTTCTGTGATCCTATGGGGTCCTCCGGGGCTGTTGTGGCGCCAATTTGGTACCAGCTTTCTAGCTTATGAAATTGCAATTTTCTTGCTGGAGCCAAAACCCATATGGCTTCGTTTTGTTGTACTTTTAGTGCAACTTTTGTAGTGGAGTCATTAAAACCAAAGAATAAAGGACCCTTAACCGTGGGCAGGACCATTTTGGGTTTCCAATAGTCGCATCACATTATTGATTCAAGTACAATTTACTCAACGAAATAATATTCTATATTTAGGTATGACCGTGATTAAATTGGGTTGGGTTCACACTGTTCCACGCATGAGATTTGACAAATATTTTGTCATGTTTTCATTGTGAATAGCTTGTCATTTGACATTCAAAACAATACAACATGATGGCTTACTTGATTATCAGGTCTCATGCGTCGGAACAATGTGAACTCAGCCTTATTAAAAAACTTCTATACAATAACAAATGCCAAATGACAAGCTATTCACACTGAAAGCATGACAACAACATCGTGTCTTATGCGTCAAACAAAGTAAACTCAGCCTAATTTTGGTCTCTTTTATGTTTAATTCAATTCTTAATTAAAAAACAAAAGAGTAAGAGTATACCAAAAAATCTTATTTCAAATTTAAGTCAATTTATAATCCCTTAACGAACTTGAAATGAGAACTCGGGCAGATCCTAGAGCATTATTAGTATTATCCAAATAGATCTTATTTCAATTTTAAGTGAATTTATAATCGCGAAACGAACTGGAATTAGGAATTTTATTCTCAGATTTGGATAATCCGAATTTAGTCAGCTTTTAAACGATCTAACTTGTACTTAGATTTACCCTGTTAAAGTAAAGAATTCTTGATTTTTTTTCTTAGTGCAGAAATACTAGATTTAAGACCGTTTTGTCTTAAACATTTTGCACTATTTAAATATTTTTTTTTTGCTAATTCTTGTAGATCAATTCCGACTAGCTCTTAAGGCAAGAACTTGCGTACTTAAAGTAAGAACTATATATTCTTGGAAGACCAAGAAGATTTAATTATTCCAATTTTCCACAAGTCATAGAACCAGTTGGGAATTTCAAGGACAGATTCGTGTTAAAATTATTCGTATTTTCTGTAGCATACTTTTAATACTCTATACCAAAAGTACAAACAGCTAGAAGAAAGCTTATAAAGTATATATATTCTTGATCAGTATCAATAACCGAGTCGATTTAGCCTATTCTATGCCATCTGCCTCCTCAGTTTTAAAGCTATCTCAACCTTACTTTGCAAAAAGTCTTAAAATACATATAGGCTGCACTTTTGTCGGTACCGACCGAATCGGTTGACTATATCATATAGCTGTCATAGGAACAATCGCTCCAAAAACTAGTTTTAGTCAGAAAAACTTTTTTGTTTTCCATTGAAGCGCCACCAATCGTGGTATATATATGGTTTTATATGCTTTCACATAATTTTGAAAAAATTGATCAAAATCGGATGACTATAGCATATAGCTGTCAGGGGAAAATCGGTTCAAAAACTAGTTTTAGTGAGAAAAACTTTTTTGTTTTCCATGGTAGCGTCTCCAATCGTGGTATATATTAGTTTTATATGCTTCCACATAATTCTCGAAAAATTGATCAAAATCGGATGACTATATCATATAGCTGCCATAGGATCGATCGGTCCACAAACTAGTTCTAGTGGGAAAAACTGTTTTGTTTTCCATTGAAGCGCCACCAATCGTGGTATTTATTAGTTTTATATGGTTCCACATAATTCTGGAAAATTTTATCAAAATCGGATGACTATAGCATATAGCTGCCATAGTAACAATCGGTTCAAAAACTAGTTCTAGTGAGAAAAACTTTTTGTTGTTTTCCATTGAAGCGCCACCAATCGTGTTAAATATTAGTTTTAAATGCTTTCACATAATTTTGAAAAAATTTATCAAAATCGGATGACTATAGCATATAGCTGTCATGGGAAAATCGGTTCAAAAACTAGTTCTAGTGAGAAAAACTTTTTTGTTTTCAATGAAAGCGTTTCCAATCCTGGTATATTTTAGTTTTATATGCTTCCACATAATTTTCGAAAAATTGATCAAAATCGGATGACTATAGCATATAGCTGCCATGGGAAAATCGGTTCAAAAACTAGTTCTAGTGGGAAAAACTTTTTTGTTTTCAGTGGTAGCGTTTCTTAACTTTGTATTTATTAATTCTATATGCATCTACACAATTCTTGCAAATTTAATCAAAATCGGACTATAATAATAGGATCGGTCCCAAAACTTGTTTTAGTGGGAAAAACTTTTCTTTCAAATTTTTGTTTTCAAGTAGCGTCACCAATCGTGGTATTTTAGTTTTATATGTTTCCACACGATTCTGGAAAATTTTGATCAAAATCGGATGACTATATCATATAGCTGCCATGGGAAGATCGGTCAAAACTATTTATGAAAAATTTTTGTTTTAGTGGGTATATGCTTCATCATTTCGAAAATTGATCAAAAAAAAACTTTTTCCTTGTCAATTGAAACGTCTCCAAACTTGGTATTTATTAATTCTATATGCATCTACACAATTCTGGCAAATTTGATCAAAATCGGACGGCTATAGCATATAGCTGTCATAGGAACAATCGGTCCAAAAACTAGTTTTAGGAAGAAAAACTTTTTTGCTTTCAACCCTTACGTTTTCAAACTTGGCATTGGGCTATCTTATATGCATTCATATAATTCTGGCAAATTAAAACCCGCTGTGAATTTCACAGACAGATTCGCATTTCCAATTTCCACAAGTTTCCGGCTACCCTGATATTTATGTCACAGACAAAAGAGAGGCAGGCCGTACACGGGCAAATCTATATATTTGAACAGTAACTTGTTAACTGCTGCCACCTGTAAATTCTTCTACTTCTGTAGATAGTATACATAACGATTTTGTTTTTTGCATAAGTAACCCTTGGTGATGGCTTGATAAAGTGCACCGCGTGCCAGTGGCTCAAGTTCGCTCTTTTCACGTTGCAAACGCAGCGACAGCAATTCGACTATCTCGGTATAAGTCATCGGCTTCACTTGGTCGGCCATAAGTCCGAGTAGAGATTGAAATATGAAACTGGGAGCCAATGCTTTACTCGGCTCGGTTGATGATTTGTTGTGTACCTCCACAGAACGTTCATAACGACGATAACGTGGCTGACGCTTGAAAATGAGCGTTTGTCTATTCTTCTGTTGTCGCTGCATCGATTGATGATGATTCATAGTGTGGTCTACGACAGGCTTGTAATATTGCAGACCCGTCAGCGGTGATACGTGTATATATTCGCAACGAAGTGGCGGCTGTTGGTAGGCAGAACCCATATATTGCTGTCCCTGGGGCATCTGGTAAGACATCGGCTGTTGTTGATTTTGATAAGCCCTCATGTAGGGTTTTCGTTGATCTCTAGCCACGGGCCTAGGCTGCTTAGGGGCTGCAAAATTTTTTTTTTTATGAAGGTCTGACTACATATTAGGAAATTTGCTTACCATAGTGTAGCTCGTTCTTCAATTGTGGCTTGTACACAAATACCTCGGCCAAAGGATTCAGCGAGGAATACACCTTACGTTTCGTTGGTTCAACGCTGGGCAATTTTTTGACCTTACCCAATGTTTTTGGCTGATAGACAAAAGCCTTTGCCGCCGGATTAAGATTAGAGCATTTAGCACGCAAATTTGGTTTTAAATAAGCCATCGCAAAAAAAGTAGAACAAAATATAAAGTATATACGACTTTTTTTTCTTTCTCGATTTGATGAAAGAAAACTAAATTTGTTTAGAACCTTCCAGCTGGAACTCACACGATAGAATAAGAAAATTACAAACTAATGCTAGCAAATGAAATGAACAGACATTGACAAGCCTACTAAGATGAGGCGGTATAATAGGATTTTTTGTTAAACTTTGAAAACGAGTGGCAATCGTCTCGAACAAAGCAAAAGCGGCACAAAAAAACACAGTGTTTTTTCGCACTCTCTCTCTTTTGATAAAAAAAAGTAGAATAATTTTGTATTTCGATTCGAATGGTTAAAATATAATCCAAGTAAATTATAGAGTAAATGCTGAGAGCGCGAGAGCGTAAATTATGAAAAATCGTTTTCTTCTCCGAATAAAAACCTCTTTTTGACTATATATAGCGTCAAAATCATGATTCCTAAAATTTTATACATTTTTCTTTACACGCGAATTATAAACTCGAAGTAATATAAACAATTTATCTTCACATGTCTGAAAATAATTTTTTTTTTTACAGGCGTGTAAAATATTTTTTGAAATTTTCTTTCATTTTATTTGTATTGTGATTTTTTTTATATCGTAAACATGAAATTTTTTTTTTACTGTAAAATTTTTAAATTTTTCTTTTTTGATTTTCTTTTTCAGTAATTTTTACGTTATTATTTCTCTTTTGTTGTATTTTCTAAAAATGTTTTTTTTCGGTATTTTTATTTTTGTATGTGCTAATCTTTTATCGTAAAGAATGAATTTTTTTTTACAGGCGTGTAAAATATTTTTTGAAATTTTCTTTCATTTTATTTGTATTGGTGCATAATTCTAATTAATTATATTCAGTAAAAAAAAACAAGAATGAAAATATTTTTTTTTTACAGGCGTGTAAAATATTTTTGGAATTTTCTTTCATTTTATTTGTATTGGTGCATAATTCTAATTAATTATATTCAGTAAAAAAAAAGAATGAAAATATTTTTTTTTTACAGGCGTGTAAAATATTTTTGTATTTTCTTACATTTTATTTGTATTGGTGCATAATTCTAATTAATTATATTCAGTAAAAAAAAAGAATGAAAATATTTTTTTTTTTACAGGCGTGTAAAATATTTTTAAAATTTTATTTCATTTTATTTGTATTGGTGCATAATTTGAGCTGCTTTCTAAAGGACAAAAATGCTACAAAAATTTTAGGGATTGGGTTTGAACGCTTTGCAATTCTCAAGTGCTTATTCGACCAACTGCGGGACATAAATAGAACGTTTAATTTGAATAATGCAACCACCTAGACAATAAGGAGTCTGATAAGAGATATGGTTATCTCGAAACAGTCTGTAACTCCAACCAATTGTCTACTTGCTTATAAGCAAGCTTCCGTGTGTGTTTTTTTTTTTGCAATCTTCTAATTTGAGGCCACAATCTAGCAACGCTAATAGCGCTTTATATACAAGTTTTCAAGGCAAATAAGAATAGATCAATCTTGTTATTGAAACCCGTTCGGAACAAATTTTCGCAAAATTTTTTACAGTCGTGTAAAAAATTTCTTTATTTTTATACTCTTTACCGTAGGTACAAGTAGCCCACTGCCTCCCCCGCAATATGAAAAAACCTCATATCTTCCACAATTTTGGATATAGATTGTTTGAACCTTCTAGACATATATTTAAATCATCATTACTTATATCCAGCATATATTGTTTTTCGCTCAGATGAACGATAGTAGAGTTGCCACCCCGGCAATTTAAAAAAAAACCTCATATCTTCCACAATTTTATATTGTTCGAATTTTAGCTATTTTAATCTCTTACTTATCGATCCTACATCGTTTTTTGATCGTATAAAAAATAGAAGAGTTGCCACCCCGGCAATTTAAAAAGAACCTCATATCTCTCACAATTTTAAAGATAGTTTGTTCGAATATTCTAGGCATATATTTTAATCATCTTTATGTATAGATCCACCATTCTCATATTTAATAGTTGTATTATTCCAAGATCTTTCCGCTTTGATGTACGATAGTAGAGTTGCCACCCCGGCCATTTGAAAAATACCGAGTATGTTCCACAAATTTAAAGATAGATTGTTCGAACCTTCTAGACATATATTTAAATCATCATTACTTATAGATCCACCGTATATAATTTTTCGCTCAGACGAACAATAGTAGAGTTGCCACCCCCGCAATTAAAAAAAAAATAAAAAAACAGCATATCTTCCACAATTTTCAAGATAGATTGCTCGAACCTTTTGGACATATATTTGTATCATCATTACTTATCGAGCCCTCATACATTATTTTCCGATCAGATGAACGATAGTCAAGTTATAAGCAAAACAAATAATTACGCTGGGCAGCACTGGTCGCCATCATGATGGGCAGCACTTGCACAGTTTTATCAAGAGTCCACAAACACTTGCTGCTGAGCTGTTGCTGCCTTGTTTTGTAATTTAAAGCTACTTAGAGAGCTTTCTACGGAACTGTGGGTTTAGGTACATGCGCTCTGTCTCGCTTGCTCATTCTTTATAACCAATGTTTGCTTATAACTCCCTTTATTTGTGGATCAATGAATAATGCTGATTTGAATATATATATATATAAAATCGAAATTGTGAAAGATATGTGCTCTTTGCTCTCCATTCACTTGAGTCCGCCTCAGTCATTGTCTCTCTCTTTCTCACTTCTAATGACATTACGTCTGCTGTCTAAAAGATTTGCCTGTCAGCTAATCGAAGGCAAGCAATGGAGCATAGTTTTACCTCAAGTTTACTCGGAACAGCATCAATCACCTGGTGCTGCTCCTCCTCCACCTTTAGCCAACTACCCTTCCTTTTTTCCGAGCACTTTTGTTAGCTCACCTTGTGCTGGGCATTAATTGCAAGTGAAATCACTTTGAACTTCATTAAAAAGCAACTTAATCAAGTCAAGTCAAAGTTTACCCTCACCCTCCTCCCCCTTCACCTTGCTGGCATACTTGCTGAATTGCCTAAAAATTATTAATTAGCTGCAACGCCCCTTGCCCGCCCCTCCAGCTAACAATTTCTTGCCATGCTCTGCCGCTGGCTCTTAAATATTTCATATTTAATTGCGCGCGTAAGCAGCACATTTATTGCCACGTCCACCAACCAACCCTCTTACCTGGTTGTGTAGCTACATAAATGGGCCTGCCACCCGTTGAAAATTGGTAACATTAATAAAATTAGCCCCACACCCCCTCCAGCTGGTGCCCATTTCTCAGTTTGTCCCTTTGGGCGCCCTTTTGTGTTCATAAATGCGCTTTAAAATCTTATTAGACGCCTTAAAGCAACTTTTGCGGCCAAAAGCAGGTGACGCCATATACACACACACCAGCCTCCTTCCTCCCCCTCCCCCCCCACCATTTTGATCCCTAAGGCCAAATCACAAACGACAGTTTGATGAGGGTTTTTGTTTCTGGTTGCTTGGTGTCAAGTGCATTAAAATGCCAAAAAGGAGAGGCAAAAAAAAAAAAAAGAAAACAAAAGTGAGAAGCGCAAACTGAACGGGTTTCCTACTTCAGCCATAAATTCGTCAATGCAAAAGTCACAGCTAAGCATAATGATGATACCAGAGCATTTGACAGAAACTAACAAAATATTTAACATAAAAGTGATGCAAATTTAAGTGTGAGGCTTAAAGGTTTTTAAGATTTAAAAATTCATGATACTGAGGACCTTTGACACGCTTAGGGGATGCTAGAGATTATGAGACTTTGGAGCTTAAAAGTTTGGGAGTTTCTGGATACTCATGAAGGCTCATCCAATCGTGATCAGAGTTACATCTGAATGAAAGATTTGAAAGACTTATAGAAATGAAAAGGTAAAAGAATTGTTCAGAAGCTTAACAAGTTTTGGGAGCCTCAGGAGATCAATTCAGTTTCCAAATAACGCGTAACGCATAACGCTTGCACGGACACAGCATACACACAGCATAAAATAAGTAGTATTATGTTTTAGACCACTGGACCTTCGGGAGTTTTCCAAGACTGTATTCCCAACACTGTATTCTAACACTATTTTTCAACACTGATTTTCAACATTGTTTCCCAACATGGTTTTCTAACACTGTTTATCAACATTTTTCGCCAACACTATTTTTCAACAGTGTTTTTTAACACTCATTTTTGAACATTGTTTGACAACACTATTTTCCAACAGTATTTTCAATTGAGATTTTCCACACTCATTTTTGAACATTGTTTGCCAACACTGTTCTTCATTATTGTTTTCTAACACTGTTTATCAACATTGTTTGTGAACACTATTTTTAACAGTGTTTTCTAACACTCATTTTTGAACATTGTTTTCCAAAACTGTTTATCAACATTGTTTGACAACACTGTTTTACAACAGTATTTTTAACTGTGTTTTTCAACACTCATTTTTCAACATTGTTTTTCAACACAGTTTTTCAATATTGTTTTCCAACACTGTTTATCAACATTGTTTGTCAACACTATTTTCCAACAGTGTTTTCCAAAACTGTTTATCAACATTGTTTGACAACATTATTTTCCAACAGTGCTTTCCAACCCTAAATTTTGAACATTGCTTTCCAACACTGTTTTTCAATATTGTTTTCCAACACTTTTATCAAAATTGTTTCTATTTTCCAACAGTGTTTTGCAATACTGTTTTCCAACATTCATTTTCCAACATATTTTTCAAATCGTTGTTTTCCATTATTGTTTTCCAACATTTTTTTATAACATTGTTTTCTTACACTATTTTCCAACAATGTTGTTGAATTTTTTCCAACAGTGTTTATCAGCATTGTTTGCCAACACTATTTGACAACAGTGTTTTGCAACATTTACCCAACGTTGTTTTTCCATCATTTATTTCCATCAGTGTTTTTAATTGTGTTTTTCAACACTCATTTTTGAACATTGTTTGCCAATAGTGTTTTCCAACACTTATTTTTTAACATGGTTTTTTTAACACTGTTTGTCAAATATTGTTACTCATCATTGTTTTCCAACATTTTTTTTTAACTTTGTTCTCCAACACTATTTTCCAACAATGTTTTTTTTTATTTTTTCCAACACTGTTTATCAACATTGTTTGCCAACACTATTTTCCAACAGTGTTTGCCAACGCTATTTTTCAACAGTGTTTTCAATAGTGTTTTCCAACACTCATTTTTAAACATTGTTTTTCTACACTGTTTTGTTAAGATTGTTTCCTATCATTGTTTTCCATCATTTTTTTAAAATTTGTTTCCAACAATGTCTTAAAATTATTTTTAACACCGTTTATTAACATTGTTTGCCAACACTATTTTACAACAGTGTTTTGCAACACTTATTTTTGAACATTGTTGTTCAACATTGTTTCCCAACGTTGCTTTCAACATTGTTTTCCAACACTCATTTATGTGCATTGTTTTCCAACACTGTTTTTTAACATTGTTTCCCCAACACTGTTTTCCAACACTGTTTTTTTTTTAAATTTTTTTAAGCTTTTTTTTTGGTATTTATTGAATCTTCTCTTCACTGTTTTCCACATTCTTTTTATGAACATTTTTCCCAACTCTATTTCCCAACACTGTTTTCCCAATATTGTTTTCCAACACTTAAAATTGTTTTTAATACTGTTTCCAATACTGTTTTCGTAGCATTCGCCTGACCAACCATGGCATTATTTCCGGTATATAAACTCTCTTCTCTTAACCATAGTTACACTTTTTTTTCTCAGTGTACGAGTTTTTGTAGCTGATTTGTTAGCTTTACGTACACTACCAAATTCATAACCAACTTTTTTCTAGCGTTCGCGTATATTTTTGGGAAGTATCTTAATCTGTAGGTTTATTATCCCTGCATTAACTGCAACATCCTAAATGGTTAGCTAACGTTTTTCCCCGTACACACTGTACACTGTAGTTTGAGCAGCTCTATGTGTTCGGGATCAGACATCAGAGCACATATACATATACATATACTGCTGACTGGCTTTTGTTGCACAATTGTCTGGGAGTTTTTGGGCGGTTGTCATGGCAATGTCTGTCACAGCATGTCAATTTCAATTTGACATTTATTTTATAAGGGGGAGGGTGGATGGCAGAGGGGTGTGTGTGTGTGTGTGTGTGTGTGTGTGTGTCCGTAATAAGCCACATTCGTTTATTTTAAAACCGCTTCAATTGTTACACACTTGCGTTTGCGATTGAATATCCATTCATCCACGCTGCCTCACCCCTCAACCCCTGCCCCCGCCACACCAGTGTGTCCTGCATATCCTGTGTGTCTGTGTGTGGTCAGCAATTTGATGTTGCGTATGCACACCACGTTCCTGCTCACCCACCTTCAGGCAACATTTTGTGGTTTTCATTGCTGTTTTCGTTGTGGCAGAAATCCTTTTCCGTTGGACACGCCGGCCAAGGAGTGCGGGTAGCGGGAGCAGATCCAGCAGAGGAAGCGAAATACGCACGACTACATTGTCAAAGTTTTGTGTGTCATTATTGTGGCTGTTGGCGGTTGCTCTGTGCAGGCATTGTCCTTGCCCCATGTTTGTTGTTGCGGGTTATTAAAAACTTTTACCGCTTTCAAGACCAAATCCCTCCCCCGCCCATAGCGTACCCAAAGCCCACCCACTCCCCCAAACAGGGCTCACGCTATTGCTGCAGTTGCTCGTTTTCATTTTCATTGTGAATGTTAATTACTACAGCGACAATTGAAACTGAAGTGAAGTTCCTGCCCAGGTCCTGGCATTGACAATCTTTTTGGCCTTTTTCCATTCCGACACAAAGAACGATCTACTATGTTCGAGTGGAAGTTTGTAGAAGGTTTTATGGCAGATTAACAGTGAACAACTGAGTATAGAATAAAGTTTCATACATTTCGGTCAAAGCTCTGGAAATGAAGGAATCCTTAAAATAAAGGGGACAAATCTGCCTCAAAGAGTCGATACACTGCCCTACAAAAGCAAAGAAGGCAAAGTGGTGTTGGTTTTTTTTCATGAGTGAGTGAACAAAAATGAGTTGTTCACTTAAATGAACAAGTTAACATGCTTTTCTTTAATTCATCTTTTTTGTTCAGTGACTTTTGCTCAGTGACTTTTACTCAGTGACTTTTATTCAGTGACTTTTTATACCCTTGCAGAAGGTATATTAAAATTGTCACGATGTTTGTAACGCATAGAAGGAAGCATCTCCAACCACATAAAGTATATATATTCTTGATAAGCATGACAAACTGAGTTCATTTCCGTCTGTCCGTCCGTCCGTCCGTCTGTCCGTCTGTTTCTATGCTATCTCCTCCCTCAGTTTTGAAGCTATCTTGACCAAACTTTGCAAAAAGTTTTTAAATACAAATACGCTGCACATTTCTCGGAATCGGCCAGATCGGCTGACTATATCATATAGCTGCCATAGGAACGATCGGTCCAAAAACTAGTTCTAGTGGGAAAACCTTTTTTGTTTTCCATCGCAGCGTCACCAATTTTGCTATATATAAGTTTCTTATACTTCCACACAATTCTGGAAAAATTTATCGAAATCGGATGACTATAGCATATAGCTGCCATAGGAACGATCGGTCCAAAACCAGTTCTAGTGGGAAAAACTTTTTTGTTTTCCATTGTAGCGTCACCAATTGTGGTATATATAAGTTTTTTATACTTCCACACAATTCAGGAAAAATTTATCAAAATCGGATGACTATAGCATATAGCTGCCATAGGAACGATCGGTCCAAAAACTAGTTCTAGTGGGAAAAACTTTTTTGTTTTCCATGGTAGCTTCACCAATCGAGGTATATATACATTTTTTATACTTCCACACAATTCTGGAAAAATTTATCAAAATCGGATGACTATAGCATATAGCTGCCATAGGAACGATCGGTCCAAAAACTAGTTCTAGTGAGAAAAATCTTTTTGTTTTCCAACGTAGAGTCACCAATCGTGGTATTTATAAGTTTCTTATACTTCCACACAATTCTGAAAAAATTTATCGAAATCGGATGACTATAGCATATAGCTGCCATAGGAACGATCGGTCTAAAAACTAATTCTAGTAAGGAAAACTTTTTTGTTATCAATGGTATCGAAAACTGTGACTCTTCTTCTGTGACTCTTCTTCAGTGACTCTTCTACAGTGACGCTTGTTCAGTGACTCTTCTTCAGTGACTCTTCTTCAGTGACTCTTCTTCAGTGACTCTTCTTCTGTGACTCTTCTTCAGTGACTCTTCTTCAGTGACTCTTCTTTAGTGACTCTTCTTCAGTCACTCTTCTTCAGTGACTCTTCTTCAGTCACTCTTCTTCAGTGACTCTTGTTCAGTGACTCTTCTTCAGTGACTCTTTTTCAGTCACTCTTCTTTAGTGACTCTTCTTTTCCTCTCAACCAATTCGGTACAATAACTTGAGATTCTAAAACCTAAGAACACTTATTTTCAAGCTAAAAACTCGCTGCATATGCTAATTGGTACAGTTGTGCTTTCCTTTTCAACCAAGATGCTTAGCTCTCCCCCTCCCCCACCCTCGTTCAGCTGTCACTTTGATTCGTAAGTGAATTATTTTTGTTCGTTTCACATTTGCGCAGATTTTAATGACCAACTGCAACGGCATGGGGCATGGGGCATGGGGCATGGGGCCAACTTTAATTGCATATGTTGGCCAGTTGGCAAGGCGCTGCTAATTGACTTGGCTGTTGGCCATTATCGGGTTGGTCAGGGGATGTGTTGAAAATGGAAGTGGAAGTTAAATTGTATTTGTTTAGTGTATGTGCCAGGCCGGGCTGTGCCGTGCCCTGCCCTGGTACTGCCTTCGACTTCATATCTGAGACTCAGGACTGGCTTGTGTGTGTGTGTGTGTGTGTGTGTGTGTTTGGCTATTTGTGTTAAACAAACAGTTTGCTAAATTAATTGCACACCAAACGGTTTATTTGCCTGTTTGCATGTGTGTGTGTGTGTGTGTGTGTGTATGTTTTTACCTACAAGCACATATGAAGTTTTTGTATTTCAGGCTTGGCTCCAGCTTGTTTGTTATTTTGTGCCCACAAAATGTTGTTTCTTGCTTTAATTATTCTACTCAATGAGACATTGATAGAGTCATCTGTTTACTGAGGCAAATTGAGGCACTTATGTCCATACAAATATACTAAATATGCAAGGTACTTGGGGGAGACTCGGGAAAATTTTGAAACGTAGTTAGACTCATGTAATGACAGTTTTTTATTAAAAAGTTAAGTTAAAGACTTTTATTTTATTACACAGAAAATAAAAGTTATCGAAAGACTTTTATTTGAAAAATTCAGTAAATAAAACTCATTCACTTAGAATGACTTTCAAGTGGAGAAGTGCTAAGTCGTGCTAGGTCGTGCTGTACTAAGTAATGAAGCTTCACACTTTACCCCTATGTACAGCTGGTACAACGAGTTTGATCTATTTTAATTACTTTTTTAACTTTGTGTACATCTATTATAAGAGCAATATTAAATATATCCCCACCAGTGTGGCCAATTTAGCCATTTTCCGGCCAGATCTAACTATTATGTGTGGTCCAAAACTGAAAGCTATTCTATTATTTTTCTAGATTTTTTTATACCCTTTCAGAAGGTATATTAAAATTGTCACGATGTTTGTAATGCATAGAAGTAAGCATCTTCGACCCCATAAAGTATATATATTCTTGATCAGCATGACGAGCTGAGTCGATATAGCCATTTTGTATGCTATCTCCTCCCTCAGTTTTAAAGCTATCTTAACCAAACTTTGCAAAAAGTCTTTTAATACACATAGGCTGCACATTTGTCGAAATCGGCCGGATCGGATGACTATATCATATAGCTGTCATAGGAACGATCGGTCTAAAAACTAGTTCTAGTGAGAAAAACTTTTTGGTTTACCATCGTAGCGTCACCAATCGTGGTTATATATTAGTTTTATATGCTTCCACATAATTCTGGAAAAATTTATCAAAATCGTTTGACTATATCATATAGTTGCCATAGGAACGATCGGTCCAAAAACTAGTTCTAGTGAGAAAAACTTTTTTGTTTTCCATTATAGCGTTACCAATCGTGGTATATATAAGTTTTATATGCTTCCACATAATTCTGGAAAAATTTATCGAAATCGGAACACTATAACATATAGCTGCCATAGGAATGATCGGTCAAAAAACTAGTTATAGTGAGAAAAACTTTTTGTTTTCCAACGTAGCGTCACCTATTTTGGTACATATTAGTTTCATATGCTTCCACACAATTCTGGAAAAATTTATCGAAATCGGAACACTATAGCATATAGCTGCCATAGGAACGATCGGTCCAAAAACTAGTTCTAGTGAGAAAAACTTTTTGGTTTTCCATCGTAGCGTCACCAATTGTGGTTTATATTAGTTTTATATGCTTTCACATAATTCTGGAAAAATTTATCAAAATCGGTTGACTATACATATAGCTTGAACGATCGGTCAAAAACTATTTCTAGTGAAAAACTTTTGTTTTCCATCGTAACGTCACAATCTTGGTATATATTGTTTTCTATGCTTCCACATAATTCTGGAAAAATTTATCAAAATCGGTTGACTATATCATAAAGCTGCCATAGAAACGATCGGTCCAAAAACTAGTTCTAGTGGGAAAAAGTTTTTGGTTTTCCATCGAAACTTCACCAATCTTAATATATAGTAGTTTCATATGCTTTCACATAATTGTGGAAAAATTCATCAAAATCGGTTGACTATAGCATATAGCTGTCATAGAAACGATCGGTCCAAAAACTAGTTCTAGTGAGAAAAACTTTTTTGTTATCAATGGCGGCTTTAATAAACTGCAAGGATATTTAAAACATGTTAGCCTTTTGTTTTTAAATAATTTGCCATTTTTAGGGCAAATTTAGCCATATTCCAGCATTAATAGTTGGTCACACTGAACCCAACTCTACTTTGTATATTAAGTTGTATCTGATGACTTTTTCATGAGGTCAACAGTTAACTCGTAACACTTTTGTTTAAAAAAATAATACAAAATTGTTTAATCATGCAAAAATTTCTATATTTTAGAAAAAAAAAAATTTTCTGCTAAGAGTTTAATTATAATTAAAATTTTAAGTGAAATTTATATTATTAAACTCCACCCTTCAAACCGTGGACTGCACCTATAAAGGCTTCTGCTGGCTTCGATACAGCTAGACTAGTAAATTTATCCACCAGGCCACTAGTTAGACCACTAGTTAGACCACTAGTAGCTCCTTGAGTAAGTCCACTAGTTAGTCCACTAGTAGCACCATTAGTAAGTTCACTAGTTAGACCACCAGTACCACCATTAGTAAGTCCACCTGTAAGACCACTAGTTAGACCACCATTAGTAAGTCCACCTGTTAGACCACTAGTTAGACCACCAGTAGCACCATTAGTTAGTCCACTAGTCAGTCCACCAGTAGCACCATTAGTGAGTCCACTTGTTAGTCCACTGGTAAGTCCACTAGTATCACCTTTAGTAAGTCCACTAGTCAGTCCACTAGTTAGACCACTAGTAGCACCTTTAGTCAGTCCACTAGTCAGTCCACTAGTAGCACCATTAGTTAGTCCACTAGTCAGATCACTAGTAGCACCATTAGTAAGTCCACCCGTAAGTCCACTAGTTAGACCACTAGTAGCACCATTAGTGAGTCCACTTGTAAGTCCACTGGTAAGTCCACTAGTATCACCACTAGTAATTCCTCTAGTCAGTCGACTATATAGCCACTAGTAGCACCATTAGTAAGTCCACTAGTTAGATCACTAGTGGCACCATTAGTAAGTCCACCAGTCAGTCCACTTGTCAGACCACTAGTAGCACCATTAGTAAGTCCACTAGTCAGTCCACTAGTAGCACCATTAGTAGCGCCTTCCAGCACACTTCCAGGACGTGCCAAAGTGGCGCCCAAGTAACAGGCTGTAGAAAACGAAAAAAAGGATGTTCAGTTGAGGGAATACACAAATTTCGTTAGAAAATACATACCACACATTAGAAGGCTCAGGAATAGTGTTTTGTTGTGGAACATGATTGCAAAGCGAGTAAAAGAATTGAACTGTCTACTAAACTGACTAAGCGAAGCTTTTATACCAAAAATAGACGCACTAGTAGAGCACGTACCATTCGTTATAAGAACGCAAAAAAAATAGTGTTATTGCGAGTCATTTGCTTCCTTTTACCCTTCTTCTTCTTCCCTTCCCTTTACTAGATTGAGCAACACCCCTTCTGTTTGCTGGCCTAATTCTCAAATTGTTTTCATTATCAACTCAAATTTACTTTTCGTCACGTTCAGTGAAATAATTAAAAACATTTTTGTGTTCAGAGCAAAAAAAAAAAAGTAAAAATAAAAATAAATAACAAAACGGCAACACAAACAAAATGTTGTAAAATGCAAATACTTAATTAAAATTGTGTTTTATTTTGAATACGCACAATAAAACGTTGCCTATTTCAATTTATGTTTGGCAATTAAAGCTAATTAGATGTGGCAATATTTTGTCGATGATTTAAGCATGTGAGAGAGAGAGTTAGCCCTAGTATTGATTTTATTTAAAAAAAAATGCATTTTGTCATTCTTTAAAATATATTTCAACCAAGTTGCGTTTCTTTTAAAAATAAGTTGGTATTTAATGGCTGAGCACGTAAATGGTTGAGGACTGGAGAAAGATCCTTAATAGATAAAGATAAAAGTAATGAACCCAGGTGACAACCCTGAGGTACCCTAGAGGTTAACTAGATACGAAAGATAACCATTTGTGTTCTATCACTTAGCTACTGAGAAATCCAATTGAGAAGATTAATTGGAAAACCGATTAATCCCATTGTCTATGACTCCTTCCTGATCGATATGAATGTACAGTCAAAATTTCATAAAGATCTGTTAAGTGGTTCGAGAAATATGGCTCTGAACCACTTGTGAACCGGTTAAAACCGCTTCCGAACCGGTTCACAGATTTTAATTACAATCTATGACTCTTTCCAGATCAACATGAATATACAGTAAAAATTTCATGAAAATCGGTTAAGTGATTCCAGAGATATGGCTCTGAACCGCTCTTGAACCGCTCTTAAACCGAGTTTGAACCGGTTCACAGACTTGGGACATAGCTGACTGACTCTTTCCTGATCGACATGAATATGTACTGAACATTTCATGAAGATATGTGCACGGGTTCCAGAAATATGGCTCTGAACCACTTTCGAACCGGTTCACAGATTTAAAACATGGCCTATGACTCTTTTCTGATCGACATGAACATATAGTATAGAGAAAAGCGAAGATATTGGAGACAGAGTTTAAGTTTTTCAATGCAAATAAATAATAATTATACTCTATACCGAAGGTACGAAGGGTATATTGAATTTGTGCAAATGTATGGCAACATCGCCGACCCTATAAAGTATATATATTCTTGATCAGCATCAACAACCGAGTCGATATACCCATGTCCGTCTGTCTGTCTGTCCGTATGAACGCTGAGATCTCAGGGAAGGTAAGAGTTAGAGGTTTGAAGTGTATGGAACATAAGCTTCCTATACTTGCAGGCTGGTCAAGTTTATTTCTGATTTTTGCCACGCCCCCTGCCTCCCCCGCAATTTGAAAAAAACCCTATATTTTCCACAATTTTGGAGTAAGGTTATTCAAACCTTTTAGACATATATTCTACTTATCATTAGTTATCAAGCTCTGATACATAATTTTCCGATCAGATAAACGATAGTAGAGTTGCCACCCCTCAAATTGAAAAAAATCGTATATCTTCCACAATTTTGAAGTTAGGTTGTCCAAACCTTCTAGATATATATTCTACTCATCATTATTTATCGAGCCCCTATACATCGTTTTCCGATCAGATGAACGATAGTAGAGTTGCCACCCCCACAATTTGAAAAACATCTCAAATCTTCCACAATTTTGAAGTTAGGTTGTCCAAACCTTCTAGATATATATTCTACTCATCATTACTTATCGAGCCCCCATACATCGTTTTCCGATCAGATGAACGGTAGTAGAGTTGCCACCCCCACAAATTAAAAAACACCTCAAATTTCCCACAATTTTGAAGTTAGGTTATTTGAACCTTCTAGACATATATTCTACTCATCATTACTTATCAAGCTTTCATACATTGTTTTCCGATCAGATGAACGATAGCAGAGTTGCCACCCTTACAATTTGAAAAAAAATCGTATATCTCCCACAATTTTAAAGATAGATGGTTTGAACCTTTTAGGCATATATTTTAATCATTATTACTTATCATTCCACCAAACACCTTTTCCAAATCAAATGAACGATATTCGAGTTATAAGCAAAGCAAATAAGTTTGGTATGGTTCAGAGTATATTACAGTTAATAATAATTAATAATATCCCATGTAAGTCTTTTGTTTTTGCTGACTTGTTTTTACTACTTGTCAAAGCATTTAACACTTAATCAGCTATTTTCAGGTAAGTCACGCTTTTACGTGCTTAAACATTCCCACCTTGTCGTGCTTACAAAAATTAATATTGACAATTTCTGTGTCTTCCATTCATAAAGATTTTTATGTAATATTTGTAGGTATGTATTTAATAAAGAAAATTACAAAAAATAAACATGCAAATTATAATTATTTAATCTTTCTCTGTCTGTTCAGTCTCACATTTATTGTGGTATGCGATTGTTATCAATTTGTCCCAGATTGAGTGGTAGACCAGGTAATGGTTCCAAAACACCATTGGCACCCACAGCCACAATTTCATCATATTCATCATCACTTTGATCCATTTGACTAGATGGTGGTTGGTTGTTGTTGTTGTTGTTGTGCTGGTGGAGCGACGACGCGGTTTGCGGCCTCTGCGTCCCTTGCGTCCCAAACGACCCGGACGACGCACTTGATTGAAAATGGAATTTGTTTGGCCATATATAGCTGGATAGGGTGCCAAGGGGTAGGGTGGTAGGGGAAGTGGTGCCGCTGTTGCTGTTGCTTCTGTTGTTGATATTCCGATTGTGGTGCTAGTTGTTGTCGTGTTGTCAATGTTGCCAGCTGTGCTGGTGGCAATTGTGGTGCTTGCTGCTGTTGTAGATGTTGGCAATGTGGGTAATTCTGTTGTTGTTGTTGTTGGGGTTGTTGGGTTGTTGTTGTTGTAGTTGTTGTTGGGGTTGTTGTTGTTGGGGTTGTTGTTGTGGTGGAAGTTGCAACTGTGGTGATTGCTGCTGTTGTTGTTGTTGTAGGCGCCTCGGTTGTTGATGTTGCTGCTGTAGTTGTTGGCAATGTGGGTGTTGCTGTTGTAGATGTTGTTGTTGTTGGGGTTGTTGTTGTAGATGTTGTTGTTGTTGGGGTTGTTGTTGTAGATGTTGTTGTTGTTATTGGGGATGTTGCTGTGGTGGTGGTTGTTGATGTTGCTGCTGTAGTTGTTGGCAATGTTGATGTTGCTGCTGTAGTTGTTGGCAATGTGGGTGTTGCTGTTGTAGATGTTGTTGTTGTTGGGGTTGTAGCCGCTAAAGTGGTGTCTGTAGCAGATGTTGTTGTTGTAGTTGTGGCAGCAGTTGTTGATGTAGTTGAAGATGTTGCTGTTGTTGAAGTCACTTCTGTTGTTGCTGCCGTCGAAGTTGCTGCTGTTGTTGTAGTCACTTCTGTAGTGGCTTCTGTTGTTGCTGCTGTCGAAGTAGCTTCTGTTGTTGCTGCCGTGGATGTTGCTGTTGTTGTAGTCGCTTCTGTTGTTGTTGTTGTTGTTGTTGCCTCCGTTCCATTTATAATCTCATTGGCTGCCGCAATTATCTCACTGATATTGATCGTTATGGTTTCATTTATGCGTGTCGCTCCACTCGCCGATTGCTGCGTATTATTCGAACTGACAATTGTTGCCACAAATGTGGAATTCTGTGCGTTACACAGTTGACAGACTGTGAAATACAAATTTTAAATCGAAATCGAAATCAATTAGCTGACATTCAGACATTCGCTCGCACACTCTAATTACCTAATGTTGTCACCGCAACCAGCGCAATTAAATATCTACGTGAAGTCATGTTCCTTCCTTCTGATGTTGGTGGTTGTTGCTCGTTTTCTTAATTAGACAGTCAGTTGCTTGGCTAATTTGGCTAATTCAACTGATTTTCCAAGTGCTCATCTGTTTCATTTTTATATCGTGTCGTCCGGAAATGTGTGCATCGTTTGAAGCGGTACGTGAGCTGGCCCATGAACTTATCATGTCTGCAGAGATAATCATCTTGATCGCCCACTGAACTCTCACTTACTCTCGTAGTCAAAGTTTTTGCCGGAAGTTCACTTGTTGCATTGCAAATGCATTTGATTAGTGTTTTTTTTTTGGTTCTGTTCCGTCAACTGGGTCAACAGTGGCCGATAGGCGGCAAAAATTGAATGACTGTCACGTAAATTTGGTCAGCTTGGCTTAAGAAGCTCAAACAATATCAACAACGAGAAGGCAAATCTAACTTCAACTGTGCCGAAGTTTTAATACACTTGCGAAAAGTTCACTCCAACTGATTTAAATTGTAGAATAAATATACGATATATAGATATCAGATATTTATAAATTCAAAATCATTGAGAATTAAAATTAACATAAAAAAAAAGCACATTTTCCGACCGATCGGTTCTATGCTAGCTATAGGACATAGTCAACCGATCTCAACCAAATTTGGTTAAAACCGTTTTAGGAGCAATTTTCTCTAAATCGCAAAATGTTTGATAATATCGATATATATATATATATATCCGAATAGTTTTCCCAAAAACATCGAAAAAATCGATAGTGGCGACCATAGATAGTTTTGCAACCCATCCAAACAATGTTTCAAATCTGTTTTCAAAAAAAAAAATATTTTCACACATGTAAATAAAAAAAAAAACAAAATATTTTTTTTCATGTAGCTAACAAGAGCATATTTAACACGCTTATTATTTATTTGTAAAAAATGCGAAAAAAAGGTTTCCACAAAATATTTTACAGGCGTGTAAAATATATTTTTTTACATCTGTAAAATATTTTGTGGAAACATTTTATTCAAATTTTTTTTTACAGCGTCTGCTCAACTTATTGACAAGCATGTACAAAAATGGGGAAAAAAAGGTTTCCACAAAATATTTTACAGGCGTGTAAAATATATTTGTTATAAAATAAAATATTTTACAGGCGTGTAAAATATATTTTTTTTACACATCTGTAAAATATTTTGTGGAAACATTTTATTCAAATTTTTTTTTTACAGCGTCTGCTCAACTTATTGACACGCATATAAAAAAAATGCGAAAAAAAAGGTTTCCATAAAATATTTTACAGGCGTGTAAAATATAAAAAAATATAATTATTATAAAATAATATATTTTACAGGCGTGTAAAATATATTTTTTTTAGACATCTGTAAAATATTTTGTGGAAACATTTTATTCTAATTTTTTTTTACAGCGTCTGCTCAACTTATTGACACGCATGTAAAAAAATGCGAAAAAATAGGTTTCCACAAAATATTTCTTAGGCGTGTAAAATATAATTTTTTTACACATCTGCAAATTATTGACACACATGTAAGAAAAATGCGAAGGCCTCGCTAGAATACACAAATACATGCTATGCAAGCGGACTGTCACGTACACACTCATACAAATTAAATCGGAGAAAAAATCAAAAAATGTTTTACACACCAGTAAAATATTTTGTGGGAAACATATTTTCTAATTTGTTTGTTTACAAAAGGCAGCTCAATTTATTGACGCGCATGTAAAAAATATGCGTAAAAAATGTTTCCACAAAATATTTTACTGATGTGTAAAATGTAATATTTGTTCCCCTGTTGTTCGGCGCCTAGCGGACAATACACGCTACACATCCATTCAAATGAAATGAGATATAAAATCAAAAAATATTTTACCCATCTGTAATATATTTTGTGGAAAACATATTTTCTAAATTGTTTTTAACACAAGGCTTAATTTATTGACACGCCTGTAAAAATATGCGAAAAAAATGTTTCCACAAAATATTTTACAGATATTTTTTTACCCTGTTTGTCGGGCGCCCTTGAATACACAAATACATGCTACACAAGTGGACTGTCACATAAATGAAATGAGAAAAAGAATAAAAAAAATTTTACACACATGTAAAATAAATAAAAATTGTACACACAATTTTTTTTCACAATTTTTTTCATGTGGGTAAATAATAAGAAAACAAATTTTCCACCTAATATTTTACAGGTGTGTAAATAATTTAAGCTGCCTTCTTTAAAGAAACAAACATTAGAAAATATGTTTGCCACAAAATATTTTACAGGTGTGTAAAATATTTGTTATTTTTTTTTCTCATTTCATTTGTATGGGTGTGTGTTACAGATGTGTAAAATATTTTGTAGAAAATTAGTTTTCTTATTATTTACACGAATGAAAAATATTCGAAAAAAATATACACACCTGTAAAATATTTTGTGTAGAACATTTTTTCGATTTTTTTTTTACAGAAGGCAGCTCAAATTATTGACACGTATGTAAATGCTGGTGTTTTTTCGCTATGGAAAAATTTGTTATTCACAAGTGTGATAAAAAATGTTGTTTTATTGATGTTATTTATTATGGCGTCAACTTAATTTTGGTGCGTTTTTTAAGCTTTAAAAATCTTACATCATAATTGACCTGAGCAAGCTTAAATATGATTCCACATATCTACTTATATTATCAACATATCGAAAAGCTAGCAGTTTCCCCATTGTCTGTCTAAGATGACATCAACTTTCTACACAATTTGCCAAATCTCGGTTTCGATTTTGTCAGAAAATCCATCGAAAGTCATATCATACGCAACCCAAAGTATTGATTGCTTTGACAAATCTGAAGGCTTTGGTAATTTCATTACACAAAAAAAAAATAAAATAAAATAAAAAAGAGAGAACGAAACGGCTTCTGGCTGTGGAAATACCACAAAAGCATTTTTTAGTCAGTGGATGCAGTCGTCTCCAATTCCCCCAAGTGAAAGTTCGAGTAATAGACCAGACGAAGGGCAGCAGGAGCAGGAGCAGGAGCAGGAGCGGCAGGAGTGGGGGAGTTTAAGAGGCTTTGTGTGTGTATGGAAAATTAAATTCAATTGTGTGACAAGTTAATCCTATTTCTCATCTCCCAACTTTTATTTAAGCATCATTCTTTATGCATTACATGGAACATAGAGGGATACGCAGTCAATCAATCAGTCAGTCAGTCAGCCAGTCAGTCAGCCAGTCAGCCAGTCATACGCTGTCACAAATGTTTGATATGTGGATGCTGGGCCCAAAAGTGAAAGCGAAGGGTTGCATGTGTCGTCCTGACCGACGTCCCAGAGGGTCGGGTCGGGTCGGTCGTTGCTCTGCTGCCACCTCCACACAACAGTTCTCAAGCAACACTTCATTAAACGCATAAAGCAATAAAATGTGCTCTTGATGAACAAAACAAAAGCAACCACCCCAACTCCCAACTCCGTTGACTTGAAAATGCCTTCGACTGTCTGACAGCACACTCTCTCTCTCTCTCTCTCTCTTGACGTGCCCTGCTAATGGCACAACAGACCCGGAATGCGACTTTGACTGCAAAACCGTATGCTCACATATGCCAAGCCAAGTGACTGCCCCCTGCCAATGCCAAGGGTAGCTAATGGGTAACTGTGCGCATTTTGGCATCTCTCCGCTTGATTGATATACACGCGCTTTCTTACATATTGAAAATGGGGAAACCCTAAATATGTCTTAGTAAAAATAATCCAATCTACTTGTAGTTTTTAAAGCTTGGGGTACATTTGTACAAGATTTAAGAATATTTCCCATATTTTTCGGCTTGTACAATATCAGAATACTGAAATATACGCTATTTGTCTTTGGGGTACAATTGTACCCCAGTACAAAAAGTCATTGTAGCTTAGTGTAGTCAAGGCCAGCGGCTACTGAAAAATTTAGTAATAATTTAGATAAAAAATAGATTCAAAAACCACTTTTTAAACGGTTCTGCGGGTTCGGAACTGGTCTTGAACCAAAGAAATGTCTATCTCTATACAACTTAGATAAATATCAAATTTCAAGTTTGTAAATTAAATAATTTCTGAGATATGATTTTGAACCATTATTGCAGCGGTTTAAAGGGTTCGGAACTAGTAAAATATCGGTTTTCGTCTAACTAATCTACAAAACAATTTTCATGTAAATAGATTACATTATTTCTGAGATGTGGCGCTGAACCACTATTGAACTGGTTCTAACCTTTACAACGAATATGGCTCTGAACCACTTTTGAAGCGGTTTAAACCGAATTCACATACTTGGTACATAGTCTGTGGCTCATTCTCGATCGACATGAAGATACTGTGAAAATTTTTTAAAGATCGGCTTAGTGTTTACAGAGGAAAAACGAATTAAAAATAGAATTAAAATTTTACACGCCTGTAAAATATTTTGTGGGAACATTTTTTTCGCATTTTTTTTAACATGCGTGTCAATAAGTTGAGCAGACGTTGTAGCAATTAATTAAAATTAAATTTCTGTTAAAAAAAAAATAAAACAATTTTTACACAAAATATTTTACAAGTGTGTAAAATATTTGTTGATTTTGTATCTCATTTCATATGTTTAGGTGTGTACATGTCAGCACGCTGATTTAGCATGTATTTGTGTATTCTAGTGCGACCGTCAAGCGGGGGACAAACAAATTAAAATTTTACACGGCTGTAAAATATTTTGTGGAAACATCTTATACGCATTTTTTTTACATGCGTGTCAATAAGTTGAGCAGTCGCTGCAAAAAAAAATTAGAATAAAATGTTTCCACAAAATATTTTACAGATGTGTACAAAAATTATATTTTACACGCCTGTAAAATATTTTGTGAAAACCTTTTTTTTGCATTTTTTTTTTACTACGTGTCAATGATTTAAGCAGTCGCTGTACAAAAAATTGGAACAAAATGTTTCCATGAAATATTTTACAGATGTGTAAAAAATTATACAGGCGTGTAAAATATTTTGTGGAAACCTTTTTTTCGCATTTTTTTTTACAAGCGTGTCAATAAGTTGAGCAGTCGCTGTAAAAAAAAAATTAGAATAAAATGTTTCCACAAAATATTTTACAGTTGTGTAAAAAAATTATATTTAACAAGCCTGTAAAATATTTTGTGGAAACCTTTTTTTGCATTTCTTTTCCAAGCATGCCAATAAGTTGATAGTCGCTGTAAAAAAATTAGAATGAAATGAATCCACAAAATATTTTACAGGTGTGTAAAATATTTTTTGATTTTTTATCTCATTTAATTTGTATCGGTGTATGTAGCATGTATTTGTGTATTCTAGTGCGGGAGAAAAAAACTTGAAATTTTACACGCCTGTAAAATATTTTGTAAAAACATTTATTTCGCAATTTTTTTTTACAAATAAATTATAAGCGTGTCAAAAATGCTCTTGTTAGTTAATTAAACAAAATTTTTTATTTTCTTGATTTACATGGGTGAAAATAATTTTTTTTTACAGGTTACTTTGTGTAAAATGTGTGTTCTGAGCACGAACCGATATGCTGGGTTATGGACTCGCTTCTCAGGACTTTAAGTAAAGTAAGTATCTTCTTTAATTTGCTAAACAATTTGGTTATAGACCTTAGTTTTTAGACAGTTGACTGTGAGGAAATAGAGCACCCTTATGGCTAAAAGCTTTCCCTTATATATATTCTGTTTGTAACTCAAAAGGCTTCTCTTTGTCAGCGTTTTTCATTATGAACGTCATCCATCAATTAATTGACTTCAACTTCCACATATACGACTGCCCCTTTTATGTATGCCACTCACATATCGTTTGTATCTTTTGATTAGTGAAAAAAAAAAAAAAAAGCGAATAGCAACTGAAGGAAGTTCATTAACTGTCACACAAATATGGTCAGCTGAGAAGGATGCATATGCTAGCACTCAGCAACTTAATTAAACAGCCAACAGATTGAAGATTGAAGGAGCTGCCGCCAGAGCCGCGTTACGTAGTCGTGCACACATAAAAATTTCTAATCCATTTGCCCGATACTTATGCACGCCTGCACTCTCGGGGGATTAATAAGTGTAGCCGGTTTGTTGTGGTGTTGCGGCAGCTTTCAGGATTGTTTCAACCACCACCGTTCGGCACACGCAGCCAGCCAAATCAATTTCAACTGTCAACTGTCAATCAGGCAGCAATTCAATCACCCAAACGCACACTGGGAGTCGTCATCGTCAGCGTCGTCGTCAGCCTTCAAGAGGCTTAAATTATTCAAAGTAACCAAAAAATTTGTTCAAGAGATTTTTATGAATTATTTTTTTTTTGGTTGTTGTACACAGATTTTTATGGGTATTTATTATTGGCGGTCGTCTTGCATATGCATTACACACACTGGTCACAGCTTGGCAGCTTTTCCTTGCCTTGCCTCTGCCTCCTGCACAAAATTTCGCAGTCAAAACACATGTCACGTATTTTGCTCGTAATTATGGCAAACGTGAGAAATTTCGTTAAGATTTTCTTAACACATTTTCTTTTATGTTTTTTTTGTTGTTGTTGTTGTTGTTCTTGACTTTGCTTTGGCTTTACATGAGTTTCGGGTTATAATTTTTGGCATTTTCATTTTTGTGACCCCTTTTTCGCTAAAGAGGAGAGTATGTGTGTGTGTAAGGGGAGGAAGGGGGCGGACTGGTTTATGAGCAACTTGTCTTGGCTGGTATTTCAGTTTTGGCAATTTAAAAGTGAATATAACTGATGGGTTCTTTGCTTAGTCCTGAAAGTTGTAGCTTAAAGTATTGAAAGCAACTTAAGCTTAAGCGTTACTCGTGAGCGTTACTCGTGAGTGTTACTCGTGAGTTTATTATTTTTTTTGTACACAGATAGGGTCGTGCCATACACTGAACTATACAAACATATTCTGCTCAGATATGAGGTTATACGTGGGTTGCTATTAAGGTTTCTGACCTAGGTCACTTCTAGCCATTTTAGAGGACCAATTGGCCTTTTCCCAAAAAAAGTTTGGACTTTAATCGATAAAAGCTCCATACAACTCTTTCATGTGTGACCACGTTTAATATCGATTAACGATTAATCAAAAACTTAACTCGGCAGAAAAATGGAATTAACTGGTGAACATTTTCGTGCAATCATTTTTTACAACTTTCGACGTGGATTTTCACGACAAGAGTGCAACGATGAACTTAAATATTTGTATGGCAATGAAGCACCATTCAATCGAAGACGAAAGTCGTCCAAAAACAGTTGTTGTGCCAGAAAACATTGATGCCGTGCGTGAACTGATAATGCAAGATCGTCATGTGACATACCGTGAGATAGAGGCATCCTTGGGCATTTCTTCCACCAGCATACATTCGATATTGCATGAACACCTGGGCGTAAAAAAGGTTTGTTCTCGTCGGAATCGCTCAAAAAAAAAGGCTCGTGTGGATTGGTGCAAAGAAATTTTGAAAAAATATTATCGCGGTGTTTCAAAAGACGTTTATAAGATCGTCACAGGTGACGAATAATGGATATAAAAAGCAATCGACCGTGTGTTTCTTCGAAGACGAGCCAAATCCAACGAAATTCGGTCGTGGAAGAAGCACTTCGAAGCAAATGGTCGCCTGTTTCTTCGGTAAATCGGGTCATGTGGCGTCTGTTCCGCTCGAGCAACGTAGCAGGGTCAATTCTGAGTGGTACACCACAATTTGTTTGCCTAAAGTCTTCGGAGAAATTCGAAAAACGAACAAGAGAAGACAGATCATTGTGCACCATGACAATATGCGAGCTCTCACACATCAGCTCATACCAGCGTCGAATTGATGGGTCATCCGCCGTACAGCTCTGACTTGGCACCCTTCTGACTTCTTTTTATTCCCCGCACATCAAGGGAACAATACGCGATCAACGATTTTCGTCGCCAAAAGATGCTGTTGAAGAGTGTTCAAAAACCATGTTTTGGAGGTGTCTCAATCGGAGTGGAAAAGTGCTTCGACAATTGGTTTGAGCGCATTCAAAAGTGTATAAATCTTGCTGGAGAATACTTTGAAAAACGATTAAAACCCTTTTGTGATCATAAATATTCGCGTTTTCGTTATTAGGCCAGAAAATATATATAGCAACCTACATAAGAGCCACCATCAAGGTGATGCAAATGTTTGAAAAAGTAAGAGAATTAATTTAACGATCTTGGAAAATCCACTCACCAGGTCGGAAAATGGAACAAGTACTAAGAGTCACCCTCAAGTTGGTAAAAACGTTCTAAAAGTTTAGAAAATTGGTTGACCGATCTTGGAAAATCCTCTCCCAAGGTCGGCAAATCTATATGAAATGCAGTTTGTAAGCTGTATCAATGAGAAAATATATTTACCGATTTTGGAAAATACAAAAATAGAGGCTCAAAAAAAATTACCTAGTTATTCAGATCAATTTATGTTCAAAAACAAAATGTCTACTAAAAACTTTAACTAATCAGCGTGTCCCTTTTTTCCCATATGAGACCAGACCCAACGCCATCAAAACGCCAGACGTGGGCACAAATTTTTGCAAAAAAAAAAACCTAAAGACGAAAATGTTGTAACTTTGTTGTCATCTTCGTATGCCTAAAAATGGCTTTCCAACTTTGTACCACGCGTATGTATAAATATGGCCAAAGAAGAAGGAGCTGGGCTTCTTTCAGATGCGAAACACGTACTTGCGCTATAATTATTTTGTACGTGAGAACGTGAGTTCACTCGCCTCCCCCACCAGCTATCCTTTGCAAGAGAAAGACAATGAGCGAAACTTACATTGTCTACGTCACAAAATGCAGGAGCACTACGCCTACTTCTTGAAAGAGCAAAAAAAAAAGAACACGAAACATTGACAAACTAGCTGAAAAGTTTGACAGGCCAGTGACAGCCAAGAGAGAGAGAGAGAGAGAGCGAGTGAGACTGAGAACCAAAGATAAGACACAGCTGTGGTTCTGGCTTTGTATCCACAGTCAACACGTGGTACCCAGAGCACATATCAAAATATTTACAGGCAAAAAGCTTATGCCAGACTGCATTCACCGCAGCGACATGACAAAAGATTCGCCGCGAAACACCTGCGACCGGGCGACGTGCAAAAGTTGTTTTTCCCCCGCATTTCATTTCATTTCGTTTCGTTTTTCTTTCTTTTGCATACACAAAGTGAAATGCATTGGCAGTTGTAGGGCTTGGGGCGGTACAAGCTTCTTCAAACACACACACCTGATGCAGCTCATCAGCCTAGGTAAAAAACAAGCTGTTAAAAATTAATTAGCAAAAAAAAAAAGCCAACACTAAAATTTTAACATCTGGCATAATAATAAAAGCTTTGACCATTTCCACATATTTTAAATATGATCCGCTTGAGATTTTTGTTTTAAATAAAACTAGCTAGAAACAAAGCTCTTGCATATCCGGCTCGAAGGACCAATGTGTATGTTAGGGGTGTTTTTCAATACTTGTGAGTGAATGCTGCCTCACAAAATTCATCTTAAATATTATCCGATTTAGATGTTTGTTTAAGCAAAACAATTTATTACTCTTTGATCCCTAGAAAGCTAATTGATATCCGGCTCGAAGGACCAATATGTATGTAACGGGTATTTTTCAATATTTTTTGACACACAAACGTTGAAATTGCAGAAAAAACAACTCATTGTCTTTTAGATGGAATTAATGACTTAAAGTTGTGACCAGGAAATAATACCGGAACCAGAACCGGAACCGTTAACCGAAATATACCGTTTCAAGCCACGTACCGGTATGGAAACCGATATTATATCGAAAACCCTTAACCGTTATAATAGGATCCAAATATCTCGGAACCATTCCGAAACGATAATAACGGTACTGTTTCGGTTTCTTATTATTTATCATACTGATATATTTTTCATACTTTTTTTTTTTAAAGATATATAAGATATGGAAAAAATGTTTTAAAAGAGGAACCAATTTTCTTTGGTAAATAATTCCTAAGTCTTAGAAAAATCCTCCCTTAAATATAGAAATATTAGAAAAATGTTTTATTTAAAATATTAAAATAAAGTTTCTTAATTTAAATCAAATTTCGCAATCAAATTTACAAATATTATTTCCAATTAAAAAAAAAAATAGTTTTAATATTTAAAAAAAGTAATGTAAGCGAAAGTTAAGGCAGATTTAATGTTTCCAACTGTTTTAGAGTGTTTTTAGTGCCCTTTGAGTATTTTACCAGCATATTAGGGGCTATATTGGACTGTAGTCCTATAAATAGTATGGGTTCAAATTATTATTGGAATCATAACGGACTTAAATTTTAGAATGAGAAAGAAATAGAAAGCATTCAACACCTTCTATGCGACTGTGCAGGGCAGTTGCACTCTGAGTTGTCATTAGACCCTAGGGTACCCGGCTCCTTTTATCGACTCCTCAAGTTTTGAATATAACTTGTACCGGTATATGGGTCCCGTATCGAAACCGAAAACCGAAATAATCTGAAAACCAAATTAGAACCTTTAATTGAAATTCTTTTTCGGTACGTACCGGAACCTATATTCGTTTCGGGATTAATCCCTGGTTGTGACAATTTTACATTATTTAAACTAGGCTTAGAATGGAATTAATTCCTTTTGAAAGACAACTAAGTGTTTTTTCTGCAACACCCAAAAGTATTGAAAATTATCCCCTAAACTTACATTGGTCCTTCGAGCCGGATATCAAAAACCTACCTATGAACGTGGGATGTTTGGAATGGAAGAGAATAGAGAGAAGAGGATAGAATTTGTTGTTGTACGAAATGGACAGTTCGAGGCATATGATGAAGACGCAATCGGAAGCCACAAGGGTGTAAAATTCCTTGTCTGTCTTGCTGGGACAAAATAGTTCACACCACTAAGTAGGTTCTCTGCATCAATATTACCCTTTATAAGCTTTTGCATGAACAAAATACCCAACATAGTGCGTCTATTTTCAAGTGTAGGTAAGTCTATAAGTTTTAGTCTAGATTTATATTTAAGGGAGGATTTTTCTAAGACTGAGAAATCCTTTACATTTATTTGGAGGGATTATATTTACGAAAGAAAAGTTTATCCGCTTTTTTAGACATTTTTTCGATATATTATTTTTTCCATACCGGTAAGTGGCTTGAAACGGTTTATTTTGGTTAACGGTTGCGGTTCCGGTATTATTCCCTGCACTCAAGTATTGAAAAGCAACCCCTACACTCACATTGGTTCTTCGAGCCGGATATCAAATAGCTACCTATGAACTTGGGACGTGTGGAATGGAACAGTAAACATTAAATCTCATTTTAAAACCAACATAAATTCTCGTTAATATGTAAACTTTCATTGGATTGACCTCTACACACGCTTCGCTACCTCTTTCTTCAGTAATCAGCTGTTCTTTAGCACTCATTCTATCTCTCTCTCTCTTTTGACTACTTTTTTGACACGGTTAGCATACAAAACCTCTAAAATTCCGTCATTAAGTCTAAGATTCGGTTTGAGAACTGTTGGGAAAATTTAATGTGTCTCACGTGGGCGGTAGGTGAGCTGCTATTTAGCCATTTCTGTCATCTGGCATAAAAATAATATAAGCGTTGACCATTTCCACATATTTTAAATATAATCTACTTAAGATGTTTCTTTAAATAAAACTAGCTAGAAACAAAGCTCTTGCATATCCGGCTCGAAGGACCAATGTGTATGTTAGGGGTGTTTTTCTATACTTGGGAGTGGCTCACAAAATTGATCTTCAATATATTTTGCTTTAGTTGCTTGTTTAAACAAACAAATTTATTTCTCTTTATCGTTAGTTAGCTAATTCATATCCGGCTCGAAGGACCACTATAATTTATTTTTTTTATTTTTTTCATATTTAGCCATTTCTTTTCAAAAAATTCCTAAACTCAGTAGCTCTCGCTTTGGCATGTCAAGCATTTGTAGCTTACTTTTTCCTCAGTTCGACTTTCAACTCGTCGTGGCGTTTACATCCAGTTAAACACACAAAATTTTTATTCTTCAACATTTTAAATTAGAAAATTTTAAAGTGTACTAACATGTCTTTGGTCTATCATACCGAATCCGAGGAGTCTGATGAAGGGAGCGAGGGACACTTCAAGAGCCGTTCCTATTACAATGGGAATTTAAACAAGGGAACGGCTAAGCGAAGTTTTATACCTTACAGCAAGAGCTTGAACATCAAAGCCCAGGATATAGGCGCCATACTGGGATATGCGGGAAGTACGGTAAAGTTTCTAGAGCGTCAATTTGAGGTGGACATTACGGTGGATTGTAAGAAATTGCTACTAAATGTGCGTAGTTGCCAAAAGGAACGCCTGTCCGAAGCTTTGCGTAATCTAAGTCGGATTATAAGCCACAACCACAAGCAGAAGAAGAAGGAGAGTCAACCAAGTTGTATGCCAGCGCCCAATTGGCGGGATACCAGCTATCGTCTAAAGCAGGAACTGAGGGGCGTGCGTCCCTGGCCGGTGGCCAAATATAGGCCTTCGTTGGAGGTGTCCAACTTGAGTGAGGCGGCGGTGTGTGCCTTGAGAGCCAAGCTTAATATATCGCTGGGACTGGGATTTAGACCGGGACAGAAGATAGCACGACCCATTTGGCTATTCGAGCAGGCCTTTAAACAGTATGACTGTTTGAAATGGATTTCCATGCTGAAACAACGTTTTGTTAGACCCACGCCCATACAGGCCCAGGGTTGGCCCATTATTCTAGAGGGTCAGGATTTTATAGGCATAGCGGCGGGTAAGGCTAGGGGTAAGACCTTAACCTATGTGTTGCCTGCGATGATACATTCCATAAGGGAGGCTAATAAGCCCAGGATTACACTGAAGCCTTTGGCAGCTGAGATTATGATTTTGGTGCCCAATAAAGAAATGGCCCTGCAGGTGAATCGAGAGATACAAAGATTTCGTCATGCACAAATGCGTGCGTAAGTATTAAAAACTTAAGGTAAATGTCTATTATATGCACTTCCTCTTGAAAAATTCGGGAATTATTTTTCTATACCACCAACTATGTAGTCAAAAAAATTTTGAGCTTTTTTTCGTCCTTAATGCACATCCTTTGATGCCAATCGATGAGAATTGTCTAAAAGATTCGAAATAATCAAGTCTCAATGTTCTGCGGCAGGATATAGGCAAGATATGGCCTTATTACTAAAAGTATCCTTAAATCACAAAATTCGTTCTATCTCGGCCATTTAAAGGACTTTAAGGATGTGCTTTTGACAGCAGTTAGTCCTGGTGAATTGGCACTAAAAGGCATGACCAAATCCTGAATTATCCTTTATTTAGCCGAGTTATTAGGGCTTTTCTCTAAAGCGAAAATAGGCCATATCTTCCGTATCCTGGTCAGAATCAAATCCAAATTGGTGTCAAAATAATTCTACTCTCAAGGACTAGTATCTGATCATTGAACATATGGAAAATCCCTCAAATAGCTGAGATATTAAGGATTTTGTGTTTCTAACGATGCTCAGCCTCTCAAATTTGCACATTCTTTGATGCCAATCGATGAGAATTGTCTAAAAGATTCGAAATAATCAAGTCTCAATGTTCTGCGGCAGGATATAGGCAAGATATGGCCTTATTACTAAAAGTATTCTCAAATCACAAAATTCGTTCTATCTCGGCCATTTAAAGGACTTTAAGGATGTGTTTTTGACAGCAGTTTGTCCTGGTGAATTGTCACTTAATGGCATTACCAAATCCTGGATTATCCTTTAATCAGCCGAGTTATTAGGGCATTTCTCTAAAGCGAAAATAGGCCATATCTTCCGTAGCCTGGTCAGAATCAAATCCAAATTGGTGTCAAAATAATTCTACTCTCAAGGACTAGTATCTGATCATTGAACATATGGAAAATCCTCAAATAGCTGAGATTTAAGGATTTTCCATTTCTAACGAAGCTCAGCCTCTCAAATTTGCACATTCTTTGATGCCAATCGATGAGAATTGTCTAAAAGATTCGAAATAATCAAGTCTCAATGTTCTGCGGCAGGATATAGGCAAGATATGGCCTTATTACTAAAAGTATTCTCAAATCACAAAATTCGTTCTATCTCGGCCATTTAAAGGACTTTAAGGATGTGTTTTTGACAGCAGTTTGTCCTGGTGAATTGTCACTTAATGGCATTACCAAATCCTGAATTATCCTTTATTTAGCCGAGTTATTAGTGCATTTCTCTAAAGCGAAAATAGGCCATATCTTCCGTATCCTGGTCAGAATCAAATCCAAATTGGTGTCAAAATAATTCTACTCTCAAGGACTAGTATCTGATCATTGAACATATGGAAAATCCCTCAAATAGCTGAGATATTAAGGATTTTCCATTTCTAACGAAGCTCAGCCTCTCAAATTTGCACATTCTTTGATGCCAATCGATGAGAATTGTCTAAAAGATTCGAAATAATCAAGTCTCAATGTTCTGCGGCAGGATATAGGCAAGATATGGCCTTATTACTAAAAGTATTCTCAAATCACAAAATTCGTTCTATCTCGGCCATTTAAAGGACTTTAAGGATGTGTTTTTGACAGCAGTTTGTCCTGGTGAATTGTCACTTAATGGCATTACCAAATCCTGGATTATCCTTTAATCAGCCGAGTTATTAGTGCATTTCTCTAAAGCGAAAATAGGCCATATCTCCCGTATCCTGGTCAGAATCAAATCCAAATTGGTGGCAAAATAATTCTACTCTCAAGGACTAGTATCTGATCATTGAACATATGGAAAATCCCTCGAATAGCTGAGATATTAAGGATTTTGTGTTTCTAACGAAGCTCAGCCTCTCAATTTGAGGCCAATCGATTAGAATTGACTTTAGCATAGGGGCTTACTCAGTCCCAATGCCTTTTAGCTGTATAAAAGGAAGTTAGAGCAAGAAAACAAAAATATTTGTAGCAGAGACAACAACCAATTCGTAGAGCAAATAGTGTAGACCGCAACCAGGCTTAATTCAACATGAAATTGGTGATCCTAAATTTGTTTGATTTTTCTGTTTTCTTTTAATTCTTTATATAACTTATAAAATAATTCCCGAATTTTTCGAGAGAAAGGGTATAATAATAGACATTTAGCAAATTTAAATTTTATTTAAACTCAAATAAAAAAAAATTACTTTAACTATAGTTTACTCATCACGGATGACCATCATAAACTTGACTTTTTAGAGGAGGACGATAAGGTACACTGGATTATAGGCCTACCCGAACGTTTGGCTCCCCTGCTGGCCACGGGTCAACTTTGCCTGGATCGTATCAGTTTCTTGGTTCTACACGCAGCCGATCATATGTTACATTTGGGTTTGGAGATACAGCTGTTGTATTTGGCTCAGGGTATGCCAGCCACATGTCGTCGTCAGACTATATTAATGTCCCATAGCTGGTCCAAGCAGTTGCAACATTTGGCCCTGTGTTTCACTCAAAGAGCCATCCAAGTGTGTTTACCCTTAAACCATTATGCCAGGCAAATGGTTTGCATTTTGAGAGAAGAGCAAGAGAAATTTGCTAAACTGGGTGCATTTTTGGGTCAATTGACACTCTTTGATCGGATCATCATATTTTGTGGCAATCAGCAGCGTGCACTTAATCTCTCCCAATGGTTGACCATTAGCCAGCTGAGGCATGCCCGTTTGGATCTAAATAGTTGTAAAAGTCAGCCCATTTTTGAGTGAAACAAGTCCGGAGTTTGTGCGCATTCTCATAGCCACGAATGGCATGACCAATCAACTCAACTTTTCAGCTGTGACGTGAGTTGGTCCTTAAATAAACTTAGTAAAAATTTGACTAAATTTCCTCCTGCCCTTAGGCACATAATTAACTATGATTTTCCTTTAGATTTGGATGAGTATGTTATGCGCGTGGAACGTACGGGTTGTTGTAAGAAGCGCACGGCTATTAGCTTTATGACGCAACAGGATTCGGCCCAGGCCTCCAAATTGATTTGTATTTTGGAGAAACATTTGCAAAAAGTTCCCAGGGAATTGCGACAAATGGTGGGACGTTCTTGTGTTGAGTGAAACTACCCTTGGAGCTGTGATTTGACAAGTTTGGAAATTTTTAGATAAATTTTTTAAAATTTTAATACAATTATGCAAATCGAACATATAAATGCTGATTTTTTAATTATGGGAGTCCGAAAAGAATCTAAAAATGTTTCCTATACTATCCTGAGGATTTTAAGAACCTAGCTGTAGTTCACCCCATTGTTTGAGCTGCTTGTATCTAAAATGACTTGAGCAAAGTGCAGTACTTTGAACTCTGTTAATACGCGATATCTTCCTAAAAAATGCTGTATATCCTGAGGATTGGGCTTTACACTTGCTGATTAAACATAAGGCATTTGGCTCATTTATCATTCACGAAATGTTCATCGGCGGTTTATGTACACTAGAACGTTCTTTTCATACTGCCGCCTCTTATTCATAAGATTACGGTGTGTACTTAATATAAGTGGAGAACTATCGATAGTCGGCACCATCGATAGTCAACGATAGTTTTTTTTGAAAATTATCGATAGTCAACGATAGGTTTTTAAACTATCGATAGTCCACGATAATTTTCGATAGTATGTTTATGATTAAAAACGCACTACTATTGGGTTGTGGATTCCGATTAGATATATAATCTAATTTTTAAGAAACTTTGAAAAACGTAGTTTTTTGAAAATATTTTTCCAAAATAGAGGTCATTTATTGTTTGGACGTTGACTTACAGTACGCAATACGTTGAAGTAGTCTAAGCTTTACCAAGCCGAAGCTTTTTACGCGCGAAGCCCAGGCAAAATAGCAGCCCACCTCCCGCCCAACCGACCGGGGGGCGCTACCACAAACGAGTGACACGAAAACGCGTAGAAAAACACGGGCTAAATACGTTAATATAGAGGTTTTTCTTAGCAAAAATAGAATCTTCTAAATCTTGCTATATATATTTCGGGCCTAATAATAAAAACGCGAATATTTATGATCAAAAATGGGTTTTATTTGTTTTCAAAGTATTCTCCAGCAAGATTTATACACTTTTGCTTGCGCTCAAACCAATTGTCGAAGCACTTTTTCCACTTCGATTGAGACAACTCCAAAACATGGTTTTTGAACTTTTCAACTGAATCTTTGGCGACGAAAATCGTTGAACACGCATTTTTTCCTTGATGTGCGGGAATAAAAAGAAGTCATTGGTGTCAAGGCTGTACGGCGGATGACCCATCAATTCGACGCTGGTATGAGCTGATGTGTGAGAGCTCGCATATTGTCATGGTGCACAATGATCTGTCTTCTCTACTTCGTTTTTCAAATTTCTCCGCAAACTTTAGGCAAACAAATTGTGGTATACCACTCAGAATTGACCCTGCTACGTTGCTCAAGCGCAACAGTCGCCACATGACCCGATTTACCGAAGAAACAGGCGACCATTTGCTTCGAAGTGCTTCTTCCACGAACGACTTTCGTTGGATTTGGCTCGTCTTCGAAGATCCACACGGTCGATTGCTGTTTAGATCCATGATTCGTCACCTGTCACGATCTTATAAACGTCTTTTGAAACACCGCGTTTATATTTTTTCAAAATTTCTTTGCACCAATCCACACGAGACTTTTTTTATACCCGTTACTCGTAGAGTAAAAAGGGTATACTAAGTTCGTGCAAATGTATGTAACAGGCAGAAGGAAGCATCTCCGACCCCATAAAGTATATATATTCTTGATCAGCATCAATAGCCGAGTCGATATAGACATGTCCGTCTGTCTGTCTGTCTGTCCGTCTGTATGAACACCTAGATCTCAGGAACTATAAGAGCTAGAGCTACCATTTTTTCAGTGTAGACTTGTATCTTCTGCACGCAGATCAAGTTTGTTTTAAATTTTTGCCACGCCCCCTCCCGCCCCCGCAATATGAAAAAACCTCATATCTCCCACAATTTTGAAAATTGATTGTTCGAACCTTCTAGACATATATTTTAATCATCATTACCTATCGATCCGCCATACATCATTTTTCGATCAGATGAACGAAAGAAAAGTTCCCGCCCCCGCATTTTGAAAAATTCCTCATATCTCCCTCAATTTGGGCAACCTTACCCTGAGTAACGGGTATATCGAAGTCGAGCAGGGCCGACTTCAACTTACGCTCTCGTTTGAGCGTTACCAACGAGAACAAACCTTTTTTACGCCCAGGTGTTCATGCAATATCGAATGTATGCTGGTGAAAGAAATGTCCAAGGGTGCGTCTTTGTCGCACGGTATGTCACATGACGATCTTGCATTATCAGTTCACGCACGGCATCAATGTTTTCTGGCACAACGACTGTTTTTAGACGACTTTCACGACCTTCGTCTTCGATTGAAACCAATTTTTCACCGAGCTATAGGATGGTGTTTCAACGCCATACCAAAGATTTAAGTTCATCGTTGCCTACTCTTGTCGTGATAATCCACGTCGAAAGTTGTGAACAATGATTGCACGAAAATGTTCACGAGTTAATTCCATTTTTCGATTAATCGTTAATCGATATCAAACGTGGTCACACATGAAATAGTTGTATGGAGCTTTTATCGATAAAAGTCCAAACTTTTTTTTGGGAAAAGGCCAATTGGTCCCAAAATTCGAGGGCAGTTCAACAAGTTAGCGGCCTGCCAATAAGGCCTCAAAAAAAAAGCTGTAGAGGTGGTGGCCATGATTCCGGGACTCCAGGTTATCGAAATTGAAAACGGTAAATGAGATCAGAATTGATGTAATTCTGGCCCGTACCTCAATCATAAAGATACAAAATTTTTTTTCTTTTTTTTTACACTAAACTACAAAAAAAAAACTTGAAAAATCAAAATTTTTTTAAACGACCGCCTATTTTTCAAGAAAATATTGAAAAATATGATGGTAGGGTGAGGTACCAGAATTACATCAATTCTGCGTCGAATGCAACATGGCTAATCACAATCGGCTTAGTAGAACTGGCCCAATCATGGCTAGCAGGTCAAAAAACGTGGTTTCGAGAAAAACGCGCTTAAAGTTTTGAGCAACGTTGAAAATACTTACGTTAGCAAGAACATTGCTCCACTTAAATGGATATATCTGCTAAACTATTTCGAATATTTAAAAATGGGTTAAAGCGGATAAAAGAGGAATGTAAAATGTAATAAAAAAAAATTAAAAAAAAAATTTTCAAAGGTAGAAGACCCCCTTAAGGGGTTGTGTTGAAACTTTTCCACACGCGCCCATCTCTACTCTGACCCACCTCGTTGAAGGCTAGGGAGCCACTGATTGGCTTTGCGGATTTTTATACTCTCTCGGCATGTGATCAATGTGTGTTCGGCCCCCAGGGGCTATGGCTGGGGAACTCTGCTAAAAGCCCCTAAATTTCTTAAAAAGGTTTTGAATCAGAAGTTCAAGGTTCGATTCGGGTACCTTAAATCGCTTAAAAAACTCTTGTGTTTAATCTAAAATGTTCCTTTATATAAAAAGGAGTAAACTAAGTGGGCTGATGATTCTAGTGACAGTCCCTCAAAATGTTTCGCATCAGGTTTGCTTTTGTTAGTTGTCGTCTAGTGTCAGTAATAGTCAAGCCCTCCGAACTACCTACAGATATTTTTTTCTCATTTCATTATCCAAATTTCTGTTCAACACAAAACACAAAAAAAAAAAAAAAAAAACATAACAAAACTCCATAACAAAATGAACCCTTTTCGACCCAGAGGACCGCGTGTGCGTCAGCAGATTGAGCGGCGTCAACAGGCACAGCAGCTACCACGGTTGCAGTTGACGGCAGCAGTACGCCAGCAGCAGCAGCAGCAGCGGCCCCAGCAGCAGCAGCGACCCCAGGCGGCAGTAGTGCAGCAGCAGCAGCGGCAGCAGCAGCAGCGGCAGCAACAGCAGCCGGCACAGGCTGTACCACCGGCAGCACAACCACCGATAGTCGAACCTGATCCCTGGATACCGGCGGCCACGGCGGCCCGTTTGCGTCTCAACAATCCCAATGATGTCGAACGCTTCATGCAGAATTTACGCATTATTCTGCAGCGCCAGAGCGTGCATTTCGATGTGGGCGGCGGTGATAGTGTGCTAGTGTGGAGCTGGCGTATACCAACACCGGCCACCGGCCAGCAGGGTGAAGGCGATGGCGATAGTCCGGGACGTCGTGCACTGCGCCAGGTGCTGCCCACGCTCTAAGGGGGGCCCCCTACCGGAACCCACACACACACCACCAACCATCATTTCGGGCAAGCGGCTTTTGTGGTCCCCACACAGTCCCCGTGTTGTTGTATGCGTCGTTGTGTTGTTGTTGTTGTGTTGTGTATGAAGAGGCGAAGGACCATCACATTATTGTGTTATTATTATTATCCTTTTTGGTTGCCGACTGACAAAATGACAACGGCTCAGACGCAGTCGACTCGCTGACTGGAGGACACGCACGCATATAATAATTTCCTGTTCAATGAGCAATTACCGTAATAAAGATACATTCCGGCTACTCTATTATAAGCATCGCTCTCTCTCTCTCTCTCTCTCTCTCTGTCTAAATAAACCAGCAGACGATGAGAGGATGACAATAATGGCCCCTGATGAGGATGCGGCGGATGATGATGATGATGGCAACAATTGGCACACAGATTGCAATTTAAGGGTGGCGTGAGCTCGCTATTTTATCTCTGACATCATCTCTCGGCCATGGGAAAGAAGATTTTTTTTTAAAGCTTTTTAAACGAACAGACCTTCAGCTAGGCAGCGATAACTTCTTAAGTTATATAAAAAATTAAAAGAAAAGGAAAAATCTAACAAATTTAGGATCCCCAATTTCATGTTGAATTAAGCCTGGTTGCGGTCCGCACTAATTACTCTACGAATTGGTTGTTGTCTCTGCTACAAATATTTGTTTTCTTGCTCTAACTTCCTTTTATTTAGCTAAAAGGCATGGGGACTGAGTAAGCCCCTTTGCTAAAGTCAATTCTAATCGATTGGCCTCAAATTGAGAGGCTGAGCTTCGTTAGAAATACAAAATTCTTAATATCTCAGCTATTCGAGGTATCTTTCTTATGTTCATTGATCAAATACTAGTCCTTGAGAGTAGAATTATTTTGACACCAATTTGGATTTGATTCTGACCAGGCTACGGGAGATATGGCCTATTTTTGCTTTAGAGAAATGCCCTAATAACTCGGCTAAATAAAGGATAATTCAGGATTTGGTCATGCCTTCTAGTGCCAATTCACCAGGACTAACTGCTGTCAAAAGCACATCCTTAAAGTCCTTTAAATGGCCGAGATAGAACGAATTTTGTGATTTGAGAATACTTTTAGTAATAAGGCCATATCTTGCCTATATCCTGCCGCAGAACATCGAGACTTGATTATTTAGAATCCTTTAGAAAATTCTCATCGATTGGCATCAAAGGATGTGCATTAAGGACGAAAAAAATTTCCGGCTCGGCAACGCTAAAAAATATGGCCAAAAACACAAAATCCCTAATATCTCGGCTGCCCGCAGAACTATTCGCATGTCCTTTGGCCTGGATTTAGTTTTAAAAAAATAAATCATTTTGACACCAGTTTAGTGCTGATCCTGTCAAGGATATGGGAGATATAGCCTATTTTAGTTTGAGAGAAAAGTCCTTACAACTCGGCTGTTTAAAGGATAATTCAGGATTTAGTGATGCCAAAGCACCTCCTTATAGTCCTTCAAATTCCCGAGATATAACCTATGTTGTAATTCTAGAACGATTTTATAACAAATTTTTGGAAAAAATTTTAAGTAATTTATTTTTATTTTTTTATTTTCAGATATTTTGAAACAGGAGGACAGGACATGGCTTTTTCATGTTGGCAAAGGATATGTGGCTCATCTAGAATCCGGGATTGCGAGTGTCCTTTATTTTATTATAGTTTTATGCTTGTAAATTACCCAAAATCAAAAACTCTGTTTAATTTATTATATTTATAATGTTTATTGAAATATGTACGAAGTCTGTGTTAATGTGTATTTTTTGTATGAATAAAATATTGGTTTTTGTCTACACTAACTTAATTAAATGGTTGAATGGTTGGGGTCCCGACTATGGTTCTTGTCTGCACTATTTGATCGGCGAAAATGGAAGATCCTAGGCGAATTGGTTGTTGTCTTCGCTAATTGGTTGCTGTCTTCGCTAACCTATATGTACATTGGTTGTTGTTTCCGCTAAGCCGCACATAGATTGGTTGTTGTCTTGGCTAAAATCTATGGTGCATGGTTGCTATCTTCGCTAATTGGTTGATGTCTTCGCTAAGATCTATATAGATTGGTTGTTGTCTTGGCTAAAAATCTATAATACATGGTTGCTGACTTCGCTAAGCTCTATACAGATTGGTTATTGTCTTCGCTAATTTCTGTGCGAATTGGTTGTTTTCCATCCTAGAAAATTCATGTATGTTGTTGTAATTGTTGATGTTAAAATTGTTGTTGTAATTTTTGTTGCTGTAATTGTTGTTGTAATTTTGGTTGTAATTTTGTTAAAATTTTGAGAAAAAGTCCATATTTCTCGTCTGTTTGCAAGATAATCCAGGATTTAGAGATGCCATCGAATGCAAATTCACAAGGACTATCTGCTGCCCAAAGCACATCCTTGTAGTCCTTCAAATGGCCGAGAAAATACGTATTTTGTGATTCAAGGATAATATTTATTTTGCTCATATCTGGCGTATATCCTGCCGCAGGACATCGGGATTTGGTTTCCTGGAATCCTGGCGACGATTCTGATCGATTGGCATCAAAGGATATGGGGGTCATCTAGGACTCGGGTACTTGAAATTTTTGCGGGTCAGCAAAAATGTGAAAAATCCTCAAAACGCACTTTTTCTCAGCCATTTGAAGGACTACAAGGATGCGCTTTGGCCAGGATACATTTCTCACTGATTAATCACGAATGGCATCGAGAGATCCTGGATTATCCTTCCAGGAGCCGAGTTTTTATGGCATTTTCCTGAAACTTAAAAAGGCCATAGCGGCCGTATCCTTGCCAGGATCAGGATCAAACTGGACCAAAATGATTCTATGTCAAAGGACTATCATCTGGCCAAAGGACATCCAAATCGTCCTGCGGATAGCTGAGATTTTAAGGATTTTGTGTATTTTGACTATTTCTAGCCCGGCCGAGGCTGAAAAGTTACAAGTCCTTGATACCTAGATGACCCCCATATCCTTTGATGCCAATCGATAAGAATCGTCGCCAGGATTCCAGGAAACCAAATTCCGATGTCCTGCGGCAGGATATACGATAGATATGAGCAAAATAAATATTATCCTTACATATTATTAAAATTACAACAACAAAAATTACTACAAAAATAACAAAAAATTACAACAACAAAAAATTACAACAACAACAAAAATTATAACAACAACAACAAAAATTACAACAACAACGACAAAAATTACAACAACAACGACAAAATTTACTACAACAACAACAAAAATTACAACAACAACAAAAATTACAACAACAAAAATTACAACAACAAAAATTACAACAACAAAAATTACAACAACAAAAATAACTACAACAACAATTGGTTGTTGTTTTCGCTATTTGGTTGGCGTCTTAGCTAAGTTCTATGTGAATTGGTTCTTGTCTTCGCTAATTGGTTGTTGTCTTCGCTAAGTTATAAGCGGATTGGCTGTTGTCTTCGCTACAATCTATGCGGATCGGTTGTTGTCTTCGCTAATTGGTTCGTGTCTTCGCTAAGGTCTATGCGAATTGGTTGTTGTCTTCGCTAAGCTCTATGCAGATGGAACAATAACCAATTGTAAATATTAAAACACATTTTTAACTGCAAAACTGCAGTTTGACAAGCACTTGGGAAGGTATATATATAAAAAGCATAGCATAATTTTTGACTGTCAATAATAATGATAATCTCAGCAAATGCATTTTGAGTAGATGATGACACAAATCAATCATGTGTGTGTGTGTGTGCCAACACCTTAGCTCTAAAAACAAACCCAATGAAAATTAGGTGTGTGTGTACATTTTTTTTTTTTGTACTACGAAAATGACAGGATAAACCACTTTGTGAGGAAGACAAAAAAAAAGAAGAGAGAAATAGCAAGAAGAGGAGACTTTTGCCTCTTACTTTATGCAAATAATGCGAACAATGTGTCATTGGGATGTTACAATTTCAGATGAGGCGAGCCAAAGGAGCCAAAGGGTGGGGGGTAGCATGATGGATCACACTTTGTGTGTGTGTGTGTGTGTGGCATAAAATGTATAAAATATTGGCTGTCTACATGAAACCCAAAACCTTGTAACCGGGGGAATTCAATTTATATGCAAATGATATGCAGCAAAGCAAATGCAAAGCAAAAGCAAAATCTCAGGCTAGGCGTAGTTCTTTAATCATATTTATGAACAATTTTTAAAATTATGTAATTATGCCCGCAATCCATACATTTTTTCAGGTAAAATAGCGTGTGCCCTCAGCGGAATCATCTCTGACATCATAGGCCGAGGGTGCATAGCTTTTGCCATAGCTGTGGGGGCAGGGTCGAGGTTTGACCTTCTTATATGCCTCCTCCTTTGCATATTCCACCTCCTCCTCCTCCTCCTCCTGCTCCTGCTCCTCAGCTGACTCTTCTTTGGCATAGTAAACCGCTGTGGTTGGTTGATACTCCTCATAGCAACAACTTTTGGCCGTGGTTGTGGTATATTTGGGTTTTTTGCTCTTCTTTTTGCTGGGCTTCGTCTTCTCCTTTTTGTCCTCAAAGAAATCCAACTCTTTTAGCTTTTTAGACTCCCACCATTCTGTAAATTTCTCCCACTCATTCTCCTTCTTTTCCAACTTGGCCTCTGTTTTTTCAGCAAATAAATTGAGAAAGTCCAACTTCTTCAACTCGCTATTCTCCAATTTGGGCAACTTTAGTAGCCAGCCCTGGGCCGAGTTTAGAGCTGGCAAAAGAGAAGAAAGGTTACAACTGATTTAAGTTTGCTTACAAAAAAACTGTGTGTGCACTTACCCAGGCTGACCAGCATCAGGCGTAGTAATTGTTGTCCAAATCTTGGCATATTGTTGGGTTGACTGACTTCTGGAAGCTGGCCCCCTGGCTACTTATAACCCAACCAATATACAAGTGTAGAGCTGAAAAAGCACGTGCCTGCCCCGTGATAAGACACTGGCCCCCAGTTCAGTCCAGTTCCAACTAATCTCAGCAGCGTGAAGACATTTTTGGTAACATGTGTTGGCTTAAGATGGAAGAGAGAGAGGGAACAAAAAATAATAATTATATTTTATGAATGCAACCGAAAAACTTAATCAACATGCGTGTGTGTGTGTGTGTGTGTGTGAGTGCAATCCAAAAATCTACAACAATTAACACTAATGAGTCATAAGCAAAGTAAAAGCACTTTTATGCTTGAAAAAGTTCTTTCAACTTTGCTGTGGAAATTTCATTATAAAAAGCAAAGGGCAAATATTTTGGCATAGAGATAAGGGTTGTAATTGGCATTGACAAAGAGTTCTTGATGTTACACCCTGATAATGTATGGAAAATTCTAAGCCAACCATCATATAGCCGCGAGCTTGCACCATTGGACTATCATTTGTTTGGGTCGAAGCAGATCGAACCTATATGATATATTTGAATATATAAAAATAGAAGGCTAACATCGGCTATGCCGATGTTTTAAACAACCTAGCAGTTTTTGAAAGGCGCTACCATTGATAACAAAAGTTTTCCCTTCGTCTTTTTCATTTATTAAAACTTTATACCACGATTGACGCTACGATGGAAACAAGTTCTTTGACCGACCGTTTTATGGCAGCTTATATAGTCATCCGATTTCGATCAATTTTTCCAGAATTGTGTGGAAGTATAAGAAACTTATATATACCACGATTGTACCTGAAGAACAAAAAAGTTTTTCTCACTAGAATTAGTTTTTGGACCGATCGTTCCTATGGCAGCTATATGCTATAGTCATCCGATTTTGATAAATTTTTCCAGAATTGTGTGGAAACATATAAAACTTATATATACCACGATTGGTGACGCTTCGAAAGAAAACAAAAAAGTTTTTCTCATTAGAACTAGTTTTTGGACCGATCGTTCCTATGGCAGCTATATGCTATAGCCATCCGAATTTGATAAATTTTTTCAAAATTGTGTGAAAACATATAAAACTTATATATACCACGTTTGGTGACGCTACCATGGAAAACAAAAAAGTTTTTCTCACTAGAACTAGTTTTTAGACCAACCGTTTATATGGCAGCTATATGCTATAGTCAACCGATTTAACGATGGAAAACAAAAATTTTTCAGTTGAATTTTTTTTGTGGAAGGCATATAAAACTAATATATACCACGATTGGTGACGCTACGATGAAAAACAAAAAAGTTTTTCTCACTAGAAATAGTTTTTAGACCGATCGTTCCTATGGCAGCTATATGCTATAGTCATCCGATTTTAATAAATTTTTCCAGAATTATGTAAAAATATATAAAACTAATATATACCACGATTGGTGACGCTACGATGGAAAACAAAAAAGTTTTTCTTACTAGAATTAGTTTTTAGACCGATCGTTCCTATGGCAGCTATATGCTATAGTCATCCGATTTCGATCAATTTTTCCAGAATTGTGTGGAAGTATAAGAAACCTATAAATACCACGATTGGTGACGCTACGATGGAAAACAAAAAAGTGTTTCTCACTAGAACTAGTTTTTGAACCGATCATTCCTATAGCAGCTATATGATATAGTCATCCGATTTTGATAAATTTTTTCAGAATTGTGTGGAAGTATAGGAAACTTATATATACCACGTTTGGTGACGCTACCATGAAAAACAAAAAAGTTTTTCCCACTAGAACTGGGTTTTGGACCGACCGTTTATATGGCAGCTATATGCTATAGTTATCCGATTTTGATAAATTTTTCCAGAATTGTGTGGAAGCATATAAAACTTATATATACCAGGATTGGTGACGCTACGATGGAAAACAAAAAAGTTTTTCTCATTAGAACTAGTTTTTGGACCGATCGTTCCTATGGCAGCTATATAATATAGTCATCCGATCCGGCCGATTCCGACAAATGTGCAGCGTATTTGTATTTAAAGACTTTTTGCAAAGTTTGGTCAAGAAAGCTTCAAAACTGAGGGAGGAGATAGCATAGAAACAGACGGACAGACGGACAAACGGAAATGAACTCAGCTCGTCATGCTGATCAAGAATATATATACTTTAGGTGGTCGGAAATGCTTCCTTCACTCCTTCACTCCCTCTGCAAGGGTATAACAAGTAAGAAAGTCAATCAAGCCCGACTGCAACATACTCTGTAACTGTCAAAGTTTCTATATAACTGATATATATTTTAAGGTGTGGGGTCACACAAACTGTGTAAGTGCTGCCCATCACGACGATTGCGGCCTGTGCTGCACAGCGCAATTATTTGATTTGCTTATAACTCGACTGTCGTTCATCTGATCTGAAAATGGTGTATGGTAGATAGATAAGTAATGACGATTAAAATATATGCCTAAAAGGTTCAAACAATCTATCTTTAAAATTGTAGAAGTTATTGCGTTTTCTTTTTAAATCTGGGGTGGCAACTCTACTATCGTTCATCTGATCGGAAAACAATGTATGGGGGCTCGATAAGTAATGATGAGAAGAATATATGTCTAGAAGGTTCTAATAACCTAACTTCAAAATTGTGAAAGATATGACATTTTTTTCAAATTGCGGGGACGGCAGGGGGCGTGGCAAAAATCAAAACTAAACTTGATCTGCCTGCAAGTATAATAAGCTTATGTTCCATACACTTCAAACCTCTAACTCTTACCATCTCAGAGATCTCAGCGTTCATACGGACAGACAGACAGACGGACATGTCTATATCGACTCGGCTGTTGATGCTGATCAAGAATATATATACTTTATAGGGTCGGAGATGCTTCCTTCTTTGCACAAACACGATATATTCTTAGTACCTTCGGTAGAGAGTATAAAAACAACACTTATAAGCGAGGCTCTCTAGTATAAAGCTCCAAAAGGAGCTTTCCACCAACAAGAGGAGGACAAAAGAAGCCTCGAAACACACTGCATATATTTTGTTCTTGTTCCAGTTATTTTAACTACAATCAATTACCTGATATTTTGTTCTTGTTCGGTCTGGTTTTTGCCTCACCAAACGTCCCCATTCATCTACCGCCAATGTTGGCGTGTTACAAATAACTCGCAGCTATTTGAGCAGGCGAAACAGGGCTTTGCCCGCCGCAGGTCATAAAGTATCAAAGTCAGTCCAAATCATCTGCCCGTCCGTCTTTCGTACTTCACCACTCTAAAACGTAGCCTATTTTTCACTTCTATCTAATTTCTGTATCTCTCTAGGCCCGCCACAACACACATCAGGACTGCATAATGAGCCAAAGTCAAGGTTTCAGCTCAGTTTTCACAAATATGTAGCAAAAATTAATACTATACTACCCTTTCTCTCCCATAATATTAAAATATTTTCCCAATATTATTGTCTTACTCTTTTGTTTTTCTTTCCATTCCAGTGCTGGCTGCTTGGGGCGGTGAATTACTAAAATAAACCTCAACGAGCATATCGCCCATCACACTCGTTAAAGAACAATGCCAAGTGAAAGTTAATTGAAATTATAAAATAAAAATTAATCTGAAATAGCATTGAAGAGAAAGACAATAAAGAAAAAAAATAACAAACATTCTATTTTTTTTTTAGAAGAATTGTGGTGATCTAGATGTTATTATTTGCCGTAATTTCGAGGCACACAGAGCTATGTTTACTTTTTACACAACAAATAAATTTAAGTGAGCCAAAATCACCCGTCCAATAATTTTACTAATACTCACTACCTAAAAATTTCTGTTTTACTATCCATCTCTTGCAACTAGTTTTACTTTATGAACCATTTAAAAATAATTTAAGACTTATTCGCAGATCACAATAATATTATTTTGCGTCACAAGATACCATTATTGCCATATTGACGAATACATTTTTGTGCAGCCTTGAAATCAGAGTGCTTTTGAACAGTTGTCTTATTTGTACGGAGGGAGCATTTTACCGACCACATAAAGTTTAGGTCATCTGAGATCAGACCTTATTAACGAGTTTATTATTTTTTTTTTTTTCTTTTTGCCCTAGCCCATCCCAGTCTACTTTTTAAGCTGTTCCTTCACCTCTACCTTGGGGTATTTTTATTATTTTTTAAATTTGCTAGAAATTTAAACAAATTTGTTGCGGCAATAGTTATCCTATGGCTCTGCCATGAGAACGATCGGACTAACGGATTTCTAATGAGAAAATAAAACATTTACTTATTTGGTTTCCAACGTAGATAAAACCTTATTCCTTAGCACGAGTACATAACCTAGCTAACTATATAGCTCTTCATATGCCTTCCACACCATATTGACCCATTTCTCATAAATCGTATGACTGTTGCCTGGGCTGCCATATGAACGTTGGTCCAGAACTTAGTTCGTCAAATAAACATTTTGTTTTTCACTCGTAGCGTCACCAATGGTGGTAAAAAATGATTAAAAAGTTCAGCACACAATTCTGAAAAAATTGATCGGAATGGGATAACATTGTAGCCAAACAGCGGCCAGTATGAACTTGATTTGGCCAAAAATACCTAGTTAGTGACATATCTTTTTGTAATCAATGGTAGTGCCTTTCATGAACTGATTCCAATAGTGCCATGTGATAAACATTGTGCGCTAGCTCGATGTTTAGCCCGCATTTTTTTTTTAAAGAAGATTATTTTTCCTTTGGCTAAATATACCAAAAATTTTAAAAGTCGTTTATTGGCTGCAGTAAATGTACTTTGACACAATTTTTGATAATTATGATACTCTCAATGATACCGCCAAGCTGATGTTTGGTAGCGTTTGTGCCCTCATAATATTTGCCATTTTGAAATGTGAATTTAAATTAATTTTTATTTTGTTTAATATTTTATTATTTTTAGTTTTTAAAATTTAAAGAATTTTATTAAAAAATTTTATTTATTTTTACATGTTCATTGTTCTCCCCAACATTTAATTATTTATACAAAAATAAATTTACAAAAAATCATGGTTATGCGACTCGTGTCGTAGCGCCTCTAGTGGTAAAAAGAACTTAGCCCACAAGCTTTGACGACGATGATATTGCCCTTCCACAAATTTGACCGTTGAATTGACCTTTTCCCGCACCACAGGCTTTTGCGTTGAGGGCTTCCCCGGAAGTACACAAGAGATTTCTTGGATTAATTTTTGATAGCCATTAAACGACCTGTACACTCGCACTAAAATTTTAATTAAATTTTCATAGTTAGTACTTACAGAAAAATAAATTGTGGTTGATCATTTTAAATCTTTCGGGGACCCCGGTACCGGGTTGGATCTGAACGACAACATTTTTCGGTATGCTTCTACGGCAATTGACATCTCTGTTGATTGGCGTCTGCCCTTAAATGTGTGTGTCCGTCGTTAATTGGGCTGGACGACGGGCCATTCGTGTCGTAAAATTGAAAATTATGTTGATTTTAATTATTTTATACACCAGGGACAGGACACGAGCTGAAATAACAGCTCTTACACTCGTATAACGTCTGAGGATATTAAAATGTGGAAATGGCAGTCATTTTCCATATCATTTTGTGCATCTCTGTGTGATCAATTACGTCCAAATAATTTGGATTTAAAAAGTTTGACGCCTTTTATGCTATAATCAGCCTATATAATTGTATATAAAGCTTAGTCTCACACGAACTTAAATACAGTGTGAACCCTGTATTCGGAGTGGATCAAGTATTATGGGATTAAAAATATCGTATTTGATATCAGAACTTTGTACTTGAATTAAGTATTTTCGTACTTAACTTGACACCGTTTGTACTTAATTCAAGTTTTTTTCTGAGTTTTGTTTGTAACACATAGAAGGAAGCATCTAAGACCCTGATAAAGAACACAAATGTTATTTTTATATATATATTCTTGATCAGCGTAATGAGCTAAGTTGATATAGCCAGGTCCATCTGTCCTTATGCTGTTTCTATGATATCTTCTGAAAGCTATCTGGAGGAATCATGGATGAATACGACCGCTTGAACAAAGGTCTAAACTGCATTGGATGCCTGCAAAAGTTGACTATTTAGTCCAGTTTTCACTAGAATTACGTATACGACACGTAAACCTCATCCAAATTTTTTCAATGAAATTAAAAATATTTTTCAAACAGTTTCTTAATCTAAAGCAGGAATCGTATGTATTTCTAGTGGGTTAAATAATTCTACAGACCCTTCTTGATTGTTTTCAAATTACTCTGCTTCTTAATTCAAAAGTTTGTGGTCTTAAGGGATTATGTATATCCTTCACAGATCTCTGCTTAACTCTAGCCACCACCTCAATTTTGTGCAAACTGGCTGCTTAATATATAAAACTTTCACCTGAAAACAGACAAAGTCAAAAGCAGTTTGCCTGCTCTTCAATCAACTCTTGGGGGTGGTCCTGGTCTGGCCAAATATGTTTGTTAAGAGCCTCTAGAACCAAAAAATACTTAAAAGCAACACGACGACGACAACAGCTTTAATTAAATCAGTTTTAATTAATGCAAAATTGCAAATTTCAAAAGATGTCGGCGCGACTTGAAAAACACGGAAAACAGAGAACAGCCACCGCTTGCTTGCTCGCTTCTTTCCCCCGTGGTAACCTTCAACGTTTTGTTGTCGCATAATTACAACTCAATTGTAATCCAATTTTGGGCAGGCATATAAATCGGATTTCGTTTGTGACACGCCCAGGCCCAGGCAGGCTGAGAGAAGAAGAGTGAGCGAATGGTTGGATGGATGGATGGATGGATGAACGAATGGCTGGGAGGCCACTCACTTGGTGTCTGTGTCAACTTTTTTGGTGTCAAATAAATAAACTTCTGACAGTTGGCAGACAGGCGAGCGCGGGGGGTTGCGCGGCGGTTGCGTTGCGTTTGGGGCTAAAAACCACCTCAGGCAGGAAATGTAAATTAGTCAACAAAACCAAAAATCTTTGGCCAACTTTAAGTCGAGAATCGTTAGACCGGTACGAGTCCTAAAAATGGTGTTAATACTCAACTTCCTAGACCAGATTTTCAGTCGTCTCTCTCCTCTACAAGAGTTGCTTGAATCGGTTGGGAATTTTAAGAAAAAAAACAACAACAAAACTAAAGTACACTTTGAGTGTGTGGAAAAAACTTATAATCAAGTTTGAAATGGTTCAATCTGGTTTGAAACCGATTTTGATCCTGGAAAATATCTAACTCCATTATAACGAATTTCTGAGACATGACTTCAAACTAGAGTTAAGAATCTAGTTCATTATAATGACGTAGTTCATAAGTTTAATTTTTAATGAACTATTCACTTTTGAATTGGGGTTAACTATAGGTCAATAGGTGAATAGTTAAAAAAAATACAAACACTGAGAACTAGTTCATTTGAACTAGTTCACTAAATTCGGAACAACCCTGCTCCGAACCTAAAGTTGGAGAAACTAGTTCATTTTAATGACCTAGCTTATTAGTTAATTTTTTTTTAAGAACTTTTCAGTTTTGAACCATAGTTCATAAAATGAACTAGTTTAATTTCGACGGCAGGAATTGTTAAAAAAAATTTAAAAAAGGAACAATATTAAAAAAAAATGAACTATAGTTCAAACACTGTGACCTAGTTCATTTTAATGACTAGTTCATTTGAGCTAGTTCACGAATTACTGCACAACCCTGCTCCGAACAACTTAAGTTGGAGGAACTAGTTCATTTTAATGACCTAGCTCATTAGTTAGTTTTTTTTTAAGAAGTATTCAGTTTTGAACCATAGTTCATAAAATGAACTAGTATATTTTCACCATCAGAAATTAAACTACAATTCAAAAAAATAATCAAAGTTAAATATTAAAAAAATAATCCTTAGTTCAAACACTGTGACCTAGTTCCTTTTTTATGACTAGTTTATTTGAACTAGCTCACGAAATATTGCGCAACCCTGCTCCGAACCACCAAAGTTGGAGAAACTATTTCATTTTAATGACCCAGCTCATTAGTTAATTTTTTTAAGAACTATTCAGTTTTAAACCATAGTTCATGAAATGAACTAGTTTAATTTCGACGGCAGGAATTGTTAAAAAAAATTAAGAAAAAGAACAATATTTAAAAAAATGAACTAGAGTTTAAACACTAAGACCTAGTTTATTTTAATGACTAGTTCATTTGAGCTAGTTCACGAATTACTGCGCAACCCTGCTTCGAACCACTAAAGTTGGAGAAACTAGCTCATTTTAATAACCTAGCTCATTAGTTAATTTTTTTAAGAACTATTTAGTTTTGAACCATAGTTCATAAAATGAACTAGTTTAATTTCCACGGAAGGAATTAAACTTAAGTTCAAAAAATTAAGAAAAAGAACAATATTAAAAAAAAAATTATTAAACAGTGAGACCTAGTTCATAAGTTCATTTAAATGACTAGTTGATTTGAACTAGTTCACAAAATGCTGCACAAATGCTCCGAACCACTAAAGTTAGAGAAACTAGTTCATTTTAATGACCTACTTCATAAGTTAATTTTTTGATGAACTTTTCACTTTTGAAGTGGAGTTAACTATAGGTCAAAAAGTGAATAGTTCAATACATGAGCTAAACTTCAAGCACTAAGACCACTTAAGTTGGAAAAACTAGTTCATTTTATTGACTATTGAGCTCATTAGTTAATTTTTTTTAAAGAATTTTTCAGTTCATAAAATGAACTAGTTTATTTTCGACGGCAGAATTTGAACTACAGTTCAAAAAATTAATCAAAGTTAAAAAAAAAAAAATGAACTGTACTTTAAACACTGAGACCTAGTTCATTTTAATGACTAGTTCATTTGAACTAGTTCACGAAATTGGGCACAACTCTACTCCAAAACACTAAAGTTGCATAAACTAGTTCATTTTAAGAACTATTAACTTTTGAACCATAGTTCATAAAATGAACTAGTTCATTTTCAACGGCAGAAATTGAACTATAGTTCAAAAAATTAATCAAAGTTAAAAAAAAGAACAATATTTAAAAAAAAAATTAACTATAGTTCAAACACTGAGACCTAGTTCATTTTTAAGACAAGTTCATTTGAACTAGTTCACGAAATTCGGCTCAACTCTACTCTAAACCACTAAAGTTACAGAAACTAGTTCATTTTAAGAACTATTCACTTTTGAACCATAGTTCATAAAATGAACTAGTTCATTTTCGACGGCAGTAATTGAACCACAGTTCAAAAAATTAATCAAACTTAAAAAACAGAACAATATTTAAAAAAAAAAAAAAAACTATAGTTCAAACACTGAAACCTAGTTCATTATAATGACTAGTTCATTTGAACTAGATCACGAAATTTAGTACAACTCTACTCCAAACCACTTTTGAACCCCCTTTTAGGCTGTTTGGAAACCGCTTTTAATCTGGGGAAAATAAAAACACAAAATTTAAAGTTTATAGCTGAATTTAAACTAGAGATAAGACTCTGAACCACTTATAAACACAGCTTGTTCTGGAACCTATTATATTTCTAAAACTGGTTCGGAACCATTTACAGGCTTCTGGTGTAAATTAGAGTCTCCCGTTGGTTCTTCAAACTCTTGATAACTGTAAATTAGTTGCACATGTTTTGTGCCCCACGAGTCAAAAAACAAGACGTGTTTGCACTAATTTGGCCAAAATCAACAGCTGTGTGTACATGAGATCGCCCAGATGTGCCAGTGTGTGTGCGTGTGTGTGTGAAGAAAACTCATCATAACTTTCTTATCAAAAACTTATTTCATGCTGCCTAGATACCCCTCAGGCAGCGTAGCTAAAAAGAATGAGAGAGGAAAAACTATGCGAAAAGCAGAAAAATTGCCTAGAAAACTTGTTATAATTACACACACACACACACACAACCCAGTCAGTCAGTCAGCCAGTCAGTTGAGTGTGCATGAGTGTGTGTGTCACACTGCCAGAACATGCTTGAAACGTAACACATGTTTGGACTTTCCAGCAAAACTTTCAACCGTTTTTCGGCGATCCCATTCCCACACTCCACTCCACTCCCCTCCATTGTGGAACGTGTGCGTTTTTGCGGCTAAGTAAACGCACAGTTTAGGCCCAAAAATGCAACAGCTGCTACACCGTCCCAGCTCGAAAACCGAGCAAGTTGATTTGAAACTTCCCTCCAACAACAACAATAGCAACAGCCACAAGTTTATTCTCTCAATATTTTAACATTTATTTTGGGCAGACTTGACCAGGTTTAGAAAAGTTAGGTTAGTTCTTTGGAAGTCCATTTTAATACAATTTAAATGAGGGGCAAACTTAAGCATATTATTTCACACAATTTTTCATACACGATTCAAAACTATTTTTTTGCTTTTAGAAAGATTTTATATACACAGAAAAAAAAAATGATATGATCTGGGACTCAATATGACATTTTTTCATATCAAAAAAAAGCCGATAAGATGCAGATGAAATTGACCTGTTCGAAAATATCAAACTGATATTTTCGATCATATCAAAATGATATGTTTAAGATCAAAGTGACATTTTTTTAATAAAAAAAAAAATATTAGGAAATGGCTGGGCGCATTATTTTATATAAGTTATATTATATATAATTATTCCCCGCTCAGAATTTTAATGATTATGTAAATTTTTGTTAGTTAACAAACATTACCTTGTCTGGGGATCGAACCCGGGAACTCGCACTTTACACGAATGGAATGACGTCTCAACGCAGTGAGCCACCGCACACGCGTGCGGGCAAACGTCTAAGGGACTATTTATATTTTTTCTACGGTGCCTAAGTTTTCGATAATAAGCATTTTTTGTCTCTTTCCTTTTTCTCATTTTATTTATTATCTTATCAATTTGATATTAGTACGATTAAATAAATATTATTTATCATCAAAATGATATGAAAAAATTGATATTTGATAAAATATCATATTGACCAGCCAAGATTAAATTGATATTTGATCCTTTTTTTTCTGTGTAAGTAAAGGTCCAAAAGCAGAGGCACAGAACTAACAAACATTCGAAATTAAAGTTTATCCGACACATATGGGCTATCTTGAAGATGAGAAATTGAAATAGCGATGACCTTCCAGGGTTGCTGATATTGAATTTCAGAATATCGAGAGCCAAGCGACTTAATTGCAGCCTGGTGGCTGTCGAAAAAGTGTTCTGTATGCGAGTTCTTCCTAATTTGCGACTTAAACTAAGCAGAGCTTAAACAATCTATTCTGTTCAGGGCTGCAAACCCCTCTTATTTTGACAGGGGTTCGGTTCGGGGTTCGAACCCTTACCCTACTCTGGGGGTTCGGTTCCACAACCGGTTCCCTTCAAATTGAGAACCGGGTTCCGGTTCGGGTTCGGGTTCCAGATAGCATTTTTATATATTTAATTACATAATAAGTCATTTAAATAGAATTTGAAGACGAGATGCCTTATAATCTGCTGCCAGATGGCTTGGAAGTCAAGCACATAAGTGATATGTCTTGATTGATTGATTGTATGTATGCTTTGAAGAGTTAAGCGATTCTGCCAACTTGCACTCACAGCGAAAGTCATTTCTCCTTCACAGTAGTGGGATTGCTGAATCTGATGTGATTTTTTGTCGCTTTGAAACCTGCAAAACACGGCCACAGCTTATAAATAAGAGATGAACTTTATCGGCGTATCCGTGATTTAGTAACTGTGATTGGCCAAGTCACAGTGACTTGTAGTCACCAAATCACATTGTTTTTTATTTGCAGTCACTGTGATTTGATGATTGCCCGTGACAGTGACTTAATCACAGACACGCCGGGTTGTCTCATCCCTGACTTATAGTGTGGCTGAACACGAGAGAATTCGAGAATTCAGTCAGAATTATTTTTTTCTACAAATGAAACCGCCACAGCACGGCTTTGACTGGCATATTGTGAGAGTGAAATGCTAAAATAACTTTATTTGTGATTTGGTTAAAAAATGAAGAAATTTAAATAAAGTGCAACTTTCCCTTGTATTCACAGTGCCATAGTATCAAAATAATACACAGAAATACGGTTTCAGATGCAAATTGAATTGCCTTGCTTGAGGTTGTGTTATTTTGTCCAGTATTTTGTTACGGATGGGAAAAGTGTCGCCGTCCATACATGGGCATATGAATGGATACATATTTCTTCATAATAATGAAATATTTTTTTACCATCAACGTGCAAAAAAAAAAATTCTATGCTTGCCAATTCATTTTTAGAACCGAACCTTATCAATAAGAAGACAGGGTTAGGTTTGGGTTCGGGTTCTAGTGATTATTTCTAATGGGGTTCGGTTCCCGGTTCGGTTCAGGGATCACCAGAACCTGAACCGAACCGGTTCTGAAGGGTTCGGTTCCGGACCGGTTTGCAGCCCTGATTCTGTTATTTAAGTGGACCGAGGTTCGAACCAAAACCTGGGGTTCAGGGGCTCAAGGAACCGAAGATTCCTCACGGGTTCGAAACTCAAAACCAAACCTCATATAAAATTTTGAAGGTTTGCGGCCTTGGTTCTAACTGACCAAATGTTCACTTGCCCCCATAAGTATGCAATGAATGTCATTGAGTACTTTCATTATAATTCGATGCAAATTACTAGATTATGTAATGTTTTTAGCTTAGCATACTTTTAGACAGCAACAGACTTAAGTCTGACATTATGGTATACAGGGTTGCCCATATTCGACGGACCCATGTTTTTATACACTTGAAAAGTGTATATTAATTTTGCCCAGAAGTTTGTAACGCATAGAAATATTCATTTCCGACCCCATAAACTATATATATTCTTGATCAGGACGACGAGCTGAGTTTATTTCCGCTTGTCCGTCCGTCCGTCTGTCCGTCTGTCTGTCCGTCTGTCTGTTTCTACGCGAACTAGTCTCAGTTTTAAAGCTATCGAGCTGAAATTTTGCACAGAGTCTTCTTTTTACTGCACGCAACTAATATGTCGGAACCGGCCAGATCGGATGACTATATCATATAGCTGCCATAGGAACAATCGGTCTAAGAACTAGTTCTAGTTAGAAAAACTTTTTTGTTTTCCATCGTAGCGTCTCCAATCGTAGAATATATTTGTTTCATATGTTTCCACACAATTCTGAAAAAATTGATCAAAATCGGATGACTATAGCATATAGCTGCCATATAAACTGTTGGTCAAAAAACTACTTCAATCTTGGTATATATTAGTTTTATATGCTTTCACATAATTTAAAAAAAAAATTATAAAAATCGGATGGCTATAGCATATAGCTGCCATAGGACCGATCGGTCGGAAAATGTGTTTTACTAAGAAAAGATTTTTTTTATGGAATCAAATTTTTATTATCAATGATTTAAAAATTTTAAATATCTGATATCGATATCCTATATATATTTTTCCAGTTAAATCAGTTGGAGTAAAGTTTTTCAAGTGTATCAAAACTTCGGCACAGTCGAAGTTAGCTTTGCCTTCTCGTTTTTTCGTTCAATTGAACTGATGATCGAACCAACACCTGGGGTTCAGAGTTTTCAGAAACCGGTCCAGATTATTCAAGGGTTTAAACCTACGAACCGAACATTTTCCAAAATTGTGAATTAAGGTACACCCAAAAAACAAAATATACTTGAAACTTGGAGCACACAAATCAGTATAAATTACCTACCGATTGTACTAAAATTTTGCCCGTCCTTTTTTCTGAGTGTACAAACACATACCAGAGACCTGCAACGAGCGTTCAGGAGCCTGCTGCTCGCTCAGGCTTTACCCAAATGCGATACGAGCAAGCTTATGGATCAAAAGCTTCAAGCCTTTTAAAGCCCACACACAAAGCTCAAATCAAAGAACCGAAAAAAAACAAAAAAGCATTATTGAAATGAAGCTCGTTTTGTGTAAAGGCTTGTTTGACTTATAGCTCGTTTTACGCGAGTCACCGCGAGCTCGTGTTGCTCGTACCGTTTCGAAATAGAACCTTTAACCGAAATACCTATTTGGATGCCTACCGAAACCGAAATTCCTTTCCTGCCTTTCAGCTCAGCGGCATATCCTTATGCTTCTACTCATCAAACGCAATGCAAATTGTTAATTATGTTATGACCCAGGCAGCCCTGTTTTAGTATTTACATAGGGCAGAGCCACGTGTCTCAAGCGCCGCTCCCCCCCGCTGCATTCTGCTCTCTCAGCATGTTTCGCATGTTATTGAGTCATTTGCATATTTCTTGTTTATGTTGAAAACAAGATTTTGTTATTAACTTTATTTAATTTGTTTGCCTTTGTCTGTTTGCAGCTTAGGCCCAAAAATCACAGAAGCGAACCAAAATGAAATTTTGTTGACCCAAGCGGTTTGTGTGGCTGAATGGTTCGTTGGTCTTATTAATTGCAATTCATCGTAAAAGTACAAAAAAATACAAAATAGAAGAGGAAGCCATAAATAATGCCAAGTACCATGTCTGCCTGCCAAGTTATGTTGCAAGGACAAGAAGAAATTTGTGTTCCATTTAATTGCTGGGGTGGCAAACAGAAATGTTAAAGTGGAAATTTAGTTTGCATAAATTATGCGTTTGTACGTGCAGACTGACCCCAAACGAAGATGTAGCCCCGTTTACTTGATTTCTCTTTCTGTCTCTCTGATTATCGCCATTTCGTCTGTCTCCTCCGTCTGTGCGTTGTCTCGACGCCTGTCTGTTGGCATTGCCTTTGAGTTGGGTTTCACAACTTTCCTTTCTGGGTGGGTGAGGGTGGAGCTTTTCATTTCGTTTGGTCCGCACATCCGCAGCATAACGGAAGTTGCTTTGTATGCGCTACTAAATGGCGTTTCCTTGCCCAGGCAAGTGCGTATGTGTGTGTGTGTGTGTGTGCCCGCCCTTTCACCTGCCCTCACTCCCCTTGTGTGCGCTGATAGATGCTTGGCTTGATTTGATTTGAATTGATTTCGTTGCTTATGAGTTGGAAAAAAATATATAGAAGTAAGGCTTTAGACAAACATATATGCGGAAGGCAGGAGAGGGGAATATTTTTTGCCCAATTGAAACAAGTTTTTTTGATTCGGAAGTTACCAGGCAGCTGGACAGTCTCTAGAGCATAAGAAACTGAATTTTATGCACTTAAAAAAAAAAGAAAAAGTTATTTGAGTTTATTAATGTAGCAATATTCATTAGCCACCCACTTAAGATAAGAGATAATTCTTTAAAAAATTGGTTAAAATTGATTCCTAATCATACATACGTGGGTTGCTATTTAAGTTTCTGGCCTAGGTCACTTCTAGCCATTTTCAGGACCAATTGACCTTTTCCCAAAAAAAAGTTTGGACTTTTATCGATAAAAGCTCCATACAACTCTTTCATGTGTGACCACGTTTGATATCGATTAACGATTAATCAAAAACTTAACTCGTGAACATTTTCGTGCAATCATTTTTCACAACTTTCGACGTGGATTATCACGACAAGAGTGCAACGATGAACTTAAATCTTTGTATGGGCGATGAAGTACCATACTATAGCTCGGTGAAAAATTGGTTTAATGAATTCAATCGAAGACGAAGGTCGTTAGGGTCGTCCAAAAACAGTCGTTATGCCAAAAAACATTGATGCCGTGAGTGAACTGATAATGCAAGATCGTCATGTGACATACCGTGAAATAGAGGCATCCTTGGGCATTTCTTCCACCAGCATACATTCGATATTGCATGAACACCTGGACGTAAAAAGGTTTGTTCTCGTCGGAATCGCTCAAAAAAAAGGCTCGTGTGGATTGGTGCAAACTAATTTTGAAAAAATATAATCGCGGTGTTTCAAAAGACGTTTATAAGATCGTCACAGGTGACGAATCATGGTCTTTGCTTATGACAAAACAGCAATCGACCGTGTGGGTCTTCGAAGACGAGCCAAATCCAACGAAAGTCGTTCGTGGAAGAAGCACTTCGAAGCAAATGGTCGCCTGTTTCTTCGGTAAAACTGGTCATGTGGCGACTGTTCCGCTTGAGCAACGTAGCAGGGTCAATTCTGAGTGGTACACCACAATTTGTTTGCCTGAAGTCTTCGGAGAAATTCGAAAAACGAACAAGAGAAGACAGATCATTGTGCACCATGACAATATGCGAGCTCCCACACATCAGCTCACACCAGCGCCTTTTTGACCGCCCAAAACGTCAAATTGATGGGTCATTCGCCGTACAGCCCTGACTTGGCACCCTTCTGACTTCTTTTTATTCCCGCACATCAAGGGAAAAATGCGTGTTCAACGATTTTCGTCGCCAGAAGATGCTGTTGAAGAGTTCCAAAAACCATGTTTTGGAGGTGTCTCAATCGGAGTGGAAAAAGTGCTTCGACAATTGGTTTGAGCGCATGCAAAAGTGTATAAATCTTGCTGGAAAATACTTTGAAAACAAATAAAACCATTTTTGATCATAAATATTCGCGTTTTCATTATTAGGCCAGAAATATATTAGCAACCTACGTATAAATTATTTAGAAAAATATTTATTTATTAGTAGACTTAAGTTATGTATCAGCAAGAGTCTTGAAATACTTTGTACTTGAATTTGCCACTGTTTAAGGGGGTCTTCTACCTTTGACGAGTGTTTTATGAGTATTTTTAAAAAAAATTCTGTAGAGAAAACCATAAAGATTTTTCAATTTGGTTTTTAGTTTTAGGTTATTTATTAATTAAAAAAAAGTAGAAAAAAATGTTCGGATTTCGAGGGCTGTTCAAAAAGTTATCAGCCTGCCAATTAAGGTCTCAAAAAAAAAGGTGTAGAGGTGGTGGCCATGATTCCGGGACTCCAGGTTATCTGAATTGAAGACGGTAAATGAGGTTATGATCAGAATTGATGTAATTCTGGCCCGTACCTCAATCATATTTTTCAATATTTTTTTGAAAATTTGTCGGCAGTTTAAAAAAAAATTTAGATTTTTCAATTTTTTTTTTGTAGTTTAGTGTGAAAAAAATAGTAAAAAATTGCTTTTTCTCTTGATTGATTGTCGTCGATTGCAATATGGCTGATCAAAATCGGTTTAGTAGAACTGGCGCAATCATGGCTACCAGGTCAAAATACGTGGATTTGAGAAAAACGAGGTTGAAGTTTTGAGCAACGTTGAAAATACTCACTTAAGCAAGAACATTGCTCCACTAAAATGGCTATATCTGCTAAACTATTTCGAATTTTGTAAAAGGACTTAAAGGTGATGAAAGGGGAATGCCCAAGCTGTAATAATAATGCAAAACAAAAAAATCGAAAAAAAAAATTTTCAAAGGTAGAAGACCCCCTTAAGTACGGAATTTTTCTTCTTTCTTTCAGGGTTATAAAAACAAGGCAACAACTAACAACTGGCGGTATTTTCATCAGCAGACTTTGCTATTGTTTAAAGGTGAGTAATTATTCTTATATTATTCAAAAGTCTTTGCCGGTTGTGGTGGATGAATAATCATGCTTATATCTAGGGCCTTAATATCCTACCTTAAAATTTGCCCAGTTGTAAACAATTTTCAACAATTTAGTATTCCCTTTTATATAACAGGTGTAAACAAATTTCAATGTTGACTTAACAGACGGCATATGCTTCTCGCACACAACTAACACAAATAACAATAATAATTTCATATTCTCTCTTTTTTTTTTTGTGTATTTTATTGTGCTGAATCAGCCAAAATTTGTCTAGTTTTGTGAGCAAACTGTTGTTGATACAGTTTTTGCATAAAATTTTGCAATTTAAATTTAGCTTAAAAATAAAATTGGTGTGGCATACTTTAAGGCTGTCTCTCTCCCTCTCTAGAGGGCATTTCTCCCCCCTCTGCTCCAACATAATCAGAACTATGATTATTTTCGAATCGAAATCGTAATTGCAGTCCACAAAAGAAACAACAAAACTTTTCTTCGTTCGTTTTCCCCAGACGCGGCATCACCGCACAAAAACTTTCGCTTAGCTCAATTTCTTTTATTTGGGGGTCAATCTTGTTAATTTCAGCATCCACCGTTGGCCAGACGTTATCCGTCTGTCTGTCTGTCTGTCCGTCTGTCCCTCGATTGGGGTTAGAGTCTTGTGTAGGATGAGTTCTCGTAATCGCAATTAAGATAATCAAAAAAGTTTTGACAGTGGACCACCGCCAACTTGACTGTCAGTGCTCAGTTTTTACTTTCTTTCTTTTACTCTCGCTCTCTCTGTCTAAGCCACAATTGCCCCCCCCCTCCCTCTCCCAACAAAAAAAAAAGGCCCGCTTGGTGGTTTAGGGTTAAGAAAACAACTTTTGCCTGGTCAAGATTGTTGTGTGCGTGTGTGTGTGTGTGTGTTGCCTACTTTTGGGCTGCTGCTTGGCAGCTGTAACCAAGTTTATGCTTTTTCCTCGACTATGTGGCATAGTTTGCGGCGATTATTTCAAGCTTTTTGTCGAACCGGAGAGTTGGACGGGGGAGGGGGGTCGTTCGTACAAGCTGAAGTTGAAGCTGAAGTTTTATTGCTTGGGCCCCCAGGATTCAAGCAGCAGGAGAGGAAATTGGTTTTTGTTTATGATTTTGCCTTTGGTTCTCTTAGCCAAAAGTTGGCAATTAGCGCCCCGGGGGTAAGACTTAGGTGGGGGGTTGGGGGTCTGGCAAAAGCCGTTCAAATTTTTAAGCATACAAAATATTTATCCAAAAAGTACCTGGTTAATGGTAAAGTTGGATTACACTAGGCAACAGTTATTGCTTAGTTTCAATGTAAAATCATTTTGGCTTAGGCAGGAAATCGAGCAGGACTCAATCGCATTCTTCTTTGGTCAGTGATGGCACATCCACAATACGTAGGTTGCTATACAGGGTTGCCCATATTCGACGGACCCATCTGGCAACGCCAACTTGACAGAGATGTCAGATCGTTAAGACATACGCGTTTAAGCGTCTAAGATTAATAACAAACACCCAGCGAGCGCTCGAAATAGTTGAAATTTACACAACAGAACAATCAATTGTGAAAACTCAAAATGTCGTGAAGCCCATTCACATTGAATGCCTAAAAAATTCGTTACGATGAAAATCTCGGTTCAAAGTGCCTCTTCAGACGAAAAGTCCAGTTTGTCGGCGTTATGCGAACGGCGGGCCGTTTTTCTTCAAAGAAATGGCCATGCTGTTACCACAACCAGGAGCGTATCGCGACATGATGACCAATTTTGTGATGCCAATTATTCGTCGAAGCGTTGAGGCAGTTCTGTTTCAACAAGACGGCGCTCCACGACACAATCGCAAACAATCGATTTTCTGAGAAATTCGAAAAGTGGATTTGGACTGCACGTGACGCCGCCTGACTTCTTCTTGTGGGGATATTTGAAGTCAAAGGTTTACGTTAACAAGCCAGACCGTGAGACTCGGACAACATTCGGAGAAATAGCCGCTATTCCGGCCGATGTGCGACGATGAAATGCTGCAAAGGCACAATACCCATCAACGCAAGCGGCATTTGAGAGATATCATATTCAAAAATTGATGTAAACAAATCTACTTGGAAAAATTTAAGATTGCCAACCGCCAAATTTTTATTTTTTCTTTTTTCAAAGTATTCTCCAGCAAGATTTATACACTTTTGCATGAGCTTAAACCAATTGTCGATGCACTTTTTCCACTCCGATTGAGACACACCTCCAAAACATGGTTTTTGAAACTCTTCAAAAGCATCTTCTGGCGAAGAAAATCGTTGATCACGCATTTTACCCTTGATGTGCGGGAATAAAAAGAAGTCAGAAGGGTGCCAAGTCAGGGCTGTACGGCGGATGAACCATCAATTTGACGACAAAAAGGCGCTGGTGTGAGCTGATATGTCTTCTCTTGTTCGTTTTTCGAATTTCTCCAAAGACTTCAGGCAACCAAATTGTGGTGTACCACTCAGAATTGACCCTGCTACGTTGCTCAAGCGGAACAGTCGCCACATGACCAGTTTTAACGAAGAAACAGGCGACCATTTGCTTCGAAGTAGTGCTTCTTCCACGAACGACTTTCGTTGGATTTGGCTCGTCTTCGAAGACCCACACGGTCGATTGCTCTGGATCCATAATTCGCCACTTACGATCTTATAAACGTCTTTTGAAACACCCGTTATACAACACCCCCCCCCCCGCCCCCCCCCCCCCCCCCCCCCCCCCCAGGCCCTCGCCCCGTTTAGTTCTCGTTGCACTCTTGTAGATAATCCATGATTCGTCACTTTTGACGATCTTATAAACGTCTTTTGAAACACCGCGATTATATTTTTTCAAAATTAGTTTGCACCAATCCACACGAGCTTTTTTTTGAGCGATTCCAACGAGAACAAACCTTTTTTAGGCCCAGGTGTTCATGCAATATCGAATGTATGCTGGTGAAAGAAATGCCCAAGGATGCCTCTATCTCACGGTATGTCACATGACGATCTTGCATTATCAGTTCACGCACGGCATCAATATTTTCTGTTTTTGGACGACCTTCGTCTTCGAGCGAGCGTCGCCCGCGATTGAATTCATTAAACCAATTTTTCACCGAGCTATAGGATGGTACTTCATCGCCCATACAAAGATTTAAGTACATCGTTGCACTCTTGTCGTAATAATCCACGTCGAAAGTCGTAAAAAATGATTGCACGAAAATGTTCACGAATTAATTTCATTTTTCGGCCGAGGTAAGTTTTTGATTAATCGTTAATCGATATCAAACGTGGTCACACATGAAAGAGTTGTATGAAGCTTTTATCGATAAAAGTACAAACTTTTTTTGGGAAAAGGCCAATTGATCCTAAAATGGTTAGAAGTGACCTAAATAGCAACCCACTTAGTTCATCTGATTGACAAACTGTGCACGTTTAAACGATAAGTAATGATGATTAAAATTGTGTAAGATATAAGGATATGTTTAAGTTGACGCTCGAAATTCCATTCTGTTATTTCTATACAATTCTTTCCTCATCCTTGGCTTTTCAAGCCATATTTTTGTTGACCCATTTTCATTATCAGCTTTGTGCAATTTTATTGGCATCCTGTGAATTAATCGTTTCTAGGTATTTGACGAATTAAAAAAAAATGATATTCGCTTAATCCTGTACCACAAATGCAACTATATATATATATATATATATCAATGCCCAATGGAAATGCCAACTCTTTTAGATTGGTTGTCAGAAAATCTCTTTTGATTTTTGATATAAAACAACAAAAAAAAAAAAAAAAATTGCATTCGATATGATGTGAAAATAAAGTTTATACGCGCACGTCAAATTTTTTATATACAACCAACACACACACACACACTCTCATAATCTGATGTAATCCTGCCTAGGGTGGTTGAGCTGGTGTGTGGGTTGGGGGTTTTCCGTCCCGTCTATTCAGTCAAGTGTAAAATTAAAAAATGTCAGCAGGAAATTCCTTTGGGCAACGTCGCTCGTTGTGTATATAACACCATGTTACGCGTTATTTTCTGGCCACAATTAGCAGGCGGCAGCTGACAAAAACCTTCAATTTTTAGCCCCAAGCGCAAATACGGCTGGCTGGTCAGGTAATACGGCTAAAGCCATAAAGCTGACAGCAAATCTGGGCAATTTGTCACAAAACTAATGTCAAAATTCAATTGAAATTGGTAAAAAAAAAAAAAAAAAAAAACAAAAACCAAAATGATATTTTATGTAAATGCTAAAGTGAAGCTTTTGGGGGTGGGTGAATGAATGGGTACACATTCTTATCACATTACGTAACAGGCCGCAGACTTGGTCTCAAATAACAGCAGGGTGGACCACCACTATATGCACACACACACACACACACACACATGCACACATGCTTGCATACATAAGGGTGGTTTGGGGGGGGGAACATGGGGATAAAAAGATGCGTCAAGGAGATAGCTTTTGTGGCTTGTGCGGTTCTTTCCCCCTTTTTGTCATATCTTGTGTTTTGCTAATGCATTCATTTAATTTCCAAAAGATTTTCCAAATGCAAATTATGTTTGTCAATTTTTGAGTGGGCACTAAGCAGAATACCAACCAGAAGAGGTTGTTGGATGGAGAGAAGGAAGAACGGAAGGAAGGGGACTAAGACTTGGGAAGAGAGTAAAAGTTATTAGGACGAATCAGACAAAAAAAAAGTGAACCGTGCTCGAAAACAAACCGTTTCCTGCTCAAATGAACGATTGTAGAGTTGCCACCCCCTCAATTTGGAAAAAAAAACCTAATATCTTCCACAATTCTGGAGATACATAGTTCGAACCCTTTAGACATACATTTGAATCATCATTACTTATCAAGCCTTCATACATCATTTTTTGTTTAGATAAAAGATAGAAGAGTGACAACGCTATTTGAAAAAAACGCCATATCTTCCACAATTTTAGAGAAAGATTGTTCGAACCTTCTAGACATATATTCTACTTATTATAACTTATCGATCCACCATAGATCATTTTCCGATCAGACGAACGATAGTAGAGTTGCCACCCCCTCCATTTGGAAAAACCTCATATCTACCACAATTTAAGAGATACATTTTTCTAACCTTTAAGACATATATTTTAATCACCATTACCTATCGAGCCCCCATACATCATTTTCAGATCAGATGAAGTATAGAAGAGTTGCCACCCCCGCAATTTGAAAAAAACGCCATATCTTCCACAATTTTAGAGAATGATTGTTCGAACTTTCTAGACATATATTCTACTCAATATAACTTATCGATCCACCATAGATAATTTTCCGATCAGATGAACGATAGAAGAGTTGTCACCCCCTCAATTAGGAAAAAACCTCATATCTCCCACAATTTTAGAATTACATTGTTGGAACCATCTAAGCACTTATTTAAATCATTACTTATCGATCCATCATAAACCATTTCCAGATCAGATGAACGATAGTAGAGTTGCCACCCCCTCAATTTGGAAAAAAAACCTCATCACGCACAATTTTAAAATTTACAGAAAAATTTTTCGAACCTTTTAGACATATATTCAACTCAACATAACTAAACGTACATAATTTCTCGATTAGATGAGCGATAGTAGAGTTGTCACCCCCGCAATTTGGAAAAAAACTCTATCTCCCACAATTTTGAAGATACATATATTTTACTCATCATTACTTATCGATCCACCATACATCATTTTTCGATCAGATGAACGATAGCAGAGTTGCCACCACCCTCAATTTGGGAAAAAAAACATAATATCTCCCACAATTTTAGAGAATGATTTTTCGAACCTTCTGGACATATATTCCACTCATCATAACTTATCGATCCCCCATACATCATTTTCCGATCAGATGACCGATAGAAGAGTTGCCACCCCCGCAATTTGAAAGAAACCTCATAACTTCCACAATTTAAGAGATAGATTTTTCAAACCTTTGGGAATATATTTTGATCATCATTACCTATCGATCCATCATACACCGTTTCCAGATCAGATGAAGGATAGAAGAGTTGCCACCACCCTCAATTTGGGGAAAAAAACGCCATATCTTCCACAATTTTAGAGAAAGATTTTTCGAACCTTCTAGACATATATTCCACTCATCATAACTTATCGATCCACCATACATCATTTTCCGATCAAATGAACGATAGTAGAGTTGCCACCCCCTCAATTTGGAAAAACCCTCATATCTCCCACAATTTTAGAGATAGATTTTTCGAACCTGCTGGGAATATATTTTGATCATCATTACCTATCGATCCACCATACATCATTTTTTGATCAGATGAACCATAGTAGAGTTACCACCCCCGCAATTTGAAAAAAACCTCATATCTTCCACAATTTTAGAGATAGATTGTTCAAACCTTTTAGACATATATTCTACTTATCAGTACTTATCGATCCCCCAAACATTGTTTCCTGATCAGATGAACGATAGTCAAGTTATAAGCATAACAAATAATTACGCTGGGCAGCACTGGCCGCATTTGTGAGGGGCAGCACGCACACCTTAAAGTTATTCGTTATATACAATCTTTGACAAGTACAGAGTATATTACAGTCGGTCTTAAGCGACTTTCTTACTTGGTTTTCATTATATATTTTTGTGTCTGTGCCTGCCGAACCGAACCAATTTGCATGCTTGGAAAAAGTGAAGTTTTCAGACTTTGAGGGACAATAATGAAAGACCTACCAGGAACCATGGCTTGATTTCCAGTCGAAAAACTTGTGTGTATTTCAAGGCCTACTGGGCCAGCATTTTTTTATAAAATTTTCATAAAAATAATTAAAATAAATTTGTAACCAAGTAGCCTTTGCTTTTCAAATTTTGTTTGCCTTACAAATTTCTCGTCCCATAATGTTCATTCAGCATTGAGAGCTCACCGCCTTCGGTTGGGCTCCAGTTTTATTTTCTTTTATTTATTTTTATTTAATTTCGAAATGTGCCTTGGCTTCTTTTTGGTGTCCATATCATCTTCCTTTTTATTTACTTTGCTTGCATCTATAATCGAGGTTTTGTGCATTTCGTCTGTTTTATGCTTTCTTTTTTCTTTATTTTATTAATTTTTTATTGGCCCATCGCTTTATGCAAACAGAATGCGAACGAATACGTGCGCAAAATATTTCTTCTTAATTTTTATTTTTTATTTTCTATTTTCGAACATCCAAAAAAACCTTGGCTATTGTTTACCCCGCCCTTGGTGAAGAATTATTTTCTTATTTTTTTTTTTTTTTTTTAATATTTTTTTAATCATTAATCTTGAAACAAAAATGAAATAAATTTAAATCTTCTTTTTGCTACACGAAGAAATCTAATAAAAACCCATTTCATTTGATAACAAACGGCATAAGAAGGCAGTAGAGAAGCAGCAGCTGATGCAGCCTGTGGGTAAAATGGATTACAGCAATTTGCTTTGCTGCACAAACAGGAGAAGGAGCAGGAGCAGGAGCAGCTTTTGTCTCGATGGATAAATATAAATGCTGACACCAAAAGTCTCTGTGCTCAACTCTTTTTTTTTTTTACTATTTTTGTGTGCTGTCGTCGACGGGTATTCAGTCGGAAGTTCCTACTTTCAATTTCGACGGAAAATCGCGAAAACAGCAAGAAAAAAAACCGTTATTTATTGATTTGCATTATTGCCTATTCAAATGTCCCGTGCGACATTGAAAAACAACATTTGTTATCATTGCGTCGAAAGTACACGCAGAAAACTTATTCAATATTAAGTACAAATATAGATTTTTTTATGCAATTCAAGTAAAAAAAAATCCTGGCTAAAAAATAAGAAAATTTGTATTGTTACTTATATAAATTTTGTCCCGTGCGACATTGTAAGTGTGAAATATAATAATTTTTTTTTTACATAAATTAATTATGTTTTGTTGAATCATACTTTTTAATTACATAAATCAAATTGAGCAACAACGCGGAAAAAAATAAAAAATTGTGGGAAAAAAATAAAAAATTGAGGAAAAAAAAAAATTGAGGAAAAAAAATAAAAATTGAGGGAAAAAAAAATAAAAAATTGAGGAAAAAAAAATAAAAAATTGAGGAAAAAATAAAAAATTGAGAAAAAAATATAAAATTGAGGAAAAAATTTAAAAATTGAGGAAAAAAAAAAATTGGAAAAAAAAAGAGGAATAAAAAATTGAGGAAAAAAAATTAAAAATTGAGGAAAAAATATAAAAAAAATTGAGGAAAAAAATAAAAACTTGAGGAAAAAAAGTTGAACAACGATGCAATACTTAGAAAAAATTTTCGATTTTAGTTTTAACTCTAACTCCGTCATGTGAATATAATAGAAACGATATTGCACAGAACTAAAAAAAATTATTTGAGAGAAAAAATTCATTACCGAAATATTATTTGACCGGTAACCCATGCAAAGAATCACAAATAGGGTAAAAAAAAAAAAAAAAATTTTATTTGACAATTCTGGTTCCCCTTTTCTGCAACTGAAAAAAACATAATTATCATGTTAGAAAAAAATGTCCCGTTCGAAAGTGCTTAAAATTGAATTTTAAAAAAATATAAAGATTTGTTGGGTAAAATCCAGGGTGGCAATCCGTTCGGAAATAAGGAGTGTTTCGGTTCTGTGGTTCACTGAGTTTTTAAAACAAGGTTTTTGTACCAATCCGGTGGTTCCAGATTAATATAGTATCACGTGTGATCCGTATTTCAAAGTTTCGAACTATTTAAAATGAATCTTACTATATTTCCATTTATTTTTAAAATCTATTACTTAAAATGCTTTAAAATAACTTTGATTCCTAATCTAAATATATTAATTATGTAGATAGAAATCAGGTAGCGTCTATATAATTATCAATTAAGTATCAATTGGATTACCAGCTAAGGCCTAGCAAAAGGTACGAGAAGAAAAGAAATTGCTAAATTTTAAGGTACCATATTCTAGTGTATCATGAGTTTATTTAATAAACTGAACCGTACCGTTTTTTTTTCTGTGGTTTTCGGTTTGGTTTATCCTTTTCAAAAGAACACCGGTTCGATTCTTGGTTCGTCTTACGAGCTCAAAAAAGCGGTTCGATAGGGTTTGCTACGAATTTGGAACCATTTTTAGGTGACATCAATGCACAAGATTCTAAAAATTAACATATTGAACTATTTCCTGCGGCTTTTGACTTGCTGTTCGCAAAAACCACTTGTGCTTTTGTCCTCTGCGAATACCTTGGTTTTTTGCAATTATCTTGAATAGTAAAAATTTCTCAAAATTAACCTAAGCTATTAAGAGCTTAACTCAAAACCTTCTGATAAAATAAACATCCGTTTAATATAGACTTTATTTTCATTTCAAATGTGTTCGACAGTGTCCCGTTCGACATAATGGAAATGCCCACTTCAAGTATATATGTATACAGGGTTGCCCATATTCGACGGACCCATGTTTTTTTTTTAAAAAATCAAAGAAAAAAATAAAAATTTGGCGGTTGGCAATCTTAATCATTTAATTTGTTCCAAGTAGATTTGTTTACATCAATTTTTGAATATGATATCTCTCAAATGGCCGCCTCTGGCGTTGATGGCGTATTGTGCCCTTTTTGCAGCATTTTCCATCGTTTTCGCCAACATTTCGGCCGGAATAGCGGCTATTTCTTCACGAATGTTGTCCTTGAGCTCTTCTACGGTCCTTGGCTTGTTAACGTAAACCTTTGACTTCAAATATCCCCACAAGAAGAAGTCAGGCGGCGTCAAATCGGGCGAACGCGGTGGCCAGTCCAAATCACCACTTTTCGACACAATTTCTTCAGAAAATCGATTGTTATGCGACTTGTGTGCGGTGGAGCGCCGTCTTGTTGAAACCAGAACTGCCTCATACGCTTTCGACGAATAATTGGCATCACAAAATTGGTCATCATGTCGCGATAACGCTCCTGGTTGATGGTAACAGCATGGCCATTTTCATTTTGGAAGAAAAACGGCCCAATGACCGTTTTCGCACTAACGCCGCACCAAACTGTGACTTTTTCGTCATGAAGAGGCACTTCTTGAATCTCCTGAGGATTTTCAGTGGCGTAAATACGGCAATTTTGCTTATTTACGGTCCCATTCAAGTGAAATGGGCTTCATCGGACATGATAATTTTGTTCCACAATTGACTTGTTCTGTTGAATTTCAATTTCAACTATTTCAGAGCGCTCGCGTGGCGTGGTTCCATAAAATCTGCTTGGACTGACGCTTCAAACGCGTATGTCAACGATTAGCAATCATCCTGTCAAAAGTTTATGGGCGTTGCCAGATGAGTCCGCCGAATATGGGCAAACCCTTTTTGTAACTTGATACAAAAAATTTTATAAATAAAGAAAGATTTTTTTTTTTTAGCGCGGTCGCCCATAACTAAGATAAAAATTTTTTTTTACGAATTTCAGAAAAATTGATTTAAAACAACACCTTCGAACTCACATATATTTTATAACATTATGTTGTAAAGACAATTAACTAAAGGAAATTGCAGCTATTTGTTAATATATAAATTTTCTTCAGTTTTCGACCTCTATCATGTTATATAGTTTTTTATATCCATTATATCTCAGGAATAAATGTGTATAGAATATATGTACTCAATTTGCCAAAAATCCTCAAACTAATAACTTTGAGTTGCTGCCACAAAATGTAGCATCGTCTACAAGTGCAATTACATGAATGTAAGTAAGTCAAATGATAGTATTCCGATGGGTTTTTCACTGGGTTCATCGTTTTTTTTTTTTTTTTTGTGACTGTCAGCAGGTTTGTTCCTGGTTACTTTGTACAAGCAAAATGGCCAAAAAATGGTCGTCGCCTTGTCAAAGCTATAAAATGTGCAACTAATACGATTACAAGCAGAGGACATACCCATGACAAGGCAGCTTTAAGGGAGGATGGCGACACACACACACACACGTTGAAGCAAGTTAAAGTTAAGTCAAATATATTTTAAATTATGATAAATTGACTTTCGGCTAAGAAACTTGACTTCCGGACTTTTGCCTCGACTGGGAACTTTACTGAAAAGTTCAAATCTTTGTCAGGCGGTGGTGGGTGGGAAGTGGGCGGGGTTGTCATCCTTATTATGCAAAGTCTCGCTGGCAAAGCGTGACAATGAGACAATGTTCTTGTCCTCATTCACGTTTTGGTGCCTCCCGGTTCGGCAAGTGCATTACAGTGCGGCAAGCATGCTAGTTGAATTTATTGTACTCCACTCAACGACTCCAGCGACTCCAGCGGCGTTGCTCTCTGTCCAACAGCAATTTGCAGTTTTACGCTTACTTAAATTGTGTCTAAAATGACAAGGGGATAAGGGGGAAGGATGCCTGTTGTTGTTGTTGGGCCCAAAAGGAAAGGGTTTTCACCCCCACACACCGACACGTCCACAGCAGCTTTCGCGTGTCGGCGTAAAATTTTTATTGTTATATGTTTTGTGTTTCTTTATTTTTTGTTGTTTTTTCTCTCTAGCGTTATGTTTATGTTATCTTTGCTGTTTGGTGGTACAATCGATATTAATATATGTTGGGGCATATAAATTGAAAATTATGACTTTAAGGGGCAAAGTGGATTACGAAAGAGGCCAACTGAATCACAAGTTGTTGCTCTGGCTGACGCACCATGATGTGAGGCTGTAGGGTAGTTGATGGTAACTCTATTTTTCTCACTCTCTTTTTGCTCATTTATCTTGGCAAAAACTAAGCTTTTGTTCTGCAAATGATCGTTCTATTTATTTTAACTCCCATAGAATATATATAGGATACTTGCTTGCAAATTTTTATGAATTTTTATGAAATGTGAGAATCATGGATTATTCAGTTTCAACCCACAAATGTTCACTGTTTGGTCTTGTGCCTTATTAAGAGAATCCAAATGGAATGGGAGCGTTCCTATGGATCCATGGTATAAGATCAACTTCACCCTGAAACGTGCCCTTCAAAATGTTAGCTTGATATTAGTTTTCATCAACACCGACAACAACTTCAATCAACTTTCTAAATAATCTTTGAAATGGTTACAGTGAATTTCCATCAATTTTGAACCAGTTTCAACTGTTTCGAAACCTGTACTGATACACTAAATGTTCAACTTCATATTAACTTCATATTTCAAGTTTCTAGCTTAAAAAATGTCCGAGTCATAATTCTGAACCATTTTGGAACCGGTTTTAAGCTGATTGCAGCGCCACCTAGCGAGTTCAATTGTAAACCTCAACTCTTTAGACCCGTTGCCAAAATATTCACCAAAAAATCCCTCCTAAATGTTCTTTCAGAAGAAATATACATATATGGGCATTAATTTCATAACTGTCCCGACAAAAAAATTTAGAAATGAAAACGGATGTTTATTTTGTCAGAAGGCTTAGCTTATGGCTCTTTATTTTACTAAGGTTGATTTTTAACAATTTGTACTTTTCAAGATAATTGCAAAAAAAAAACCAAGGCATTCGCAGGGGACAAAAGCACAAGTGGTTTTGCGAAAGGTCAAATGACGATTTAGGTCGATGTGTTGTGCATTGAAGGCTCTTAAAAATGGGATTTAACCCAACAAATCCTTATACTTTTCCTAAAATTCAATTTTTAAGCACTTTCGAACAGGACTGTCACGGGACATTCTTTTGCTTTTTAACAAAAACATATATTTAAAAGCTTAGTAAAACTGTTTTTAATTCAACAGAAGATTTTAACATATTTATTTTTAAATATTTAAAAATATTGAATCGTCCTTCCACTTTTCTTTCCCACGATTGCAACTCTCTCTCTATTTTTTTTTTCGCCACAGTTGTTGCTTAATTAGATTTAAATAATTTAACAAATGATTTAACCGAAAAATAAATAATTTTGTAAGAAAAATGTTTAAATTTCACACTACAATGTACAACCCTATATAAGTACCAAGATCACAAATCTACTTATTTTTCAGCCACCATATTCTATATTTGTACTCAATATTGGGTAAGTCTTCTTCGTGTACTTTCGACGCACTGATAACAAATGTTGTTTTTCAATGTCGCACGGGACATCGAAATTTGCGATAATTCAAATTTTTTTTGCACATCACATAGTCTCTCATTGGAAAGATTTAAAAAAACAAAATACTGACTGTGTACGCGACCATGAGTTGGGCAGACAGAGGTCTGCTAGATTATATATTTGATTTTCTGTTGTTGGACTAAAACTAAAGTTTTATGCCCACCGCTAGATTAAAATGATTCAGTCTGAATAGCTGCAATTTCCTGTCGTTTATTATCTTTATAAGCATTAAACCTAAAATTATTTCACTGTAAGAGTTCGGCAAGCTGTTTTAAATCGTATTTTTTTAAAGTTGGCGACCGTGCTACAAAGTCCTGTCCACCTAACGTTAAATGGAATTGGTCTTAAGGTTTAATCAATTTATCTTACTTGTGTTTTTTTTTTGGGGTTTATCGAGATAAGTTACGGTGAATCGATAAGTTAGTAGAATATATGTCTAGAAGGTTTAAATAATTTATCTTCAAAATTGTGGGAGAAATTAATTTTTATTTAAATTCACGGGGTGGTAACTCTACCATCGCTCATCTGATCGGGAAATGATGTATGGTGGATCGATAAGTTATGATGAGTAGAATATATGTCTAGAAGGTTTAAACAATTTATCTTCAAAATTGTGGGAGAAATTAGGTTTTTTTTAAATTCCCGGGGTGGTAACTCTACCATCGCTCATCTGATCGGGAAATGATGTATGGTGGATCGATAAGTTATGATGAGTAGAATATATGTCTAGAAGGTTCATACAATTTTTCTTCAAAATTGTGGGAGATATGAGTTTTTTTTTAAATTGCGGAGGTGGCAACTCTACTATAACTCGTTCATCTGATCGGGAAATGATGTATGGTGGCTAAGTAAAATATATGTCTAGAAGGTTCAAACAATTTATCTTCAAAATTATGGGAGAAATTAGATTTTTTTAAATTCCCGGGGTGGTAACTCTACTATTGCTCATCTGATCGAAAAATTATGTACAGTGGAGCGATAAGTTATGATAATTTAAATAGATGTCTAGAAGGTTCAAACAATCTATCTTCAAAATTGTGGGAGATATGAGGTTTCTTTCAAATTGTGGGGGTGACAACCCTACTATCGTTTATCTAATCGGGAAATGATGTATAGGGCAACGTGAAGTTATGATTTTTAATAATATAATATATATTTTATAAGGTCGAAGATGCTTCTTTCTTTCTTTATACACTTTGTACCTTTGGTACAGAAGTATAACAAGAAAGAGCGCTGCCCCGATCTCAAGTGTGCAGTGTCTTGACTGTAATTTTTCAGGTTTAATTGTATGCTCTAATTTATTAACTACATTTTGGTTAAAGCATTTTGCTTTTCAAAACCAATTTCCAATCGAACTTCACAGCAACAACTATGTGCAAATTGTTTTGGCTTGTGAAGTTAAAGCAAATTTATTTGCTTGAGTGCTTTTGGTTAATTTATCAAACTATTTTTTCAGGTTATTTATTTATTTTCTTTCTTTCTATTTTTTTTTTTGGATTCCTGGTATAATACACAACAATTTCCAAGCAAAATAAACTGATATCCGTTGGCGTACCACCCCCCTCTCTCTCTCTCACCCTGTGCGGTGGATTAAGCTGGGTTGGGAGCAAACTTGGCAATTTTATGCTTCAATTTCCGCTTCCGCTGTATAAAGTAACAACGTGCAGCGGCAAAAGCATAAGCAAAAGCAGTCATCATGGCGGCGTCATTGGCAATTGACTAACAGACAGGCGGAGAGACAACCCATCGCCTGAAGCTTCTTTCTTTCTTTTATTCTTGTTTTATTATACAAAAGTGTGACGGGGGGAGGGGGGGAGGGATACGTTCACCTGTGAGCTACATAAAACCCGCCTGTGCCCTCTGCATCAGGTTTTTGTTTGGTTTTTACAACTGACTTGGCCGTTGGCTTTAGTGACATTTGACATTTGATATGCCTTAATCAACTATAAAAGCTGCACGTTAGACAAGCGACCGTGGTGGGTATGATTGGGTGGGGGGGGGGGGGGAGGGGAGGGGTTACATACCAATTTAGACAACCGCACATAAAACTGCTGCAACATGCAGCAACATGTGGCCATAAAACAGACTGCTTCTAAATAAATAATGTTACCCACTATTTCGCGTGCGCAAAAACAAACTCAATCTGCAATCATCATTGGAAGTCGACTCGTACACTCAGGGAAAATAATGGCAAGAATATTAAAACAATTCTTGATTTTGTGTGTTTTTATACGCATATAAACTCATTTAGATAAAAACATTTTATTCCCAAAACTTCCGTGTTTTTAAACCGATCTTATTAAGCATTTTAGATTAGAAGTTCAAGCGTTTTAAGTCCGTTTTTAAGTCAGTTTTAGGGAAAGTTGCAAATCTGAAACCAACTTGATGTGCTAAAACCAGGGACCGTAACTGTTATAACTTTTTTGGATAAAAATTTTGAAATAACAATTATTTTCTAATTTTTAAATAAAAATTTAAAAATAATCGTTATTCTATGATTTTTAAATAAAAATGTTGTTTTAACAGTTAAATGGTAATTTTATATAAAAATTTTTGAATAACAGTTAAAACTAATTTTTATTATAAAAATTTAAATTAATTTTTATTTTGTAATTTTTATAATAAAAATTACTTTTTTAATTGTTATGAAAAATTTTTATTATAAAAATTTGTATAAAAATTACTAATCTAGTAGGTTTAAGTAAATCTTGTTTCCTTCTATCAAAGACAATCTATGATTTACAAACGCCTACTAGATAAGTAATTTTTATAAAAATTTGTATAATAAAAATTTTTTCATAACAATTAAAAAGTAATTTTTATTATAAAAATTACAAAATAAAAATTAATTTAAATTTTTTATAATAAAAATTAGTTTTAACTGTTATTCAAAAAATTTTTATATAAAAATTACCATTTAACAGTTAAAACAAAATTTTTTTTTTAAAAATTATAATATAACAATTTCAAAATTTTTTTGTGATAAAAATTGCAAATAAAAATTTATCCCATTTAATGACTCGCCATTCAAAATTATGAAGATTCGTGTATTCCATTTTATCAGGGGATCCATATTTTGTAAGTAATTTTTTCACTTCCATAACTGTTATTTTCGGTCCCTGGCTAAAACCAGTTGGGAATTTTAGGCTCAAATTCGTGAGTGCTTTCTCTAAGTGTACTAGTAAGACCAGCAGGGTGAAGCGCAGGAGTAAGGCTTAGATAAGAACTTTACATACCCTTGACATGGTCAAGTAAATCATTCGCTTCATTTGCATTTATCAACTTGGTTAGGCCTGCCTGCCCCCCCCCCCCCCATCCCTTCCTCCTACCACCACATTTTTTGCCCTCCCTGTGGTGAGTTTTACCCAACGATAATTAATGAAATCTGACATGCAGGGAGCTGGAGCAAAATCCTAATGGACTTTGGCTCCCGGGTCGAGTGTATCGATGAGTGGCGACCGTGACGTTGAATGCTCTTAATGAGAAATCGTTTTAATTGAGTTTGCATGTTTATGGCTTGAGCCTGGCATAGTGTTTTTTTTTTTTTCAGCTTTAGGATACCCTGCAATTACTTTAAAAGGCCTGGCAAACCCTTCAAGCGTCTGGCTCCTGTGGTTGGCCACATATTGTCATGTACAATGGCATCATTTGTGGGTTGGGTTTTGGGTTTTTGGACAACGACAACTACAACAACATCAAATGTAACCGCAGGCTGCTGCTGCTGCTGCTGCTCCAATACTGCCTTGCCTACCGCCTGATGAGGGTCAATTGTCCATTAGTGTGTGTGTGTGTGTGTCTATGTGGGGCTTCCTTGGGGTGGGCACACACATGTGCTTCGTTGTCTACCAACTTTTGACATGCCACCACACACAAACGAAGAAAGGGAACTCCCCATTAAGAAGCCTCCCAAATGTCTCTCAGTGCTGCATCTGTGGCATAATTATTTGTTGATTATGTAAATTATGCAAATAAACTCCCTCGTTTTGCTCAAAAAAAAAAAAAACGAAAGTCTATTAATAGTTTGTGTGTATTTTTAGAAGGAATATGTCAGATGGAAAGCATTTTAAATTGAACAGCTAACAATCAATATCAGGGCTGGGCTAAGGAAGGGCAAGTTTTATGTCTTCATTTTTCAGACCAAAAAAAAAAAACAATCAATTTTGTACACTGAGGAAAATAGGCACGTCATATACTTAATAGCTAAATAACTAAATTACTAAAATACTAAAATACTAAAATACTAAAATACTAAAATACTAAAATACTAAAATACTAAAATACTAAAATACTAAATTACTAAATTACTAAATTACTAAATTACTAAATTACTAAATTACTAAATTACTAAATTACTAAATTACTAAATTACTAAATTACTAAATTACTAAATTACTAAATTACTTACTAAATTACTAAAATTACTAAATTACTAAATTACTAAATTACTAAATTACTAAATTACTAAATCACTAAATACTAAATTACTAAATCACTAAAACTAAATTACTAAATTACTAAATTTAAATTACTAAATCACTAAATCACTAAAATTACTAAATTACTAAATTACTAAATTACTAAATTACTAAATTACTAAATTACTAAAATTTACTAAATTACTAAATTACTAAATTACTAAATTACTAAATTACTAAATTACTAAATTACTAAATTACTAAATTTAAATTACTAAATTACTAAATTACTAAATTACAAACCACAAAATTACTAAATTACTAAATTACTAAATTACTAAATTACTAAATTACTAAATTACTAAATCACTAAATTACTAAATTACTAAATTACTAAATTACTAAATTACTAAATCACTAAATTACTAAATTACTAAATTACTAAATTACTAAATTACTACTAAATTACTAAATTACTAAATTACTAAATTACTAAATTACTAAATTACTAAATTACTAAATTACTAAATTACTAAATTACTAAATTACTAAATTACTAAATTACTAAAAATTACTAAATTACTAAATTACTAAATTACTAAACTAAATTACTAAATTACTAAATTACTAAATTACTAAATTACTAAATTACTAAATTACTAAATTACTAAATTACTAAATTACTAAATTACTAAATTACTAAATTACTAAATTACAAATTACTAAATTACTAAATTACTAAATTACTAAATTACTAAATTACTAAATTACTAAATTACTAAATTACTAAATTACTAAATTACTAAATTACTAAATTACTAAATTACTAAATTACTAAATTACTAAATTACTAAATTACTAAATTACTAAATTACTAAATTACTAAATTACTAAATTACTAAATTACTAAAATACTAAATTACTAAATTACTAAATTACTAAATTACTAAAATACTAAATACCTAATAAATTACTAAATTACTTCTAAATTACTTAATTTTTTAATTACTTAATTACTAAATAAAGAGAAAAAAAAATTGATAAAATAGAGAGGGCACTTGCAGAAACTCGTTTCAATTGATTTAATCAATACAATATTTATAGGATATAGATATCAGATAATTCAAAAATCAAAACCATTGAGAATCAAAATATGATCACGCTGCCATGCAAAAACTTTTCTAAGTAAAACACATTTTCTGACCCATAGATCCTATGACAGCTATGGAATATAGTCGTCCGATTTTAACCAAATTTTGTAGAACTGTTTAAAAGCATATATTATTCATAATTATAATGGATAACAAAAAAGTTTTCCTCACAAAGACCTATTTTACGACCGATCGTTCCTATAACAGCTACAGGATATAGTCATTCGATTTGGATCAACTTTGGCGAAACAGTGTGAAAGCCTTTAATATTCATAACTACTGAGTTTAAGAACGGTATTTTTGAAAACAAAAAAGTTTTTCTAACAAAGACCTATTTGACGACCGATCGTTCCTATGACAGCTATGGGATATAGTCATCCGATGAGGACCAAATTTTATAGAACTGTTAAAAAGCATATAATATTCATTACTGCTGAGCTTAAGAACGGTATCATAGAAAACATTAAGTTTTTCTCACAAGGACCTATTTTTCGACCGATCGTTCTTATGACAGTTATAAGATATAGTCATCTGATTTGGACCAACTTTTGCAGAACTGTGTGAAAGCATAAAATATTTATAATTTCCGAGTTTAAGAACGCTATCATAGAAAAAAAAATATTTTTCTCAATAAGAACCATTTTCAGACCGATCTTGCTATATGATATAATCATCCGATTTTGACCAATTTTTTTAGAACTGTTTGACAAGCATATAATAATCATAATTCCTGAGTTTAAAAAAGCTTTCATGAAAAACAAAACAGTTTTTCTTACTAAGACCTGTTTTCCGACCCATCGGTCTTATGACAGCTAAAAGATATAGTCATCCGATCCAGGCAGGGTTCCGACAAATAAGTAGCGTGCAGTAAAAATAAGACCCTATGCAAAATTTCAGCAGAATCAGATAGAAGGACGGGCGGACAAGGCTTAAGCGACTCAGCTCGTCGTCCTGATCAATATCAACATATATATAGTTGATGGGGTCATTAAGGGATTTCTAGGGATCTTTCTATGGATATTTTTATAAATATTTCTATGAATATTTCTGTGTATATTTCTATGGGTTTTCCTTTGCGTTGCAATTAATCTACACTTTATAAGACAAATCCAAAAGGTTATAGAAAATTATTTTAAAAAAAGTGATGGATGCCGCGCTTTACTCACAGTTAAACATAGATTAACAGTTTGTCTTATATTTGCTTGAGAAGAGTTTGCATTTGCACCCTTAAGTACATACACATGTATGTACAATGTACATAACGCTATCAAAGAACGCTGAACACACGCGACAGCGAAGGTTCGACTGCCAGAGCTTTGATTGATGCGCTGTAACTTTGCGTGAAATTGCACACCCATCTTCTCCGGCAAACCAAAACAAAGCCAAAAAAAAAAACACAAGGAATGCTAAAACGGAAGGAAACACTCAAAGCACGCGGCTCAGGCGTGTTGTGGGGCATGCCCCCTGCTTTAAAATAGGAAATTAAAATTCCAATAATAGCATTGCCCGGGCTCAGGTGTCGTGTGTGTCTGTGTGTGTTACTGTGTGTGTGCAGCCACTAAGTATGCTTTAACTTTTTGCTTCTGTCTCTGGCCTCCGTCTAAGTTGCCTTCGCGCGAGCTGCGATAAAAATAAATTAAGCCACAAATTGCAATTTAATTTAAGGTTTTCTTTACTCTCCACAGACACTTTTTGGGCATCTTTGGGGCATATTAAAATATCTTGCCACATATTTGGTTTGTGTGTGTGTGTGTGTGTGGGTGTGGGTGAGTTTATATCCGTGTGCGTGGAAAATTTATGGCATTGCAATTGCAAATATAATTAAAATTTTCAACTTGCCTTCTCGTTTTTTTTTTTTCTGTACGAATTATTTGACATTTATTATATTTTTAGCGCTTGTCATTTTCGGCTCTCCGCCTAATTGGGGCTTAACCCGCGAATTGGGATTCTAATTGAAATTGGGGCTTAGGATTAACAACTTAAGGAATGGATCCTTAGCTCACGTCTAACTGTTAATTTTTCCATAACGGAACCCCGCAGAAACGGTTCCGGGTTTTTACTTCCCTCAAATCGAAATTTCTAAACTTATGACATTCAGTGGCTGAACCCTAAGAGGAAACTACTTAGCTTACTTTTTTTAAGAACTTAAACTTGAAAAGTTTGCTCAATATTTTGGGCGGAAAAAAGAAATTTTTACCATTTTCCGACCTTGGGAGTGCATTTTCCCAAATTGGAAATTTATTATTCCATTTATTTGGCCCACAAACCGAAGTTTATACAGAAAAGGCCCCATGGAAAACATATAGGCCTGCTCTAGTTTTCGATTCCGATCAAATCATGCGGAATCGGAATTGGAAAAAGTTCCGAAGAGAGAGAGAGAGAGAGATTTCATACTTGGTCAAAAATTTGCATTCTTTGACATCGGAAGTTATTGACAAAAATTAAAGAATTTTATAATTGATTTAGGAATTGTCATTCTTACGGTACTTTGGATCGAGTTCAAAAAAATCTTTGATTCAAGAGAAAAATTTAAGAATTTCATACTTGGATCAAGAATTTTTATTCTTACCGTACTTTTGATATCAATAATTCTTGAACCATCGGAAATTCTTGATCTTAGAAAAAATATTAAAGAATTTCATTATTGAATCAAGAATTTTCATTCTTAGAATACGAGAATTTCATACTTGGATCAAGAATTTTCATTCTTTGACATCGGAAATTCTTGCTCCATTCGAAATTAATGAGAGAATATCATACTTTTAAGAATTTTGATTCTTTCAGAATTAAAAAAATTCTAGATCTAGAACAAAGAAAAAGACCAATCATACTAAGACAGGAATTTTCATCCTCGATTCATAAAATCTAGATCAAGGAAAAATTTAAGAATTTCATACTTGGATCAAGAATTTTTATTCAATAATTATTGATCCAAGAAAAAATTTTTAGAATTTCTTACTAGGATCAAAGAGTTATTCTTTAAACTTTGACATCGGAAAATCCAGATTTAAATTTTAGATACAATGATATAATTATATACTTAGATCAAGAATTTGCCTTCTTTGACATCGGAAATTCTTGATCTTTGAGCAAAATTAAAGAATTTCATACTAGGATCAAGAATTTTCATTCTAACCGCACTTTTGACGTTAAAAATTTTCAAATCCAAGAGAAATATGAGAGAATTTCCAACTTGGCTCTAGAATTATCATACTTTAATATTGAAAATTCTTCTCTTGGAAAAATTTCATACTTGGATCAAAAATTTTCATTCTTTCAATGCGAAAATTATAGATCTAAGAGAAATATTAAAAAATGTCATACTTCTTAACAAGAATTTTCAATCTTTGACATTGGAAATTCTAGATCTATGAGAAAAATTATATAATTTCATACTTAGATCAAGAATTTGCATTATTTAATATTTGAAATTCTTGATCTTAGAGAAAAGTTAAACAATTGCATACTTGGATCAAAAACTATCATTCTTTCAATTCGCAAATTCTAGATCTAAGAGAAAAATACATACTTAGATCAAGAATTTGCATTCTTTGACATGGAAAATTATTGATCTTAGTGGAAAATATAAAGAACTTCATACTTTAATCAAGAATATTCATTCTAATCGTACTTTTGATGTTAAAAATCTCGGAACCTATAGAAAAATAAGTGAATTTCATAATTGGATCAAAAATAATCTTACTTTAACATTGAAAATTCTTGATTTTAGAGAAAAATTTAAGAATTTCATACTTGGATCAAAAATTTTCATTCTTTCAATTTCGAAAATTCTAGATCTAAGAGAAAAATAATATAATTTCATGCTTAGTCATTTGTCTGAAGGAAATTCTTGATTTTAGAGAAAAATTTAAGAACTTCCTAATTGGATCAAGAATTGTCATTCTTACCTTACTTTTGAAGTTAAAAATCTCTGATCCAAGCGAAAAATTATAAAAATTTTATAAGTGGATCAAGAATTATGATACTTTAACATTGGAAATTCATGATCTTAGAGAAAGAATTTCATACTTAAATCAAAATTTTTTTTGGTTCTAAAAAAAAAAATGTGAGAATTTCATAATTGGATTCAAAATTGTCTTTTTTTGATATCGGAAATTCTAGATCTAAGAGAAAAATGAACGAATTTCATACTAAAATCAAGAATTCGCATTCTTACCGTACTTTTAATGTTAAAAAGTTTCTGATCCAAGAGAACAATTAGAGAACATAATACTTGGATCAAGACTTTGCATTCTATCAAATCGAAAATTCAAGATCTAAGACAAAAATGAAAGAATTTCATACTTGGATCAAAAATTGTCATTCTTTGACATCGGAAATTTTGGTTCGAAGAGAAAAATTAGAGAATTTCATACTTGGATCAAGAATTTGCATTCTTTGACATCGGAAATTCTTAATCTTAGAAAAAATATTAAAGAGTTTCATTATTGAATCAAGAATTTGCATTCTTAGAATAGAGAATTTCATACTTGGATCAAGAATTTTCATTCTTTGACATCGGAAATTCTTGCTCTAAGCGAAAAATGAGAGAATATCGTACTTGGATTAAGAATTTTGATTCTTTCAAATTAAAAATTCTAGATCTAAGAGAAAAATTAGAGAATTTCATTCCAAGATCAGGAATTTTCATTCTCTCGATTCATAAAATCTAGATCTAAGAGAAAAATGAAAGAATTTCATACTTGGATCAAAAATTGTTATTCTTAGACATTGGAATCTAAGAGAGAATTTTATTTCTGTTAACTTAAATTCTTGATTCAAGTATGTGATTCTTTTTGGATTTTCCGCCTTCAAATAAACCTTAAGCATTTAGTTAAATGTTAACCGGGGGAAAAAGGATCCTACTGTACAGGACAACTTTTCAAGCTATGTAGCAGCGCCAGCAACAACCCACATCAAGTTGGCAATTGTCAAATTGCGATGTGTGAAAGAAGAACGCAGCTCGCCGGAAGGGCGAAGCCATGTGGACAATGCCACGGAGAACGGAGACTCTCGGGTGACACCTTTTGTGGCATATCAAACGGAACTATGCGGAACGAACACGTGAAAATGCGCGGCGGCAAAACAACAGAGCCACAACATGCCAGAGACAATAGCTTCATCCAGGATGAGGTGGAGCAACGGCAGCGAGGTTGTATTTTTGTAATTTGAAGCCAAAAGGAGAGAGAGAGAGAGAGGGGGGTGGGGGGCATAATAGGCGTAAACCGGAAGTTAAGTGTAAAAATAATAATAAAGGTGTGTGTGTGTGTGTGTGCACCCCCTTTTGACTTTTCACTCTATTGAAACTGTGTGTGTGTGCCCGCTGCTTCGTTTAGGGCAAATGTCTCCCCAAGGATAATTCGGGCATGAAATTACAATCGAAGTGATGCAAAAAGTGTTGGCGCCTTTTGTCTACCTCACAAAAGCAACACCAACAAGGCCCATTAAGTTGAGCTACAAAAAAAAAGAAGAAGAAATGGTGAACAATAGCCAAGTTCTGTGCCTTTTTTTTTATTTTTGCACCCCTGATTGGAGTGGAGAGCGGTGGAGTTGCCTTCACGCCTATCGCCCGTCCCCCCTCCCCTTCTCCATCAGGTGAGCAGGCGAAAGCCGTACCGTTTTTCCTATCTTTGATGCCTGGCTGAGCTTAAGTTGGCAACAAAAAAAGAAAGCAGGCAAAAATGCCGTAAATAAATACCAACAGTGGCAGGAAATTTTGTAGCCAGACAAAGCGAGGGTGGTTTCAACAGTAACACTAAAAAAAAAAAATAAAGACCCATTGAATCTATTATTTTTTTCTTATGTACTTTGGAATGCTAAACTCAAAAATGAATTTCAAAAATTTTTGTATGAATACGTTTTTGAGTTAGAGTTGTTTTTTAGTTTTTCGCCATATCTTGAGTTAGAAAATTTAGATGGAGTCAAGCAAGGGATTAATCAAAAGGGTATGCCATTCCTAATAATCTAGTTGAAGAACATTTTCCAATCGGTTTAGTAGTTTGAAAGTTAGAAGCAAAAATATTTCGAAAAAATGATTTTTTTTACAAACTAAAAAAAAAAACAGATGTTTTTTTCTTTGATAAAGAATTTGAAAAATTTTTGTATGAATCGTTTTTGAGTTAGAGTCTGTTTTTGGGATTTTTTAAAAGGTTGAAAGTTAGATAAAAATAAAATTGTTTTTTTTTCTTTTTTTTTACAAATAAAATAAATTGTTTTTTCTTTGTTACACTTCTAGGAAGAATATAAAGGTGTTGATAAAAAATATCTATGGATAAATAAAGGAATTGTGGGCAATTAAGTACAAGTACTAACAGTAAAATTTTAGTGATATTTTATTTTATTTTTTCTTCGTTTTTGGCCTTGCTCTTAATTTTTTTCAGTGATTTGGCTACTATTGGAACTCGTACATTGAGCAAAAAAGCAAAGTAAAAAAAAATTTTTTTTAATAAACTCGTAAAATAGTCAAAATTGCTCACAACTTCGCTATTTATCCACATCAATACCTTATATTCTTCGTAAAAGTACAATTCGTGAGAGTAAAAGAAAAAACAATTTTTTTGATTTTTTACAGATTTTAGCAAATCAAATTTAAAAAAAAAAATCATTTTTTTCGAAATATTTTTGCTTCTAACTTTCAAACTACTAAACCAATGGGAAAATGTTCTTCAACTAGATTATTAGGCAGTGCATACCCTTTTGATTAATCCCTTGCTTGACTTCATCTAAATTTTCTAGCTCGAGATATGGCGAAAAACTAAAAAGTAATTCTAACTCAAAATCGAATCCATACAAAAATTTTTGAAATTCATTTTTGAGTTTAGCATTCCAAAATACATCATTAAAAAATAATGGCTTCAATGGTGTAATCGAAATTATTCTTAGGTCCTTCGAGCCGGATTTTTAGCAAAATTTCAATTTTCTGTACTGTCCAAGCATATTTACTTATTTGATTCATTTCCCGGGGCAAAAATTTCATTGCCATCTTTTGGGCGCACTCAAAGAAATCTCTCTTATACCATATTTTGATACAAAGTTGATGTCACAACTAGAGTTGGCAAAACAAATTGTTGGCAAGCTTTTTACGAATTAAATTTCATTTGTTTACGACTCAATGCAAAGCCACAAAGCTGCTGCCAATGGGCTTTGTCACTCCGTCCGTCCATTTATCCATCCGTCCGTCCGTCTGTCTGTCTGTCTGTCAGTTTTGTTTGGCTTGTTGAAATACAAATTTATAGCTCCTATTTTGGGCACAATTAAGATTTGTGCACATAAACGCCCAAGTTGTCAGCATTAAGTGCTTTCAGCTTGAAAACTTTTAATTGAAATAATTTGTTTAGGCCCAGAGCAAGGGGAGGGAGAGAGAGAGGGGGGGGGGGAGGGGAGAAAGCCAAAGCTTGAGTTAACTTTTTGAGTTTTATGTATATTTTTGTTATTGTCAATTTTGTATTTTATTTTTTTTTTTTTAGTAAATGTAGCCCTTATCATTGCCAAACTTATAGCACACACGCTTGAAGCACATACGTGTACGTATGGTGGTGGGGGTGGACGTTGAGGTGGTACTGGAGGAACTGGTACTGCTAGTAGTTGTAGAGCTATTGTTGGTGGTGGTCTCCACACTTGAACTACTATCCGTGGTTTCCGCTTCCATCGTGGAATTGCCACTCAATGTGGTGGTAGTCTCCTCGGTGGTACCATCTGTGGTGGTTTCTTCCGTACTTGTGGTAGCGTCGGGGTCACCTTCCAAAAAATTAATCAATACATCCATAAATTTTAAAATCGAACCCCTATCCTCCGAGGTAAAAGTCTGAGCAGAGGTTATATCCAAAAGCCAGCAGCTAGTGAATGCTGTTAAGCAAACTAAGAGCACAAATCGTTGATGGAACATGTTGGTATTAGTTGAAAATTCTAACTGGACAATTGGGAAAGTTGGTGGGATGCATTTATATTTAATTATTTCGATTACTCTATGCGGAAATTGTATTCAAAAAGCTTACTGGTCACGTGCTTAGCCCCGCCAGATTAAGCATGACTTTTTGCTTTAACATCTGGGTCAGTTTCTAATATCTTGAGAGTTTTATTTAGCGAAGGTAACACCTGCGGTTTATATGTCATTGCACTTTGGGTTATCATAAAACACACACAATGAACTTGTAAACTGAAGAGAAGGCATGAATGGAAATGGATGAGAATAAGTAGACATACTAGACATACACTCGATATTGATTTGAAAAGTCCCTACAGTTTACAGCTTCTCTGTTCTTGGGGAAAAGGATTCCGCCATAAAAAAGAGATTTAGTATCTTTTTGCAAATTATCTTAATACATGATTAACACTCACTTCACATCACCGATTTTCTAATTACTGACGAATACATTCGGCAATTCACACAGACACGAGCCGAAAGCATGCCGAGCCCTTCGCTAAAAGACCAAATAAATCAGTAAAGCCAATCAGTCGCTGACCAGCGTTTGATGAAGTAGGTCAGAGCCGCTTTTCGTGGCATTATATTGGCACACCCATACACTCTGACTTTTTCGCCTCGCTCTTGTTAACAAACGCTGATATAAAGTATACCCAACTTACAACTTGCGCTTGAACGACGATTTACTGACATCAGACCTAGAGTACCCTTCTCTATGAAAGTTGTTAATTTATCATAGTGGTTCAGTCAGCTTTCTTTTTAGTTTTACCAGCTTTTAAGCATTGAAATCTTAATCAACATAGAAGGGAAAACGAGAAGGCAAAGCTAAATTTTAAGACTGTGCCGAAGTTTTAATACACTTGAAAAACTTTACTCCAACTGATTAACCCGGTAAAATATATATAGGATATAGATATCAGATATTTAAAATTTTTAAATCATTGATAATAAAAATTTGATACCTTAAAAAAAAACTTTTCTTAGTAAAACACATTTTTCAACCGATCGGTCCTATGGCAGCTATATGCTATAGTCATCCGATTTTGATCATTTTTTCGAAATTATGTAAAAGCATATAAAACTAATATATACAAAGATTGGGGACGTTACGATAAAAAACAAAAAAGTTTTTCTCACTAGAAGTAGTTTTTGACCGACCGTTTATATGGCAGCTATATGCTATAGTCATCCGATTTTGATGAATTTTATCAGAATTGTGTGGAAACATATAAAACAAATATATACTACGTTTAGAGACGCTACGATGGAAATAAAAAAAGTTTTTCTCACAAAGACTTATTTTTCGACCGATCGTTCCTATGGCAGCTATATGCTATAGTGATCCGATTTTGATACATTTTTCCAGAATTATGTGGAAGCATATAAAACTAACATATACCAAGATTAGTGATGCTACGATGGAAAACAAAAAAGTTTTTCTAACTAGAACTAGTTCTTAGACCGATCGTTCCTATGGCAGCTATATGATATAGTCATCCGATCCGGCCGGTTCCGACATATTAGTTGCGTGCAGTAAAAAGAAGACTCTGTGCAAAATTTCAGCTCGATAGCTTTAAAACTGAGAGACTAGTTCGCGTAGAAACAGACAGACAGACGGACAGACAGACGGACGGACGGACAAGCGGAAATGAACTCAGCTCGTCGTCCTGATCAAGAATATATATAGTTTATGGGGTCGGAAATGAATATTTCTATGCGTTACAAACTTCTGGGCAAAATTAATATACACTTTTCAAGTGTATAAAAAACGAGAAAAAATTATTTAAAGAAGTATTTTTATAAAATAACTAGCATATGACCCAGCCGCGCTTTGCTTCGCCAGCATCAGTATAGCCGACAAAAAGATATCAAAATCGGATTTATACTAGAATAATTATCAATTTATTTCCCTCGCATAGCTTGCAAATCGAATTTACTCCAAAACCCCGCTCGCAGTGAAAAATTGACCACTATAATAAAAGTCATTAATAAAAGTCAATAAAAACAATTTTTTCAAGACCTTTATGAAAAAGTCAATAAATAACAGTTACTAAAGACATTAGTTTTATTACTCAAAACATAACAATTATTAAAGACTTTTATTTTATATCTCAGAAAAAAAAAGTTATCAAAATTTTTTGTTTATTTATAAAAATTCAGTTAATAAAACTTATTCAGAGACTTTTATTTTTCAATCACAATTTAAAAGTCTTTCAATTTTATTGTATTGTTATTTGCGCGGTTCCATTGGAAGTACCTTATCATTTTACCTGCGATAAATAAAAAAGACTTTTATTTTGTGCTTAAAATTAATAGGTCTTTGACTGACTTTTATTTACTTAGTTTTATGATATAAGTCTTTCAATAACTATTATTTCTGAGTAATAAAATAAAAGTCTTTTATAACTGTTATGTTTCAAGTAATAAAATAAAAGTCTTTAGTAACTGTTATTTATTGCGTTTTTCATTAAAGTCTTTTTAAAACTGTTATTTATTGAGTAATATAATAAAAGGCTTTAATAACTGTTATATTGGGTGTCAAAAAATTAAATTCTTGTAGAACTGTTGTCTACGAAGTAAGAAAAAATAAAAGTCCTTAATAACTGGAATACTAGGAATAAATTCAATCTGAAAAAAACCTAAAATTCGCTGTCTTTATATTTCAGACTTTTTTTAATAAATATATAAAATAATTATTATAATTGCAGATTTTTATTCTAAGAATTTAGGTAATTTAGGTGATACGCTTAATTGCAACAAGTTATCACTTTCAACATCCGTTGACTGACTAATAATTTCAGTTTGAATAGACGCCGCCCACCCACCTAATTCACCCACTCCCACACCCATTCCCATTGAAAAACCACTTTGGCACATCCAAAAAAAAACTCAGATAAGAACCAACTGCAACTGATCTGACAAAAAACAAGTCAAAAGAATGCAATTCTCAGAGCATCTCATCAGAAGTGAGCGATTTGTGAGCACGTTTACGGCATGCCACAAGCGTTTATCTCGCGTGGCTATCAACAGAAAGCGCGCATAGCGCGTCGTTGATTACAAAAACAAAATCGTCACAAAGCCCAAGATCTGGCATATAAAAGCACTGGGAACGTGGGCAGATCTATCAATCGCTCAAGTTTCGTTCCAATACCAACATGTGGCGTCTTCAGCTAGCCCTTTTGCTATCCAGCTGCTTTCTCTTGCCAGGTCTTGAGAGTAAGCCCTTCAATTCAACCTCAACTACACCTGGGACCACCATAACGGCCTTAAGACGCGTCAACAATATCGGTAGTCTGGCGGCCAAAGATCTGGCTGATCTACTGCTGGCCAGTGTACAGGCGCGCGGTGGCAAATTAACATCCCTGCAGGAATCCAGCATGAAGGCTCTAAGCACCAATGAACCCAAAGAGACGGGAAATACCGTTTGGCTGGATGTGGGCTTGGATGTGATAATCGATCAGCTAATTGCCGCACAACCTGAGGCCAGTTGTGATCGCATCATCAGAAATATTGAGAAATCTATGGATAAGAATAGTCTGACATTGACCCTAAAATCCTTCCTGGCTTTGTGCAATTTCAATGGCATAACGTGCAACCAGAAGGAAGTGGTGCAAATCATTAAGAGTTCGACGGCACAGAAGAAGATGGCGAGCACTACAGTTGAGGGTGGTGGTACACGTAACGTGCGTACGGCCCTGAATCAAAGACAATCAAAGAATACAGCGGCCAATAGGGATGATCGTGAATCGGTTGAGACCTTTTTGCAGGCCAGAAATTTAAAGGAATTGACGGCCATACTTAAGACACTGTTGCATGTGTGCGGTGCATCCAGTGGAGAAGTGCAGGATATTATCAAAAATCTCACAGGAAGTAAGTATGAAATTAATTAAAAATTCAACACTCACAATCAGCGAGTAGACAGACTAACTAATGCGGTTCCCTTACAAGTGTCTTAATAAACAATAGCGAGTACAAGGTTAGACACTTTTTGATAAATTGTATACAAAGTATTGAAACGAGTGAGAATTGGTTACTTTAAACTTGTTATTGTTTTTTTATTAAATTTGCTAACCAACGAGTAACCGCTAAAAAGTCACAAATAGATAGAAAAAATAGTGACAAAAACTTACTGACATTACACTGACGAGTATCATGTGAAAAAGTAAGAAAATAACAGTTAACTAGTTGAAACAGAAAAATATACTTTTAAAAAATACAGAAGCGACATAAATAGTCATTCCAAAAAAGTAACGAGTAAACCAAAACTAACGAATAGCAACAGAAATCACTCAGTAAACAGAGAAAAAATAGTGACAAAAACTCACTGACATTACAGTAACGAGTATCATGTGAAAAAGTAAGAAAATAACAGAAAAAAAAATAGTGACAAAAACTTACTGACATTACAGTAACGAGTATCATGTGAAAAAGTAAGAAAATAACAGTTAACTAGTTGAAACAGAAAAATATACTTTTAAAAAAATACAGAAGCGACATAAATAGTCATTCCAAAAAAGTAACGAGTAAACCAAAACTAACGAATAGCAACAGAAATCACTCAGTAAACAGAGAAAAAATAGTGACAAAAACTCACTGACATTACAGTAACGAGTATCATGTGAAAAAGTAAGAAAATAACAGAAAAAAAAATAGTGACAAAAACTCACTGACATTACAGTAACGAGTATCATGTGAAAAAGTAAGAAAATAACAGTTAACTAGTTGAAACAGAAAAATATACTTTTAAAAAATACAGAAGCGACATAAATAGTCATTCCTAAAAAGTAACGAGTAAACCAAAACTAACGAATAGCAACAGAAATCACTCAGTAAACAAAAAAAAAAAACAAATCAAATGACGTATGAAATATACCACTTAACGAATCACAACAATTAATAACGAGTGCCAAATGCCAAGCAGTATTATAATTGCTGATTACTCGTGAATAGTAACTGGTGATGATACTACTTACTAGTGAGCAAAATAGAGAGCATAGTGAAGCTGAAATAGTAACATTTACTTTTTAAAAGTAACGAGTCTTGAAAATTATCGCTAATTGGATACAACTAACAAGTGACGTGTAACATGGCTATAATAGATAATTACAGAATAATTAATGATCATTAATAGCAAGATAATAGTAACTAGTTAAAAATAACGAGTAAACAATGTCCAAAAATTATGTGTTGATTCATTGTTGGATCGTTTTCGTCGTGTATTTGTTGTATAAATTAAAAATTATTTACTAGTGAACAAAATAAAGAGGATATAGCTCAAAACTATATCAAGTGAGCTGAACTAGTAGCATTTACTTTTAAGAACAGCGAGTTAAGGGAAAACGCAAATTGGTTATAATTAACTAGTGACGAGTGACGTAGCTGTTAAAGGTGATTACATAGTTCACAAATAAGGAACAATTATAAACACTCAGAAATAACTAGTTAAAAGTAACGAGTAAGCAAGTGACCTAAAATTACTTACTAGCGAACATTAAAAAAGGCATACAACTTAAGAGTGAATTAAGTGAGCTGAAATAGTCACATGTACTTCTGAAAGTAGCGAGTAAATTGGTTACAGTTAACTAGTGAGCAGTAACATCGCTTAAATTATAGAGTGCACAAATACAGCTTGTTAATAACTTATAATTGTAACTTGTAAAAAGCAACGAGTAAGCAATGACTTAAAATTACTTACTAGCGAATAATATAAAGAATATAAAACCTAGAAGTGAATCAAGTAAGATGAAATATGGACAAATACTTCTTTAAAAGTAACGAGTTAAGCGTAAAGGCTTATTAACTACAAGTGACGAATAACATAGCTATAAAAGGTAGTACCAGTAAACAGCAACGAGTAAGCAATGACCTAAAATCAGTTACTAGTGAAAAATCAAAAAAATTAAAGAATCATGTGAGCTGATCTATTGACATATACTTCTTTAAAAGTAACGAGTTAAGAGTAAACGCTAATTTTAACTACAGCGTAACTATAAAAGGTAATAACAGATTGCACAAATATAGATAAATAATAAACACTCAGATATAACTAGTGACTAGTAAAAAGCAACGAGTAGGCCGAAACAAGTAACACATAATCAAAAAAATAATAAATCATTCATCAAATATAGTTAAAAATTAAACACTCAGGAATAACGAGTAACTAGTAAAAAGTAACGAGTAAGAAAAATCATAATAAATCGTAAAAATGATCAACTAGCATAGACAATTAATCAAAATATAATACCTAACACACCCCTTAATCCTCTACTCGTTGTGCTCTTCTCACCCTTAGTGGATCCCAATGGCATGAGCGTGGTACAAGTGAATGCCTTCTGCATGCTGATCGTCTCTCTTATGGATAGCCTAAATGCTATTGCCCACAATGAGCCAAGTGGCTTCTGTTCCGCCTCGCCCGACAGTTGGCTAGTGCGTCTCCTCGATATGGGTGTGGCTAAGGTCATACTTCTGGGTCTTATGCCAGCCCTGGATCGTACCATAGTTCCCAACCATAATGCTGCCAATGCTGCTGCTCTCAATAGTATCAATGGTGGTGCCTCAATGACCGATACGAAAACTGTAAAAACTTCTATGCCCTTTAAACGTGCCAGTGGATTAACCAATTTACCCGTTGTGGGTAATGCCATAGGAAATCAGGCTATATGTAAGTATTATAGATGGGAAAAGGTATTTAAGATTTGGATAAACATTAACTTAATTTCCTTTTACAGTGGCTGGTGGACCAACGGGCGTTGTGAGTGCAATTGCGCCAGCACTTGTAAATCTTTCATTATTGGATAAAATAACGGGTACAGCGACTGGTGGAACAGGTGCTTTGAAAAGTTTAACGGGTACGGGAGGCGCTGGTGGTGTAGTGGGCAATGCCATAGGCAATCAATTGATACGTAAGTATTCCAAAAGTTTTATTTCAAGAAGCATTTTTTAAGTAAGAATACTTTTTCCAGAGGGTTCGAAAGGACAGAACAGCCTAGCTGGTGTGGATATACCCGTAATGGCTAATGCTCCTATACTTAATACAATAACGGGTGTAGCAAAGGGAGGAAAATCGAGTGGTGCTGTGGGCAATGCCATAGGCAATCAATTGTTACGTAAGTATTTTAAAACTTTATTTTCAAGAAGCATCTTCTTATAATCAACACTATTTCCAGAGGGTTCGAGAGGTCAAAACGGCCTAGCTGGTGTGAATTTACCCGTTATGGCCAATGCTCCTATACTTAATACTATAACGGGTGTAGCAAAGAGTGGAAAATCGAGTGGTGTGGTGGGCAATGCCATAGGCAATCAATTGATACGTAAGTATTTTAAAACTTTCTTTTCAAGAAGCATCTTCTAAGTAAAAAACACTATTTCCAGAGGGTTCGAGGGGACAGAACGGCCTAGCTGGTGTGGATTTACCCGTGATGGCTAATGTTCCCATTCTTAATAGTATAACGGGTGTAGCAAAGGGAGGAAACGGCGCTGGTGGTGCCGTGGGCAATGCCATAGGCAATCAATTGATACGTAAGTATTTTAAAACTTTCATTTCAAGAAGTAATTCTTATTAACAACACTATTTCCAGAGGGTTCGAGAGGTCAAAACAGCCTAGCTGGTGTGAATTTACCCGTAATGGCTAATGCTCCTATACTTAATACTATAACGGGTGTAGCAAAGGGAGGAAAATCGAGTGGTGCTGTGGGCAATGCCATAGGCAATCAATTGATACGTTAGTATACCTAAACTTTCATTTAAAAATCTTCTTTATAAATAAAAATATTTCCAGAGGGTTCGAGATCAAAGAATAATCAGGTATCCAGCGTAGCTGATGCGAATATACCAGTTCTGGCTAATGTGCTTGCTTTGAATAGTATAACGGGTATGGCAAATGGCGGTGGTTCAGGTTCCAGTTCAAGTGGCAATAAAATTGGCAATCAAATTATACGTAAGTTTTAACTACATGGATCAACATAAATTTTTTTATAATTTTCGTAATTTTTTACCTACCACAGAGGGACCTAAAGCCGATATGATCGGTAAGGAAAATGAGGTGAATACTCTGGTGGATGCTACTGTACCAGTGGCTGCCAATGTTTTGGGTGTTAATTCGATTTCGGGTACCAGTTCAGGTGGTGGTACGGCCAATCAAATTGGTAATAGTCTCAAACGTAAGTAAAAACGTTACAATTGATTTAACCCATAGCATATATATATAGGATATAGTTGACAGATATTTATATATTCCAAATCATTAAGCATCACACTGTTGACTTTAGAATTTAAGCACGCTAAAATGAAAAACATTTTTGTTTTCTAAGTAAAACCCATTTTTCAACCGATCTGTGCTATAGGATATAGTCTTCCGATTTTGAACAAATTTTGCATAACTATTAAAAAGCTTATAATATTCGTAATTTCTAAGTTTAAGAACAATATCATTGAGAACAAAAGAGTTTTTCATACCAAGACTCATTTTCCGACCGATCTGTGCTATGACAGCTATGGGATATAGTATTCCGATTTTGACCAAATTTCGTTGAACTGTTTAAGAGCTTATAATATTCATAGTTCCTGAGTTTAGGAAGACTATCACGAAAAACAAAAAAGTTTTTTTAACTAAAACCCATTTTTCAACCGATCTGTGCTATGACAGCTATAGGATATAGTCTTCCGATTTTGACCAAATTTTGCAGAACTGTTGAACAGCTTATAATATTTTTAATTCCTGAGTTTTGGAAGTCTTTCATGGAAAACATAAATATTTTTCTTACTAAAACCCATTTTCCGACCGATCTGTGCTATGAGAACTATAGGATATATTCAAACGATTTTGAAAAAATGTTGCAAAACTGTTTAACAGCATATAATATTCATAATTCCTGATTTTAGGAAGGCCATCATGAAAAAAATGTTTCTTTGAAAGACTTTTAAGGTAATCTCTAATCATAATACTTTTTCTTATATGTTACAGAGGGTCCTCGTACACTTATTAGAGGTAATAAAAACAAGGTTAACACTGGAGTGGATGCAAATGTACCCGTATTGCTGACTGCCAATTTAATAAATAGCATAACGGGAACTTCTAAGGGTTCTACTGGTGGTTCTACGGGTGGTTCTACTGGTGGTTCTACTGGTGGTTCTACTGGTGGTTCTACTGGTGGTTCTACTGGTGGTTCTACGGGTGGTTCTACTGGTGGTTCTACTGGTGGTTCTACGGGTGGTTCTACTGGTGGTTCTACAGGTGGTTCTTCAGGTGGTTCTTCAGCTGTGGGCAACGCAATTGGCAACCAAATCATACGTAAGTCTACAAGTAGCTTTAATATTTATTTCTCCCAATCTATTCCCACCTCAAGTAACTCGGCACTCTCTCGATGAATCTTTTTGAAAATTTTAAAGCAATTAAATAGAGTTAAAATAATTATGTGGGCAAAGTTTGACGATAATACCTTAATACTTAAATACTACCTTAATACTTGAAGGTAGTAAGTCGACAAAAAATTTAATTTTCATTTCTGCTAAGTTCGGTTAGGTTAGGTTCTATCCTCCATCTTAAGTAACTCAGCACTTTCTCGATGTATCTTTTTGAAAATTTAAAAGAAATTAAATAGAGTTAAAATAATTATGTGGGCCAAGTTTGACGGTAGTACCTTAATACTAGAAGGTATTATGAAAGAAAAAACTGATGGGGGAATACTCCAAATTATAGAATTCTAGCCTAATTCTCAATTCAGACAGAACAGATCAAGGTAGTAAGTCTACCAAAGCTTTAATTTTAATTTCTTCCTTAATTCTGCTTAGTTAGGTTCTATCCCCTACCTCAAGTAACTCAGCAGTTTCACCATGAATCTTTTTGAAAATTTTACAGAAATTAAATAGAGTTAAAATAATTATGTGGGCAAAGTTTGACGTTAATAGCTTAAAATTGGGAGGTAGTATACAAAGAAAAAAGGTATGGGAGAATAATCTAAAATTTTAGAATTCTACCCCAGTTCTCACTTTACTTGATAGTTACATAGAAACAGTGTCTCGAAACAAGCTTTGAGTGTCACCAAACCCTACACAGGTTCATCTTATGCACGTTTTGATATATTCTTACTTTTCCATTAATGTCTTTCAGAGAATGGTCCATCTAATCTCGTGGGAGGTCTTTTGAATGTGGCCTTACCCGTAGCAGCAAATGCTTTGCTACTAAATAATATCAAAGGTACAAGCGGTGGTAGCGGAGGTGGTGTAGGCAATCTGATAGGCAATACTTTGCTTGGCGGAGCAGGTTCTAAAGTTGTTGGCTCTAACAAAGATCTGGTGCAAGTGGTTGATCTGAATGGCGTGGTTTTGCTTGATATTCTGGCTTTGAATAATATCGAAGGCGATGGTGGAAATGTCATAGGAAATCATGTGCATAGTAAGTACCTGAGTTTAAAAAGGAATTTGAGTGCATAAACTAAATTTTTTTTTTGGTTTTTACAGAGGGACCTCGTCAAATTGTAATGGGTGATAATAATCGTATAGTCAAGTTGGTCAATATGGATATGGATGCTTTGGCTAATGTGAACTTGTTAAATGCCATACGAGGAAGCGGTGCCAATTGCATAGGCAATAGCATACACAGTAAGTGACGCAAAGCAAACGTATAGATAGACAAGTGACTATGATATGTTAATTCTTGCAGAAGGACCCAAGACAGAGATACATGGCGATAATAACAGTTTCACCACTTTGGTGGATTTGGATTTGGCAGTTTTGGCCAATTTAGCTATATTGAATGATATAATTGGTACAGTGGGTAATGATTGTCCCACCGTGGAAACAACCACTCTACCACCCACGGAACCACCCACGGAACCGCCTACCGAACCACCCACGGTGCCACCCACGGTGCCACCCACGGTACCACCCACTGTACCACCCACCACTCCCAATCCCAATAACTGTTATCGTCGTTATTGTCGTAAATGGCGCACTCGTCCCAGTTATTTGTGTTACAAAAACTGTGGAGGTGCCTATCTACATCAACCCTAAATTAGTATGCAATATTACACCAAAGATAAAGGTATGCCCATTCTGGGACACCCTTTAAACTAAAAAATTTGTTTTTCATATTTTGTTAATTTTTAATCTATTTATTTTGTTGTTAAATTTATTACAAAAAAGCGAAAATAAAAAACCCTGAGCATTTCTATATATAAAATGAGTTTGTATTAACTGACTGACTGATTGATAAACTACGCACAGAAAGCTTTAAATGGAACAATAGTTTACACTAGTTTTTAGCCTAAGTTAACAAAAATCCTAAAGTGATGGAGCCTTCAATAAACTGGAATAAATTCGGAAAATCCATTACCTTTAAGTTCAGTACTCAGATAAAATAAAAATTTATCTCGCAACAATCTCTCTATATATAAAAGAGTTTGTCCTGACTGACTGACTGACTGATTCATTGGCAATCAACGCAGAACCTGAACGGTAAGAGATAGAAAACTGAAATTTTCACAGAAGTTTTCTTATGAGTTGAAAGTGAGCACTAATGCGGGGTTTTGGAAAATTCCACCCCTAAGGGGTGGAAAACTCCCGGAAAAGCTACTATGGGGGAAAATTTTGTTTTTCATTCGATTGACTTGAAATTTGGTTTGTAACTAAAGTAAGCGAAATAATTGGACACCTGTTTCCCCAATTCCGGAAAATCCGCCCACAAGGAAAATGGCCGGAAAATTCTTCATGGAAAAAACTATTTTTCATCCGATTGACTTCAAACTCGGTTTGTGAGGATGGTAAGCAGAATAATAAGACTTGAGATTTTCCGATGTTGGAAAATCCACCCGAAAAGTCGGGAAATTCCCGGAAAATTCCATATGGAAAAAACTATTTTTCATCCGTTTGGCTTCAAACTCGGTTTGTAAGGATAGTATGCTAAGTAATTGGACATGAGATATTCAAATGTTGGAAAATCCGCCCACAAAGAAAATACCCGGAAAATTCTATATGAAAAACTATTTTTGATCCGATTGACTTCAAACTCGGTTTGTAAGGATAGAATGCAAAATAATTAGACATAAGATTTTCCGATGTTGGAAAATGCGCCCAAAAAGTCGGGAAATTCCCGGAAAATTCCATATGGAAAAAACTGTTTTTCATCCGATTGGCTTCAAATTCGGTTTGTAAGGATAATATGCTAAATAATTAGACATGTGATTTTTCGATTGTGGAAAATCCACCCACAAGGAAAATGGCCGGAAAATTCGATATGGAAAATACTATTTTTTATCCGATTGACTTCAAACTCGGTTTGTAGCGATAGTATACAAAATAAGTTGACATGAGATTTTCCGATGTTGAAAATTCGACCCAAGAGTGGGGAAATGCCTGGAAAATTCTATATGGTAAAACCTATTTTTTAATCCGATTGGCTTCAAAATGAGTTTGTGAACACATTATAGAAAATAATTAGACATTTGATTTCTCGGTGGTGGAATTTCCGCTCACAGGCAAGAATAATGGTGGGCGTATTTCGGTTCAGTGTCAATGGCTATTTGTGAGCCGATCTGAATAAAATTCGTTTTGTAAGCTCTAGGGTCAGAATAAATGGAAACACGTGTTTTTTTATTTCGGGAAGTTCACTCCAAAGGTCGGAATATGGGTGCGGGGTGGGTTTTAGCCGATATGTATTAAATTTGGTTTGAAAGCTCTATGGGCCAATTAAATAGGATAAAGTTTTTAGCTTTGCGCATAATGGGTGCCGGGGGTGGTTTCAGCGTTTGTACGCTTAATGGGCCAAGTAGGTGGAAAATAATTTTCTCATTTCTGATGGTCGGAAAATGGGGGCGGGGGTGGGATCATTGCCAAACGTTTTTTTTTCATAATTTTGGCGGCTATACTGATGGTGGCGAAGCGAAACGCGCCGGGTTATATGCTAGTACTTCATATGAATAGAATCACCTTTGAAAAGCACTGAAAGCTGAATGCTTTTGAAAAAATATGAAGTATTGTGGCGAAATAAATTTTTATTTCATCTGAGTACAGGCCTTTAGTCGGAAAAATGTGTATTTTAGTTTAAACAAAAATTGACTCTCATTTGATGGCTTTTAAGGCGGTTATACTAATGGCAGCGTAGCGAAACGCTCACTCATAAATTATGTATTCTGATGAAGTCATGACCCAGTAGACCCATCCTCCTTGCAATTACATTTCCAACAACAACAACAACAAAAAAAGTTTAAACTTGAAATAAACTCAAATAAAAAAAGCAGCCGCCGCCGCCGTATATAAATAAAAGATAACATTATTAACACCCCCAGAGTCAAGTTAGACAAATGGGCGTCAGTCTCAATACGAAAAACTTCCGTGGTAGGAACGTGCCTCACGCCACCTGAAATCATAATGAAAGCAATAAAAGTTTCCAAAAAAAAAAGCCCAAAACAGAAGCGAGTGTCGTCGCACTCATAATTGATGACCTAAGTAATTTGTTATGGTTATGAAACGTGTAACAAATGCAAAATTGCCCTCCAAGAATTATGCCAGCAATTATAGCAAATTTCGACCGTCCTGGGATCAAAAGGTAAGGGATATAACACAATAAAGTTCAAGCCACTCCACTCCAGTGAGTGGGTGTTAAATGGTAATAATAATGTAGCACACCAGAGAATAAACAAGTGAAAGAAAGGGAAGAAATTACATAGATCGAAAACCTGAGACTTTAATCAAAATTACAAAAAAAAAGAAAATATAAAAAAGCCCGACTGTTATATACTCTGTACCTGGTTGTATATAACTAATAACTTTAAAGTGTGGGATCACACAAACTGTGCAAGTGCTGCCCATCACGATTACGCTATGCAGCGTAATTATTTGTTTTGCTTATAACTCGAATATCGTTCATCTGATCTGGAAACGGTGTATGGGGGTTCGATAAGTAATGATGAGTAGAATATATGTCTAGAAGGTTCGAACAACCTAACTCGAAAATTGCGGGATATTTGAGGTGTTTTTCAAATTGAGGAGGTGGCAACTCTACCATCGTTTATCTGATCGGAAAACGTTGTATGGGGGTTCGATAAGTTATGATGAGTAGAATATATGTCTAGAAGGATCGAACAACCTAACTCCAAAATTGTGGAATATTTTCGATTTTTTCAAATTGCGGGTGTGGCAACTCTACTATCGTTCATGTGATCGGAAAACGTTGTATGGGGGTTCGATAAGTAATGATCAGTAGAATATATGTTTTAAAGGTTCGAACAACCTAACTTCAAAATTGTGGAATATATGAGGTTTTTTTTAATTTGCGGGGATGGCAACTCTATTATCGTTCATCTGATTGGGAAACAATGTATGGGGGTTCGATAAGTATTGATGAGTAGAATATATGTCTAAAAGGTTTGAACAACTTAACTCCAAAATTGCGGGATATTTAAGGTGTTTTTCAAATTACGTGGGTGGCAACTCTACCATCGTTCATCCGATCGGAAAACAATGTATGGGGGCTCGATAAGTTATGATGAGTAGAATGTATGTCTTGAAGGTTCGAAAAACCTAACTCCAAAATTGTGGAAAATATGAGATTTTTTTCAAATTGCGGGGGTGGCAACTCTACTATCGTTCATCTGATTGGAAACATTAGGGGGTGTCTAAAGGTTTGACAACCAACTCCAAAATTGCGGGATATTTGAGGTTTTTTTCAAATTACGGGGGTGGCAACTCTACCATCGTTCATCTGATTGGAAAACTATGTATGGGGGCTCGATAAGTAATGATGAGTAGAATATATATCTAGAAGGTTTGAACAACCTAACTTCAAAATTGCGGAAGATATGAGGTTTTTTTCAATTTACGGGGGTGGCAACTCTACCATCGTTCATGTGATCGGAAAACGATGTATGGGGGCTCGATAAGTAATGATGAGTAGAATATATGTCTAAAAGGTTCGAACAACCTAACTCCAAAATTGCGGGATATTTGAGGTGTTTTTCAAATGGCGGGGTTGGCAACTCTACTATCGTTCATCTGATTGGAAAACAATGTATGGGGGCTCGATAAGTATTGATGAGTAGAATATATGTCTAAAAGGTTCGAACAATCTAACTTCAAAATTGTGGAAGTTATTTAGTTTTTTTCAATTTACGGGGGAGGCGGTGGGCGTGGCAAAAATAAAAACTAAACTTGATCTGCCTGCAAGTATAAGAAATATATGTTCCATACACTTTAAACCTCTATCTCATCTTGTGTATCTTGTGTTGTCTGGTTTTCATTGTGAATAGCTTGTCATTTGTCATATTTTGTTTGTATACCAACTTAGCTGAGTGTAAGTCGCTTTTAAACCCTTCCTTTTGCAAATTGAGTTTTCTTTTGCGGGAAAAAGTGTCATAACTTTCCTCCCAACAAATTGATTGTGGGTACAAAAAATAATTTCGTTTACGCTTTTTAATTTTTGCTTTATGGTGCGCAAGTTATTTTCTAACCTGTGCTCCCCCTCCCCGGGTCAGAAGGCCATATCACTTCTCCAACTCCTCCTGCCTAGAGGAGTAGCAGCTCCCGTGGCGAATGCTTTGCCATTTTTATCGTCCCCGTTTTGTTGCTGTTTCATTTTTTTTTTTTTTTCTTTTTCTTTTTTACCTTTTAATACATTTATACGAGCATATCTCTCTCTCTCTACGTTTTCATTTATTTTTTTTGCATTGTCCCCCCCCGCCCCATACGTTATGTACATTCATTCATCTATCATGGGGTAAGAGATATTCCTAGACCCGAATTGCGAGGGGGAGTATTAAAGTATTTTGTATTTGGTTGGAGTTCCGTTCAAATTTATGCGGGCAAAATGCTAAAATAAACGGACTAAGCTGGTTTTAGGGTGTAGCTGTGGCTTTAAGAATCACTGCAAGGGCAGGTGGCATACAGGATCACTTACCTTAAATGATGATGAAATCGCTTCAATAGCTTATTATATCCAGGAAAACATCTTAAGCCGGATCATTTCAATCGCACGACAGCTGGCAGGATCGGACGCACGCGCGCGGCACACTCGCCGCCTCCCCGCCACCCCACGTACAACGCGGGCAAGACAGCTCACGGCAGGCCTCGCATTTAACAAATACTTTTACTTCCATTTCCCTTTGTTTACATTTTAAGACGCCGACGACAAAGCGCACACCAGGAAAACCAACGGTAAAAAAAAATGGCGCTAGCCGAAACATTTGCTTACGTAATAAACAGGCAAAACTTTGCCCTCTATAAACAAACACTTATGCACACTTTTAACTTTAATTAGTTAACATTATTAAACATTTATATTAACTAAATAAAACGCGCGAAAGAACTAAATAAAAATTTGCATGTCAGGCCGACGATCAAGCTCACTTACTAGTGAAGGTGGGGCAACTGCAACGATAAACTTATCGATAGCTATCGATTGAAATTGCTTCTTTGTCGTGAGTTGTGGAGTTCGTGACTTTAGATTTAAAATTGCTTGCATATTATTAGGATAAAATTCTTTAGACAAACTTTCAGTGCGACTAGCTTATTAAATAAAAGAACATTTTTTTTTTTTTCTAAACAGAAATTAAAAATGAATAAAAGCTATTTAAATACACTCTCACTTTAGATCAAAGTTTTTATTAAATCATCTAGTTAGTTAGTTCCATAACTTATTTTCACTTTATGTCAAAATTTTATTAAATCATCAACTTTGTTAGTTCTATAGGTTAGTATGCACATATTTTTTTTATTAAATCATCTACTTAGTTCTATAAGTTAGTATGCAAATATCGGATCAGTTTAGGACTTTTAGAACGGACCAGAAACTTTGGATGAGCTTCTAAAAAGTTCTTACCTCCACTATTTAATAAAAAAAAACTTAATTGTGAATGAAAATATAGTCAAGGTTGGCATAAATTTGTTTTACTGACTTAAAAACCAAAAAAAAAAATTTTTTATTATTTTTTTCATATTTATTAAAAGATATTTCATTCGTAAATGGAAGATTTTACAAAAACGCATGTTTTATGTTAAGTACATTTTTATCGAAAAGCTTTTAGTTATGGAGAAAAATACAAAAACAGTTTCTTTTAATAATAAACTTTTTATAGATGTAATGAACTTATAAAGTTCTATAATAAGACATCTGTCAAAAATTTGCTTCAAAGCTCTACAAAGTTTTCTTTCAAAAATAGTGCGAAAATTTTTTGTCACTGAGAATTTCCAGGAATTTCTCGGCACTATTTGAGAATTTTATTTGAGTTTGGATCTAAAAAAAAAAGCTTTAAAGCTGTAAAATTTGAAGTAATGGATATTTGGACAAATTTTCAATGAAAATTGGGCAAATTATTTGCCTGTGGGACCTTAGCTTAAGGCCCAATTCCAGATGGCATACAAATTTATTTAGGCACTATGCTTCATATAAATAAGACAGCTTTTATAAAGCATTCAGTTTTTAGAGCTTTCCAAATGTGGTTCTATATACAGGAAGTATTGTAACGAAATAAATTTTTACGTATTATCACGTATCTGGGATCAGGGGTCTGGGATGGATCTCGGATCTGTGATCTGGGATCTGAGATTTGGGATCAGGGGCCTGGGATCAAGGTCCTGGGATCTGGTATTTGGGGTGAGGGATCTGGGATGGATCTCGGATCTGTGATCTACGATCTGGGATAAGGGAACTGAGATCAAATAACTGGGATCAGGGGCCTGAGATCATTGATTAGGAATCTGGGATAAGGGATATGGTTTTTGGGATCAGGGATCTGGAATCTACAATGGATCTGGGATAAGGGAACTGGGATCTGAGATCTGGGATCATTGATTAGGGATCTGGTTTTTGGGGTCAGGCATCTGGGACTTAGATCTTAGATTTTTATGCAAGAATTTTCGTATTTTGATTGCGATTTTTCTTCGTAAAGAGCTTCGCTCGTACCGTGTGTCCACGAGAAGGTTAAACCTTTTCGGAAGATAATTCGAAACTTTGGAATTTGCAACAGAATTTTCGTTTGTGTTTTTTTTTATTGTTTTTATTGGGGAGACCGTAAATGAAGTCTTTCTCACATGCTCCAACTTCTGATTTTCTCTATTTATGGTTTAACAACTAGCTTTTTCTCCAACAAGCTTCGCAAAGTAAACCTGTTTCCTAATAACATTAAAAAAAATTTTCATTTACTTAATAGCTTTTATTTGCTTTTTAATATTTAATTTTATTTGCTTTAAATACCTAAAATGAAAGCCATTTTGAATTTTGTCATATATAATATAAAAACTATCGTAAGCTTTTAATAACAATGAATTGTCACGCACCACTAAACAATTGCCATCGCTAGCTATCGATAATGTTATCGCTAGTGTGGCCCCACGTTCGGTTTCAGTGACTGTGCGTGATCACGTCGGCTGTGTGAAAAATCTAATTTGTGTGTTTCGCGCGTCTAATTTACTTAAAATAAAAGTCTTAAAATGTTATTTAATCAAAGTTAAATGTCTGCAATATTGTTCAATTGGTCGGGGATAAGTTTTGTGCAAAAGTTTAAGCCTTTTATTGTCGGTTTTCGTTGTGTGCGCGTGTGGCTTAACAAGTTGTGTGTATGTGTTAGTGTATTTTTTGGCGGCTGTGTGAAAGCATAAAACAAATGAAAATGATCAGGATAATGATGTTTTCATTAATATAATAAGCTAATCAAGGCGATTTCAACATGTAAGGTAAGTGGACAACTTTTTCATTCTCCTTCAGCCAGGGCAAAAAAAAAAACAAAAATGGCCGCCATTTGTAAGGCAAAAAATGGCCAGCGCCATTGCACAGTTAACTAAGCGAATCTCCACTTGGTGTATGTATGTATGTATGTATGGCGTTGTCCAGTTACATATGTATGTAAACATATGTACATGTGGTGATTTAAAGTACTTTAAAACAGAGTTCGCCGGCAATTCACATCTACATTCATATAAGAGGCGATTACTTGGCAAACTTATGCCTGACTAATTGGTGGAGGGGGCTGGGTGGGTGGGTGGTAGGAAGAAAGCACAGCGACTTTGAATTGTAACACTTTCCCAGGTTTGCTCTCCTCTCTTTTGGCGAACCCTGCTTTAAAACAGAGACGCTTAACTCCCCACACTCGCACACCTGTTTTGTTGTTGTTTTAGCTGGCTGGCAACAGGTGACGACTCTTTTGTAATTTGCTTAGCGGACCAACAGATGGCGCCACTTCTATGATCAATTGGCTGACCAACAGATGACGCCTCTTCTGTGACCAATTGTCTGAGCAATAAAAGACGCCTCTTCTGTAATTTCCTAAGCTGACCAACAGATGGCGCCACTTCTATGATCAATTGGCTGACCAACAGAAGACGCCTCTTTTGTAATTTCCTAAGCTGACCAACAGATGACGCCTCTTCTGTGACCAATTGTCAGCAATAAAAGACGCCTCTTCTGTAATTTCCTAAGCTGACCAACAGATGGCGCCACTTCTATGATCAATTGGCTGAGCAACAGTTGAAGCCTCTTCTGTAATTTCCTAGGCTGACCAACAGATGGCGCCACTTCTATGATCAATTGGCTGAGCAACAGTTGACGCCTCTTCTGTAATTTCCGAAGCTGACCAACAGATGGCGCCTCTTCTATGATCAATTGGCTGAGCAACATTTGAAGCCTCTTCTGTAATTTCCTAAGCTGACCAACAGATGGCGCCACTTCTATGATCAATTGTCTGACCAACAGATGACGCCTCTTCTGCAGTTTCCTAAGCTGAAATATCTTTGCTTGTGTTTACAAAGACCCGAGTATGATATAAACGCGGCCTAAAAGTAGGCAACATAAATTTTCAGTATTTGAAAAACATGAATATGAGAAAATTGGACGTTTTCCATTTAATCCAACACAATTAGTGTTTTTTAATTTTAAGTTTATAAATAATTTGTTACGTATAAACCACGGTCTTTTTCCTTACATATTTTAAGTAGGCTTTTCATTTTTAATATCCAAGGTTTAAATATTACTCTTTAAAATTACTGAGGTCCGTCTTCTTATGTTCATGTTTTTCAAATCCAATAGCTTTTGAGAAAATTTAACCTATATGTTATCGTAACTTCTGAGCAAAATCTTGACTAAAAATACAGATATTTTTTGCTGCCTAAAATAGGCAACAATTAAGGATAACAACAGCCTGGATTTGAAAAACATGAAGATGAGAAAACGGTCCTTAAATTTTTTTTTTTTTTTTTTTTTCGTGTCGTGTCGGGGGAAGTGCAAAAACTTGCACTAGTTAATGTCCTCAATTGTGCCATTTGTTTTGAGGTCTTTTGCGGTTCAAACTTTTCTATGCAAGCGCGTTATTTCAGGCGCAATCGATATCAAGCACACACACACACACACATACATATGTATAAACTTTTGGGCATACTTTGAACATACATAAAATGCAACAGACTTTTAGGCGCAGACATGTTTATGTACACTTGTCAGACAGCCCCAGACAAGTTCCGCAGCCCCCAACCCCAACCCCTCTGCTCCACCACTCTCATCCCTTATTCGTTTCGTAGCTACAAGTTTTGTGCAACATTTGCGCCCATTTTCATCTTACTTTCGTTTTGGTACGCTTTTTTTTATACACACATACTGTCTAGTATATATATATATATATATATATATTGTAGTATTATTGTACATAATTTGCACGTGCTACGAATTTCTAAAATTTACGAGCCACAGCGAATATAAGAGAGAGAGCGAAAGTGCATAGGTCGGGGGTGGACTTGGCTTTTGTCATGTACATTATTTTGCTTTCACACTGCGTTGAGGTAAAAGTAAAAGTCCCCTAAGCTTTAAATGAGTAGACAACAGCCGTGTACAGATATATATCTGTCTTCTTCTTCTCAACCTGCCCCCCGGGACGTGGCCTTACTTTTACACGTTTTATGTTTGGGGGAAATAAATGTGAACTAATGCATTTTTATTAATATATACAAGCGTGCTGGGAATTCCTGGCAAGGGGAAAACTGCAGGCGGATATGATGTCCGGCAACCGAAAAATACAGCAACAAGATGATGATGAAGCATAAAAACCGCAAATGTTTTTTAAATGCAGTGCAAAGTGTTTTTTGGGGGGCGGCTAAGTAAGTAGTGATACTCGTTGAAATATTTAGCTCAACGTGTACGTGTTAACATCGTTGTTGTCTGATTGGATTTGATGATGAACCTCTCTCTACCCAGCGAACACATGTGTTGAGTCAGCAGATTATAATGCATGCGTCCTTCCTTCCCCCTTTTTTTGTGAGCACTCGTTAGTAGAGTAACGAGTTGGAGGCGGGGTGAGCTAAGTTCATGACCCCTTTATGGTACACTAAAACTGGGTGAAACTATGTCACCAATCCTCTAACTTAAAATCAACCCTATCCGTTGTGGTCATACATACAATGATTTACTTAATTTTGTAAAGAAGCTTCAAGTTTTGGGGGGGGGATTAAAGAGAAACATGTGGCAGCATAAATTTGAAACACATAATTTTAGTAGCGAGTAACTGCTTCACTAGCCATAAGTTGTAATTGTCGTATTACCCTTATATATATAAAAAAGTTTCCTCTTTCAGCGAGTGCTAAGTAACGAGTAACGAATAGGTCCCTAATTTACTCTTACATATGCTTACATGGTCATAGGTCATAGTTTAAGTATGAAAAAGTTCAATTTTTTAGCGAGTGCTATACAACGAGTAACGAATACGACTATAATTGACTCTACCGTATAGTGCTAGGTGATAAAATATGCATGAAAAAGGTTATACTTTTGGCAAACTGAACTATAAACACCTACCACATAATTCTAGGTGATAATTTAAGTATTTAAAAGTTTCCTCTTTTGGCCTGAGTCAAGTAACGAGTAACGAATAGGACTATAATTAACTCTTACAAAAGCTAACACGGTCATAGGTGATAATTTAAGTATGAAAACGTTTACTCTTTTGGCAAGTGCTAAGTAACGAGTAACGAATGGAACTATGATTAACTCAACAAGTGCTAATTAGCGAGTAACAAGTAACAAATAAGTAAAAACTAGCGAGTAAAAACTTGCCATTTGTAATATATATTTTATATTTTTTTTATTCGAGTGCGAATTTATATGGCAACTTAAGTAGCGAATAAGCAAAAACTAACTTATTGTTGTTTGTTATTTAGTTGAAATGCAATATTTGATCAATTTTCTTAAGTGACGAGTAAGTGAAAACTTACGAGTGACTAGAAAACGAAATTCTCAATGCCAGTTTACTGGTTTACTAGTCAGCTGTATATTTTATTTAAATGAAATCTTAGCGAAAACTAGCGAGTGACAAGAAAAAAACTCGCAAAGGCAATTCAATTGATTACTAGTCAGCTGTTTACTTTGTTCGAAAGAAATAATTCACTTTGTAGACTAAGCGAAAACTAACGAGTGACTAGAAGAAATGTCAATGCCAATTAAATTGTTTACTAGTCAGCTGATTAATTCGTTCGAATGAAATAATTGACTAAGTAGTCTAAGCAAAAACTAACGAGTGACTAGAAGATAAAACCTCACAAAGCCAATTAAATTCAATTGTTGCTTGCTATTCAGTTGAAATGCAATATTATCAAAATTTCCTTAAGTGACGAGTAAGCGAAAAGTAACGAGTGACTAGAAAAAAAAACTCACCAAGCCAATTAAATTGTTTACTAGTCAGCTGATTAATTCGTTCGAATGAAATAATTGTCTTAGTAGGCTAAGCGAAAACCAACGAGTGACTAGAAAGAAAATTGAATTGTTGTTTGTTATTCAGTTGAAATGCAATATTATCAAAATTTCCTTAAGTAACGAGTAAGCGAAAAGTAACGAGTGACTAGAAAAAATCTTACCAAGAAACTTAAATTGTTTACTAGTCAGCTGAGTACTTTGTCCAAATGCAATATTTCAGTTATTGGACTAAGCTTAAACTAACGAGTGACTAGAAAGAAAACTCGCAAAGCCAATTTAATATTTTTTACTAGTCAGCTGAGTACTTTGTTCAAATGAAATACTTCAATTTTTATTTGCCGCAAGTAACGAGTAAGCTACCAACTCGCAACTCGCTGCTTCACATTCTCAGTGACCCTCGGTGACTTCAATTTTGTTTTTGTTTGTTTTTTCTTTTTATTATCCACTTCTATTCAATGTGTCTGCGACTGCAAAATGAAAAGAAAAGGCACCAAAAATGCAAAAGGCGGCACTTTGCATACTAAGAAGTGGACAGACACAGGGTGGGGGCTGTTTGTTTTGGAGGGGGGTCACGGAAATAGAAAAAGCAAATAGCGAGCCGCCGCCGCTCTCCATTGACATTTTAGGGTTTCATTGTAAAGCAATTTAAATTATTGTGTATATTTTATTTCTATTTTGTGTTGTTGCTTTCTTTCTTCCTGCCGGCTTATACTCCAACTTAAGCATTCAGCACAACGCCCCGCGATGTCTTAGCTTTCCAGCACAACATCTTTCTCCCGCTCTGGCAAGCTTGATTTTATTTTGTGCAAATTTTTCAAATGTTATCCTTAATTTAGTTTATAAGTAGATGCCAGGCACGTACCAGGCAAATGACATTTTATTTGTGGATTTTTATAGACCTTGTATGTGTGTGTGTATGTGTGTGTGAGGGTCCAAGACAACAGGGTGGGTATTGGCGGGACATGTTTTGGGACAAAACCGAAAAATAGGTCGTAATTTGGTTTTTGTATTTTCGTTTTTTTTTTTTTTTCACTCTCTCCGGCTGGGTCACATGTGCTTTTGATGAGTCATTCTAGAGCCAGAGTAAAACCTTACTTTAAAGATGAGTTTATTAAAAACCCACAAAGAATACCTCGATCGATGATTTTTATCGAAATTTCTAAAGGGACTTAACAAGAGCTCAAACGAGAGCTCTTATAGTATTACCCGATGTTTTTATACACTTGAAAAGTGTGTATTAATTTTGCCCAAAAGGTTGTAACGCATAGAAATATTCATTTCCCGACCCCATAAACTATATATATTCTTGATCTTCCGTCTGTTCGTTCGTCCGTCAGTCTGTCCGTCTATTTCTACGCAAACTAGACCCCCAGTTTTAAAGCTATCGAGCTGAAATTTTGCGTCACCAATCGTGGTATATATTAGTTGTATATGCTTTCACACAATTCTGGAAAAATTGATCAAAATCGGATGACTATAGCATATAGCTGTCATAGCACCGATCGGTCTAAAAACTAATTCTAGTGAGAAAAACTTTTTTGTTTTCCATTGTAGCGTTATCAATCGTGGTATATATTAGTTTTATATGCTTTCACATAAATCTGTAAAAAATTTTCAAAATCGGATGACTTTAGCATATAGCTGTCATAGCACCGATCGGTCTAAAAACTAATTCTAGTGAGAAAAACTTTTTTGTTTTCCATCGTAGCGTACCCAATCGTGGTATATATTAGTTTTATATGCTTTCACATAAATCTGGAGAAATATTTTAAAATCGGATGACTATAAAATATAGCTGCCATATAAACGATCGGTTCAAAAACTAGTTAAAGTGGGAAAAACTTTTTTGTTTTCCATTGTAGCGTTATCAATCGTGGTATATATTAGTTTTATATGCTTTCACATAAATCTGGAGAAATATATTAAAATCGGTTGACTATAGCATATAGCTGTCATGGCACCGATCGGTCACTTAAAATATTTATTTTTTTTTTCATCGCAGCGTCATCTATCGTGGTATATATTAGTTTTATATGCTTTCACACAATTCTAGAAAAATTGATCAAAATCGGAGGACTATAGCATATAGCTGCCATATAAACGATCGGTTCAAAAACTAGTTCTAGTGATAAAAACTTTTTTGTTTTCCATCATAGCGTACCCAATCGTGGTATATATTAGTTTTATATGCTTTTACATAAATCTGGAGAAATATATTAAAATCGGTTGACTATAGCATATAGCTGTCATAGCACCGATCGGTGCAAAAACCAGTTCTAGTGGGAAAAACTTTTTTGTTTTCCATCGTAGCGTACCCAATCTTGGTATATATTGGTTTTATGTGCTTTCACACAATTCTGGAAAAATTTATCAAAATCGGAGGACTATAACATATAGCTGCCATATAAACGATCGTGCAAAAACTAATTCTAGTGAGAAAAACTTTTTTGTTTTCCATCATAGCGTACCCAATCGTGGTATATATTAGTTTTATATGCTTTCACATAAATTTGGAGAAATTTATTAAAATCGGTTGACTATAGCATATAGCTGCCATAGCACCGATCGGTGCAAAAACTAGTTCTAGTGGGAAAAACTTTTTTGTTTTTTATCGTAGCGTACCCAATCGTGGTATATATTAGTTTTATATGCTTTCACACAATTCAGGAAAAATTGATCAAAATCGGAGGACTATAGCATATAGCTGCCATAGCAACGATCGGTGCAAAAACTAGTTCTAGTGGGAAAAACTTTTTTGTTTTCCATCGTAGCGTACCCAATCGTGGTATATATTAGTTTTATATGCTTTTACACTATTCTGGAGAAATATATTAAAATCGGTTGACTATAGCATATAGCTGTCATAGCACCGATCGGTGCAAAAACTAGTTCTAGTGGGAAAAACTTTTTTGTTTTCCATCGTAGCGTACCCAATCGTGGTATATATTAGTTTTATATGATTTTACATAAATCTGGAAAAATTTATCAAAACCGATCGGTGCAAAAACTAGTTTTAATGAGAAAAACTTGTTTGTATTTAAAACATTGTTGGAGCCGCCGATGTTAGCCTTCTATTTTTTATTGTTACATTTAATTTCAACTTTGACCTAAGCAAAAGTTATTTCTATGCTCTATTGAGCGCGCCGCCTACAAGTAAGTAAAGTGCAGCCTAGAAGTAGGCAGCACTAAATTGAATTATGCGTCTCACCCACCCACATGCAAAAAGAGAGCACCTACTGACAATCCTTCCCACAGTTGCGCGTGGGCGACTCATTAAAATCAACTTAATTAAATTGTAATTGGATCTATTTTCTTCTCTCTCTCTCTCTCTCTCGCTCTCTCTATCTTGGTTTCTCTATTTTTACCACAAACACAAACTGCATGAGGTCTCTCTGATGGACACGTGGCTGACGGGTGGTGGGGGCGGGGGGGTTGATGATGTTTTTTGATAAGCTCAAGGCGCGGATGTCTTTAAAAATGTGTGGACACACTTTTTATCCCCCTTCCTTTTGTTTATATAACGAAACTAATTTAAAGTGCTTCACGCGGCGGTCGCTTAATCCGGGATAACTTTGTTAAGTTTCAAAATATGGCACACACACACACACACACATAATAATAAACAATTTTGGTAATTAAATGACAGCAAGCCACGTGGCCAAGTTAAGCTCGTTGCTTTCCCATCAAGTCAATTAATTTATAGAATTAATACCAAATTAGATCTTAGTTGCAATTCGTCACCTACTCTAAACTAAAACCACAAACATCCTGCTTGTAACCACACACACACACACACACACACTTGCTGCACCCACTCATAGACACACATGCATACACCTGACCGCTGACCGTTCGTCCTGTGTCTCATTATGCCATGTGGTCAAACACAAAGTATGTCTGTAAGTCTGGATGCGGTTGAACAACAACAAAAAAAATACCCAAGTAATTCTCATATCCGTGTTAAATTTAAGGCTTCTCCACGTACCACCATGTGTGCCAGGCCAGGAATTTCGTGTTATAATTATTAGCTTTTTGGGTAGACACAGACAGGTGGGTCGGAGGACTCTGGGAAATACCCGCATATCCGTTTATGGGAAACGAAATGCCGCCGCTTTTCCGTTCTGCAATTGCGCGTCTTCCTTTCGTTTTGTTGTTTTTCCGTTCTTTGTTTGATTTTTTTTTTTGTGTCTGAAAAGAAAAGCCGACCCTTACGTACGTACACAATTCGCTAGAAACTGCACCAAAAACAATAACGCGCCACGCGGTAATCACAAATATTGACATTTCCTTACGCGGTAACTTTATACGCATTTTTCTCATACGAACAATAGCGCGCAGCCACGCTTTCATTTCATCAATAAACTATAGTTTGTGTCCTAGCGGGTTTTCTAGATTAGAAAAAAAATACAACCGATCAGATTACCTTAGCCAGCATTTCACACGCTACTTGAGAAAGTTGAACTTCGATATGGCTTTTTGCTAGGACAATGTGTTAGGGCGTCCATTTTAAGTGGTCAGCTATGGTCATGCTGGTCGCAAATTTGATATTTGATTAGGTTGTATACCAGAAGTACTCGCTCAAACCAAAAGTCTGTTGATAAGAGAACCGGAAGACCACGGAAGTTTAAAATCAGATAAAAATGTTAAAAATTCTATTCATATTTGTGCCCATTGAATCAGATTCCGATAGTACAGGGTGTATCTTGTGTTTTTACCCGATGTTTTTTTTAAATAACTTGACAACCAATAAATTTTTTGAAATAAATGTTTTTATACCCTTGCAGAGTATATATTAAAATTGTCACGATGTTTGTAACGCATAGAAGGAAGCATCTCCGACCCCATAAAGTATATATATTCTTGATCAGCATGACGAGCTGAGTTCATTTCCGTCTGTCCGTCCGTCCGTCCGTCTGTCCGTCTGTTTCTATGCTATCTCCTCCCTCAGTTTTAAAGCTATCTTAACCAAACTTTGCAAAAAGTCTTTAAATACACATACGCTGCACATTTGTCGAAATCGGCCGGATCGGATGACTATATCATATAGCTGCCATAGGAACGATCGGTCCAAAAACTAGTTCTAATGAGAAAAACTTTTTTGTTTTCCATCGTAGCGTCACCAATCGTGGTATATATTAGTTTCATATGCTTCTACACAATTCTGAAAAAATTTATCAAAATCGGATAACTATATCATATAGCTGCCATATAAACAGTCGGTCCAAAAACTAGTTCTAGTGAGAAAAACTTTTTTTTTCCATCGTAGCGTCACCAATCGTGGTATATATGGGCATTTCCACCAAAAGGTCCACCGAGACCAAAAATTTTAAAGTTTTTCAAAACCCCTTGCTTTATGATATTTTCATAGGAAAACAGTCAAATTGTACTAATATAAACTAATTTTACATTTATTTAGAACCCACTTCGAGATATTCAAAAGCAAAGTCGAGCAAGCTCAACTATTCTCAGTATGATATATCCCCTGCACTTTTTGTTTTGATAATTGTTCTTTAATGTCTTTTTTTATGCATTGACTTTTGCATTCTTAAATCTTTCCAAGGATACAAAGAGTCAAATAAAAATGCAAAAGAGACTACGCGATTGGTAAATAACGTAATTTTTTGATTTGCATCATCGCATTTTTCGATGTCCCGTGCGACATTGAAAAACAACATTTGTTATCTGTGCGTCAAAAGTACATGTGGAAGGCTTATCCAATATTGAGTACAAATAGTGATTTTTAATACAATTCAAAAAAAAAGAATAATGCTGAAAAATGAGAATATTTGTGATCTGGGTACTTATATAAAGTTGGTCCCGTGCGACATCGTCAGTGTGAAAGTCAAAATTTTTTCTTACATGAATGATTTTTTTTTTTGTAAATCATAGTTTTTTATTTTTTATATCTAAATGAGCAAAAACGGCGGCGAAAAAAATTTAGAGAGCATACATACGGTTAAGAAAAAACTTAAAGTACGATCCAATATTTTAAAATTTTTTTTGTTTTTTGTTATTATGCGAAAATGAATACATTGAAATCTTTTGTTGATTTAAAAACATTTTAACTCCGCTTATTTATATATAATTTCCTTAAAAGAGTTACTGAAATAACATTATTATTATGACGGAAGAAAATGTCCCATACGACATGCCCCGTGCGAAAGTGCTTAAAATTGAATTTTAAGAAATGTATAAGTTTATTTTGGGTAAAATCAAAACCGTTTTTAAGTGTCATCAATGTGCAATGTTTTTAAATTTAACAGATTGAAATATTGCCTCAGGATTCGCTAAAATCGGCTTGTCAATTGTTGGTCGCAAAAACCACTTCTGTTTTTGTCCCGTGCGAATGCCCTTTTTTTTGTAATTATCTTGAAAAAAAAATTAATTGCCCAAAATCAACCTTAGCACCAATTGTAGGGCCAATTAAGAGCAATAAGTTAAGCCTTTTGTCAAATCAAAAATACGTTTTATTTTTACTTTTTTTCCACTTCAAAGATGTACGAAGGTCCAGTTCGACATAATGGAAATGCCCATATAAGTTTTATATGCTTTCACACAATTCAGGAAAAATTAAGCAAAATCGGATGACTATAGCATATAGCTGTCATAGCACCGATCGGTGCAAAAACTAGTTCTAGTGGGAAAAACTTTTTTGTTTTCCATCGTAGCGTCACCAATCGTGGTATATATTAGTTTTATATACTTTCACATAATTCTGGTAAAATTTATCAAAATCGGATAACTATAGCATATAGCTGCCATATAAACGGTCGGTCAAAAAACTAGTTCTATTTTTTTTTTTTTTTTTTATCTGGCTTTACAGACCAAAGGGCCAGGCCGACCTTCTCTTAATCACTTGGCTTGTGTGCTTTTCAATTTACGCACAAGAGAAAGGGACCTACTACAGTTTAAACGCCGCAACCGAACGACAAAGTTTAAGAAGTATTTTAATGGCTAGAAAAAACAGTTAATTAGATGTTCCGAGGCGGGATCGAACCCAGACCTCCCACTCAATAGACGCACACACTACCCATTGCACCACCCACGGCCACATCACCCATCTTAATAGACAGAAATAACCCAGCCAATCAAATATGGAGCGCTCCTAAACTGGATTGAAAAGGGACTCACAGACCTACACCCCTAGGAAAGTTTATGGAGCGCTCCTATTAGAAGTGAAACCGGACTCCCCAGCAACACCTCTTAAACTAATTTCACACAAGCCAAGAGATTGAGAGAAATTCGGTATGGCTTTGGTTGGGACGGCCGCCAGATACTTTGGATTATTATTGGAGCCCAAAAGCAGACCAAAAACATATATTTTAAAAAATCTTCACCTAGATTTCAAAAACATGAACATGAGAAAACGACCCTTAAACTTCGATCAATTACTGCCTTAATATGATTATGACCAAATTGGAAGATTAAAAAAAAACCTCGTTGCATTTACGCCTTTCATTTTAAAGATGGTTTCATGCCTCGCACATCTTTATAGAGTTCCTTCCTTTGCTTGCAACCCTTTTCCTTCTCTGACACACGCTGATGAAATTTGCTTGTTTACGACTTCTTCTACCGACCCTTTTGGGGGTCGGCGGCAAATTTAATCATTTTCGATGGCCCTGCTGCGTTTTATGAGGCCACGCGCGAGCGCGAGCGAGCATGTGGACACAGGATATATAAAAAGTCGCCATTTTACCGCCAAATGACCCTCATCATTATCAATCGATGACATGGCCGAGAGCAAAGTGTTGCGCTTTGGTTTTTATTTTTATATTTTTGTAAGTTGATGGGCAACATCTGTTTTCGTTCGGCAAGCTTATTATAAACGCGTGCAGTGACTGTACTTGCTGCTTGTGTAGTGGCTCTTGAGACACAGAAAGCAATTGTTTCACGGTCTATGGAAGTTTTGAGTGATGCTTACCCAAAAAGTAGATGAAAAATAGACCAAATTAAAAATTAATCAGTTTATCGCGTTGATGCACTTTTCGTGTACGCAATTGACACAAGGATTACCAGGCTGCAAATCCACTTGCCACATGACGCTCAGCTTAGCTAAAGAGATCCACCCCTCAAAAAAGGCAGAGACAAAGGAGCGTAATGTATCGCGTGCGCCGTCGAGTCTTCCGTTTCTTTTGTGCCAGTTGGTGGTGGCTTTCCTTTTCCCCTCCCCCACTCTTAATTTTTTTTTTTTGCTTTCTTTGTCCTTAACACGTTTGGTTTGGTGTGTAACCTAAGCCCCGAACAAGTGATCGATTGGTTCCAATTGAAATTCCCATCGTTATGATGAAGCCTGCCCAAACGGTTAGAGTTCTAAGGAAGGTTCAATCAAAAAAATTGTGAATAAGCCAGAGTTCAAATGAATTCCTTGCGGTAAAGCTGTCGTCGGTGTCATGTTTAAATGTTAAAAACGCTATCCTTTTAAAATTAAGCTACGTTAAATATCGTTTGTTTTATATAGATGGAAACGCGTACTTTAAGACTGCGTTTCAATATGAAACTACAGAGGGCCGTAATACAAATTCTTGTGCACCTTAAAGGGGCCTCAAAAACGCTCTTAAAAAATTACTTATCTAAAATACTACAGATTTTAGATAAGTGAATTTTTAAGAGCGTTTTTGACGCCCCTTTAAGGTGCACAAGAATTTTTACTTCGGCCCTCCGTAGGTTCATATTGGAACGTCAAAAATAGTGCCACGTTAATGAACTTTATGTATGTTTATATGTTTGTCAGTTTGTCTGTTTGTATGTTTGTCAGTTTGTCTGTTTGTATGTTTGTAAGTTTGTCTGGTTGTCAGTTTGTCTGTTTGTGTGTTTGTCTGTTTGTATATTTGTATGTTTGTAAGTTTGTACGTTTGTCTGTTTGTAAGTTTGTACGTTTGTCTGTTTGTTTGATTGAACCTACAGAGGGCCGTAATACAAATTCTTGGGCACCTTAAAGGGTCGTCAAAAACGCTCTTAAACAATCACTTATCTAAAATCTGTAGTAGCTCCATCAAAAATAGTGCCACGTTAATGAACTTTATGTATGTTTATATGTTTGTCAGTTTGTATGTTTGTCAGTTTGTACGTTTGTATATTTGTATGTTTGTAAGTTTGTACGTTTGTCTGGTTGTCAGTTTGTCTGTTTGTATATTTGTATGTTTGTAAGTTTGTACGTTTGTATGTTTGTCAGTTTGTATGTTTGTCAGTTTGTCTGTTTGTATATTTGTATGTTTGTAAGTTTGTACGTTTGTACGTTTGTCTGTTTGTAAGTTTGTACGTTTGTCTGTTTGTTTGATTGAACCTACAGAGGGCCGTAATACAAATTCTTGGGCACCTTAAAGGGGCCTCAAAAACGTTCTTTAAACAATCACTTATCTAAAATCTGTATGAGCTCCGTCAAAAATAGTGGCACGTTAATAAACTTTATGTATGTTTATATGTTTGTCAGTTTGTCTGTTTGTCAGTTTATCTGTTTGTATGTTTGTACTTGTACGTTTGTATATTTGAATGTTTGTAAGTTTGTCTGTTTGTAATTTTTGTACGTTTGTCTGTTTGTTTGATTGCCTGTTTGTATATTTGCATGTTTGTAACTTTGTTAGTTTGTTTGATTGTCTGTTTGTATATTTGTAAGTTTGTCAGTTTGTTTGATTGTCTGTTTGTATATTTGCATGTTTGTTTGTTTGTCTGTTTGCATGTTTGTAAGTTTGTTAGACGGGATTTACATGATGAAGCAAACTTCATGAAGTTTTCCTAGTAGGCGAGAGATTTAAATGTATTTTTTTACTATTTGTTTAAAAGGACTGAAAGATTTCCTTTAAATTCCACGCCTACTAAGAAAACTTCATGAAGTTTGCTTCATGGTGTAAATCCCGAATAAGTTTGTTTGATTGTCTGTTTGTTTATTTGCATGTTAGTAAGTTTGTTAGTTTGTTATTAGTTTGTTAGTTTGTTAGTTTGTTAGTTTGTTAGTTTGTTAGTTTGTTAGTTTGTTAGTTTGTTAGTTTGTTAGTTTGTTTTTGTTGTTTGTTGTTTGTTTTTTTGTTTGTTAGTTTGTTAGTTTGTTAGTTTGTTTTTGTTTTTTTAGTTTGTTAGTTTGTTAGTTTTTAGTTTGTTGTTTTGTTTGTAGTTTTGTTTGTTAGTTTGTTAGTTGTTAGTTTGTTTTTGTTAGTTTGTTAGTTTGTTAGTTTGTTAGTTTGTTATTTTGTTTGTTAGTTTGTTAGTTTGTTAGTTTGTTAGTTTGTTAGTTAGTTTGTTAGTTTGTTAGTTTGTTAGTTTGTTAGTTTGTTAGTTTGTTAGTTTGTTAGTTTGTTAGTTTGTTAGTTTGTTAGTTTGTTAGTTTGTTAGTTTGTTAGTTTTGTTAGTTTGTTAGTTTGTTAGTTTGTTAGTTTGTTAGTTTGTTAGTTTGTTAGTTTGTTAGTTTGTTAGTTTGTTAGTTTGTTAGTTTGTTAGTTTGTTAGTTTGTTAGTTTGTTAGTTTGTTAGTTTGTTAGTTTGTTAGTTTGTTAGTTTGTTAGTTTGTTAGTTTGTTAGTTTGTTAGTTTGTTAGTTTGTTAGTTTGTTAGTTTGTTAGTTTGTTAGTTTGTTAGTTTGTTAGTTTGTCAGTTTGTTAGTTTGTTAGTTTGTTAGTTTGTTAGTTTGTTAGTTTGTCAGTTTGTCAGTTTGTCAGTTTGTTAGTTTGTTAGTGTGTTAGTGTGTTAGTTTTTTAGTTTGTTAGTTTGTTAGTTTGTTAGTTTGTCAGTTTGTCAGTTTGTTAGTTTGTCAGTTTGTGTTGTTGTCAGTTTGTCAGTTTTCAGTTTTCAGTTTCAGTTTGTCAGTTGTCAGTTTGAGTTTTAGTTTTGTTTAGTCGTTTTATTTTATTTTTTATTTTTATTTGTTTTTTATTTGTTTGTTAGTTTGTTTTTGTTAGTTTTCAGTTTGTCAGTTTGTCAGTTTGTCAGTTTGTCGGTTTGTCGGTTTGTCAGTTTGTATGTTTGCATGTTTGCTTGTTAGTATGTGTCGACCAGGAAAGAGTCATAGGCCTTTTCCCAAGTCTGTGAACCGGTTCGAAAAGCGGTTCACAAGTGGTTCAGAGCCATATCTCTGGAACCACTAATCGGATCTTCATGAAATTTTCACAATACGTTCATGTCGATCATTAAAAAGTTCATATTCTCACGTTTTATTCCGGTTACGGTTATGGAATAACGCTTACGGTTACGGCTATTAGATATTGACTCATGTTAAACTTATATTTAGTATCAAATTCGATATGGTACTTGGCCATTCTTCTTACCTAAGCGGATTACCTATACCCAAGTGACAAGCTTTAAAATAGGGGCTCAGCAAGAAGTGTCACAACACACAAACATTTAACACTGTGACCTTTAATGGGTTGATTATTGCCCAGGGGAAGGAAGGCCCAACCCTCATGCCACACACTGACGTTGCATTTTCTCTTTCTTTTTTTTTTTGGGTTTTAGGCACTTCCGCCGCTGTTTTGGGTGATGACCGCAAAAATTAAAAACTATGAAACATTTGATTTGTTTTTGGGCTGGCAGAAAAGGTTAAGGGGTAAAATCGCACGACCCTTATCAGTGAAATTGAAATTTTGGTGGATGCTGTTTATTTGGGTGTTTGGCGCGTGACTGTAACCATTTGTTCAATTGTCCAATTGTTTTTGTTGTGTGTGGAAAACATTTGGGTCATCCCTTGACCATTTGAGTTTTTCAATTAAATGGCCAAAAAATTATTGCTTATGCAACTGGGTAGCATTTCCTGTTGGATTTTCAATTTAATTAAATGATTTAACCTTTGGCCCGGCCCTCCTGCGGCTACTCCTGGTTAGTTGTGATCTTTACCGCCTGCCAACTCAAAAATATCAATTTATCAATGCAGTTACATATAGATAGATATATACATACTATATATATATATATCGTAGTTTCTTTTTTGAACCATAATTCATTTTGGTTTTTTAGTTTCAAATGCAGTTTAATCTGTTGGCATCATTAGTCAGTCCAGACGAAGATGCTCAATGTACGTACTCCTGGCGCAGACAAAACCTGTCAGTCAGTCGCCTGGTGGCTTTTGTGCCCCGTTTCAGACAATGCACACAATAAAGAAAAGAGAGAGAGAGAGAGAGCATAAAAAGGGCAGAAGGTAACTGAGACGGATGAAGATGCTGATGATGCTGATGGGGAAATCGTCATGGCCATAATTGCTTATATAGAGTTATTAACCATTTTATAATCATTAGGTCCACTGACTGCCAGCGGTTTTGTGTAATTTGAGTAAATCTGAAAACGTTCTCGGTGAGGCGGACGACGATGATGATGCTGGTGGTGCACCATGCAGGTGTATTAGATACTGAAAAAAAAAAATACAGAATTGAGCTAAATTTGGGCACAAACTGGACCACCCATACATATCATAACTCTTTTTTTTTATTTTGGCTGCAGGGCAGGAAGTTTGCTCCGCTTGACGGAGAGAACAGCCAACAAAATTCAACTTTAAATCAAGAAATGAAAAATATGTAAAATATTTATAAGATCAGGCGACTTTTATCATATATATGAGGGCGGCTTTTAGTGTGACCAGATTTAATTTAATATTTTCATTGGAAAGTTTGACATTTTAACCTTAGTGTTTTGTTGTATTTGTCAAGTTTTACAAACACTTTTGATTGTCCTAATTTTAATGTCGTGTTAAATCAAGAAATAGTACAAATTGTACCTAAATTTGTATGGAAGCTCTTTGAATTAGTAGGCCTATGGTACACAAACTTGGTCATATTAATGATAACTGACAATTATAATGTTAGGTCATCGTATTTTTAATAATTTCTTTAAAAAAAATATTCTTGTACCTAAATTTGTATGGAAGCTCCTATTAATTGGTAGACCAATTTTGATTAAATTCGATTATTTTAAAAATTATAATCCAATTTATTAATCAAACTCACAAAATATTAAAAATTGTACCTAAATTTCTATGAAAGCTCCTTGAATTAGTAGGCCTATGGTACACAAATTTGGTCATATTAATAATAACTGGCAATTATAATATTGGGTCATCGTATTTTTAATAATTTCTTTAAAAAAAAATCATTTTTGTACCTAAATTTGTATAGAAGAGCTATGAATGGGTAGGCCAATTTTGAACAAATTCGGTTATTTAAAAAAATTATAACCAAATTCATTATCAAACTCACAAAATATTAAAAATTGTACCTAAATTTCTAGGGAAGCTCCTTGAATTAGTAGGCCTATGGTACACAAATTTGGTCATATTAATAATAACTGACAATTATAATGTTTGGTCATCGTATTTTTAACAATTTCTTACAAATAATTTATTTTGTACCTAAATTTGTATGGAAGCTCCTATTAATTCGCAGGCCAATTTTGATTAAATTCGGTTATTTAAAAAATTATAACCAAGTTAATTATCAAACTCACAAAATATTAAAAATTGTACCTAAATTTCTAGGGAAGCTCCTTGAATTAGTAGGCCGATGTTGAACAAATTTGGTCATATTAATAATAACTGACAACTATAATGTTCGGTCATCCTATTTTTAACAATTTCTTGAAAAAAATTCAATTTGTACCTAAATTTGTAGGGTAGCTCTATTAATTGGTAGGCCAATTTTGATTATATTCGGATATTTAAATAATAAACCCAAATTCATCATTAAACTTACAAAATGTTACAAATGGTACCTAAATTTCTAGGGAAGCTCCCTGAATTAGTAGGCCGATGTTGAACAAATTTGGTCATATTAATAATAACTGACAAATATAATGTTTGGTCATCGTATTTTTAAATAATTTCTTTAAAAAAATTAATTTGTACCAAAAATTGTAAGGAAGTTCTATTAATTTGCAGACCAATTTTGATGAAATTCGGGTTTTTAAATAATAATACCTTTTCTTTTTTAAATTTATAATTAAATTAACATAAATACTACTGCTTAACACTCAAAATGTATCAAATTGTACCTAAATTTAAACTTATTATTTACCTTTTAAAAGTACTTCATAAAAAAACTAATTGAAATTTTTAATTTTTTAAAATTAGGGATTAAAAAAAAAAAGTTCTTACCACTAAGTTCTGTGTTAAACCAAAATTTGTGTTTTGGCATTTTCCCCAATCATTGCTGGCTTCAACCTCTCGATATACAGTTTCACTTTTGATCAGACGAGAACTAGCGTTTTTCACTTTTCCAGGCGGAGCACGCGACATGGCAACCCAAATACATTAAGTAAACAAAACATGTCACACGGCGCAGACGACAATCGTCGGGCAGCATCCTTCTCATATTATGACGGTATATACATACTCTCCTCTTCTCGAGGGGGTGTGGTGTCCTTTTGTTTGTTTGCTCAAATGTCCCGGTGCGCTGCTCACATTGCACAAAAACAGGCAAACATTGAGAGAGTTTGTCCCAGGATTAGGTCTGCTTGGGTCGGTCTTTGGGTCCTTGCAATATTATTTGCAGCCGAAAGTTAATTAAGGGTTTCACACAGGAAAAAGTGAAATTTGGTCCGTGCATTGAACCGCAAATGAGATTGGTGTGGGGGGCGATGCCAAGGCTACCATCTACCCCTGCACGCATTAGAGGCTGGGCCCAGGTCCATGGTCACCCGCGGCGACATGGCCATAATTAGCTGCGGCCAACGCTAATTGTCCTTTTACCTAGAACCCGAGCCGTTTGGACGGACGACCATGTGACAACTGTGACATCCTCGACCTGATGAATGAGCTAACTGCAAAAGATTAGTAAACATTTTGTATATTATGAAACTTTTGACCTAGTTTGATCTTTCGTTGAATTGTAAACTTATTGGTACTTAACAAAAATATGCTAGAAATTGAGGAAATAATTTTTCCCAAGAAGGGAGATATCTCTTAAAAAGTTGGAAATCTTTAGTAACGAGACATTTTGGCAGGCGATTGAGTCTTAGATTAATAGATGAGAGTAATTTAGACTATAATAGCGTAAAGCTTTCATACAATTTTAGGTACAATTTAAATTATTTGAGTGATTTTTTCAAAAAGTTTTCAAAATATGTTGATCCAAAACTTCACAATTGTCAGTTTAGCTTACTTTTACAATAATCGAATAAATTAATTTTTTATGGTTTTCTTTTTTTTTTTTTTAGGATTTTTTTTAAAAATTATTTTTTATTTTTTTGTTTTTATAATTAGTTTTAAGAGCTACCCTAGAAATTTAGGTACAAATTGAATTTTTTTTCAAGAAATTGTTAAAAATACGAAGACCAAACATTATAATTGTCAGTTATTATTAATATGACCAAATTTGTGTACCATAGGCCTACTAATTCAACGAGCTTTCCTAGAAATTTATTTTTTGGTACAATTTTTAATATTTTGTGAGTTTGATAATGAATTTGGTTATAATTTTGTTAATAACCGAATTTAATCAAAATTGGCCTGCAAATTAATAGAGCTTCCATACAAATTTAGGTACAAATTAAATTTTTCTTTAAAATTGTTAAAAATACAATGACCAAACATTATAATTGACAGTTATTATTAATATGACCAAATTTGTTCAACATCGGCTTACTAATTCATAGAGCTTTCCTAGAAATTTAGGTACAATTTTGACTATTTTGTGAGTATAATTATTAATTTGGATATAATTACTAAAATAAACGAATTTAATCAAAATTGGCCTACCAATTAATAGAGCTTCCATACTAATTTTGGTACAAATTTAGAAAATTATTAAAAATATGATGACCAAACATTATAATTGTCATTTATTATTAAGATGACCAAATTTTTTCAACCTTGTCTGAGTAATTCATAGGGCTTCCCTAGAAATTAAGGTACACTTGTAAAAATTTTGAATGCAGAGTTGTCTATTTTTTGATATGCTTAATCAAATGATTTACTTTATTTAAAATCGTTCTACAATAAGTTAAACTTTCATACAAATTTTGGTACAAATTTCATTTTTTTTTTGGGAATTTTCAAGTATGTTGACCAAATTTCAGAATTATCAGTTTTAATTATTTTTCATTGAAATGACCAAATTTTATCATTATCAACTTAGAAATTCAAAGAACTTTCCTAGAAATTTAGGTACAAATAAAAGTATTTTGTGATTTTTTAAGATTTTTTTAAATATGTTGTCATTTTTAAGTATTTTGTATTCAAAAGAACCTACTTCAATCGAAATTGTCTTTATATATCATAGAGCGTCCCTAGAAATTTAGGTACAAATAAAAGTATTTTGTGATTTTTTCAAGATTTTTAAAATATGTTGTCATTTATATGTATTTTGTATTCAAAAGAACCTACTTCAATCGAAATTGGCTGTGTTTATCATAGAGCTGTCGTAGAAATTTAGGTACAAAATAAAGTTTTTTGATTTTTTCAAGATTTTTCAAAATATATTGTCATTTTTAAGCATTTTGTATGGCAATAAACCTACCTCAATTCAAATTTGCTTAGTATATCATAGAGCTTGCCTAGAAATTTAGGTACAAAATTAAGTTTTAATTTTTTTTTTCCAGATTTTTAAAAATATGTTATTTTTATGTATTTTGTATTCGAATAAACCTACTTTAATCGAAATTGTCTGTGTATATCATAGAGCTTCCCTAGAAATTTAGGTACAAATAAAAGTATTTTGTGATTTTTCAATATTGTTTAAAACATGTTGTCATTTATATGTATTTTGTATTCAAAAGAACCTACTTCAATCGAAATTGGCTGTGTATATCATAGAGCTTCCCTAGAAATTTAGGTACAAAATTAGGTTGTTATGATTTTTTCAAGATTTTTCAAAATATATTGTCATTTTTAAGTATTTTGTATGGCAATAAACCTACTTCAATTCAAATTTGCTTAGTATATCATAGAGCTTGCCTAGAAATTTAGGTACAATTCGCACTATGGTGTAGTTTTTGACCCCTAAAATCCATTCATGGGCCAGGTCAAAGCAATTAGCAAATTGAGCATGCAAAATTTTGGTACATTGTCTTGTATTTCCCACAGTTGTGCATATCTTTCTACGAAAAATGGAAATCAAATTAACGCGTTGCGTCGTTTGGTTTAGGTTTTTGCACATAAATAAAGCGCAGCGAAAGTGCGACATGAAACGACAAAATAACAATCCTATAAATCACTTATTGCTCAGCGGGTGCGCAAAGTAGGTGGAGGGGAGGGACAAGGGGGGGTGTGAAGACAACACTACCCTTAGCTAGCAGGGGAACGGGGGCGGTTGATAAATTGCTCGGCTTTGCCCCGAAAATAAAATGAAATAAAACAAAACAACAATGATAACTGCGCGTATCCTGGCTGTATCTGCACTCGTGCATCTGTCAGATACGCAATTGCATTTAGTAAATTGCAGCAGAACGCACTCAAACGTAACGCTAGATTTGGCTCGCTTTCAACTAGATGGCTACACACACACATAGATAGATATGGGAGTATAGTTGTCCGATCTATACCCCTTAATTGACAGCGGCAATTAAGCCGCCGCCAATTCCCGCCCTCAACAAAATGTTGCTTTCGAAATGTTGCCCCAATTTCGCAGCTTTTCGAACTCGGGCAACAAGTGGGGGGGCCTCCAGCTCGAAAATGTACCCAACTTTAATAACGCGGCAAATGTGTTCTTTCAACGTGGCTAATAAACATAAAATCAAGTTAAGAAACAACGAAAATACTAGTTAACAAATTTAAGTGCATTTTCACACACATTAAAAAAAAAAAAAAGAAAAAAAAACAAAAACTCTGTGTAAGCTTGTTGGCTGGCAACATGTTGCCAAGGACAGGGGCACAGTGGTTCATGAACCATTCAAAAATTTTAAATTGAAGTGAGATCAGTGAAGGGAGTTTTTTTTCTAATTTTAAGAATAATATTTAAAGAATTGTTATCAATCTTTTCAAACTTTCAAAAGTAGTCAAAATTGACGCATCTTTATTTTAAAACCAGAAAAAAACCGGAATATTATTTCATATATCTTAGTCCGTGTTTACACGATGAAGTTTGCTTCATGAAGCTCTCCTTGATTTCGTTTTGAAGCATCTTCAAAACTTCAAGCGATGTTCGATTTCAATCACAAATCAACCCTGCGTCATTTCAATCGGAACAAAGCAAAGGAGAAATATCGAAAAGCTTCACGCCACGGTAGGTCATGAAGCTTTGCCAGTTTTGGCTTCACCTCTTTCCCACTAACAAAAACTTCATGAAGAACTTCATGAAGGAAACTCCATCGTGTAAATGCGGACTTAGAATACATTAAGTTTATTAAAATATGAAGTAGAAAAGAAATAAAAGATATTGTTGAAACGCATATTTTATATTTAGTCACTTTTTTCAAAAAAAAAAAAAAAAAAAAAAATTTAGGAAGAAAAATTTTTGGGATTGGGGATCTGGGATCAGGGATGAGGGATCAGGCATCTGGGCTCACGCATCTAGAATCAGGGATGAGGGATCTGGGATGAGGGATTTGGGATGATGGATATGGTATGGGGGATCAGGGGTCTGGGATCTCGAATCAGGAATCTGAGATCAGTGATCTGGGATCTCGGATGGGGGATCAGGGGTCTGGTATCTCGGATCAGGGATCTGGGATCAGGTATTTGGGATTGGAGATCTGGGATCAGGGTTGAGGGATCAGGCATCTGGGCTCACGCATCTGGGTTCAGGGATCTGGGATCGGGGGTCTAGGATCAGGCATCTGGGACCAGGGATGGGAGATCTGCGATCAGGGATGAGGGATCAGGCATCTGGGCTCACGCATCTGGAATCAGGGATCTGGGATCGTGGTCAGAGGTGGGGGATCAGGGGTGTGGGATCCGGGATCTGCTATCAGGGATCAGGGATTTCGGATGGGGGATCTGGGGTCAGGGATCTGGGACTTTCAACTCAAGGGATCTCGGATCAGGGATCTGGGATCAGGTATTTGGGATTGGAGATCTGGGATCAGGGTTGAGGGATCAGGCATCTGGGCTCACGCATCTGGGTTCAGGGATCGGGGGTCTAGGATCAGGGATCTGGGACCAGGGATGGGAGATCTGCGATCAGGGATGAGGGATCAGGCATCTTGTCTCACGCATCTGGAATCAGGGATCTGGGATCGTGGTCAGAGGTGGGGGATCAGGGGTGTGGGATCCGGGATCTGCTATCTGGGATCAGGGATTTCGGATGGGGGATCAGGAATCTGGGACACTGTTTCCAACTCTGTTTTCCAAGCCAGCCGTGGCACGGTATGCATGTTTTTTTTTTCAAAAATCTTCACTGAGTGATAAAAAGTTTTTATCGACACATTTTTATAGAGTTGTCTTTATAATTTTTTATTAAGTTTTTTTTTTGTAAAAATATTTTGTTTTTTGTTGTAAATATTTTTTGTATTTTTTTTTTTTAATTTTTTTTATTTTTTTTTTTTTACAAGTATGTTTTACCTAATTTTCGGATCTTTTTATAAAACTCCTTAAATACGTTAAAAACGGTAAAAAAAAAAAAAAAATTTACTGAACTACTTTTATTTACATTTTTTTAGTGGACGTTTTACAGATTAAATTTGTAATTTTTAGTTTTAATATTTTAAAAAAAAAAATTTATGTAGTAAAAATTTGTTTTTGTTATTGTTTTTTATTGTACAATTTTTTTTATTATTTTTTTTGTTGTAAAAATTTTTTAAATTATTTTTTTTGTTGTCATTTTTTTTTTTATTTTTATAGCGTTGTCTTTATTTTTTGTTGTAAAAAATTTGTTTTTTTTTTGTGTAAATATTTATGTTATTTTTGTTTTTTTTTGTTTTTTTTTTTTGATAACTTTTAAAAATTCCTTAAATACGTTAAAAACGGTAAAAAAAAAAATGTAAATGCGGCGCACATTTAAGTTTACTTCATACTTTTATTTACATTTTTTAGAGGACGTTTTACAGATTAAATTTGTTATTTTTCTTTTATTATTTTTTTTTTTGTACATTTTTTTTTGTTATTTTTATTCTTGTTGTAATTTTTTTTTTTTTGTATTTTTTTATTTTTTTTTTGTATTTTTTTTTTTTATTTTTACAAGTTTGTTTTTCCCTAATTTCTGAATATTTTATAAAACTCCTTAAAAACGTTGAAAACGGTAAATAAATTTAGAAATTTTCCCTTTCAATACTTCTACTTCTAAAATTGTATTCAAACTGTTTGAAAACGTGATTGAATTTAAATAGAATAATATGTTTTAATTTTCTATTATTTAAATGTATTTTTTTTTTTTTTTTTTTTTTATTTTTATTTTATTTTTTTATTTTTTTTTTTTTTTTTTTTTTTTTTTTTTTTTTTTTTTTTTTTATTTTTTTTTTTTTTTTAAGAACTTTTTTCCCATTTTTGTATTACATTCACCACAGTGCCAAATGTTTGTCCATACTCTCGCTCTCTCTATCTCACACTTTATGCTTGTGGCTTGGCAACATGTGCAGCCAGCGTCGGCGTCAGCGTCGGCGTCAGCATTCTGTGCTGGTCTTACTGGCGGCATTTTCATTTCCATAGCCAAAGTCAACGCTTCGCTTTCAGTTGTGTTTGAACGGCGAACGCGTCGAGTTGCTGTGCTCTTGTCTACCGCACTCCCACTCTCTCTCTCTCTCTCTGTATTATTATCACTCTCTCGTAAGTTGGCTCGCTCCGCTGACTGTTGTCGTCTGTGTATGTGCGCGTTCTTTGTTGTTTGTTAACTGTTTAGTAACGGACGCGCATTTGCTGCTGGCTGCAGTTGTTTAAGTGTGTGCGCGCGCGTAAGTGTGTGCGTTAATCAAATTGGTAAAACAAAATTGAAATAAATTTAACAATAAGCAGAAGTAAGTTAACAAAAAAAATCTTAAATGTGCTAAGCATGAATGGAATTTTGTTGTTGTTTTTTTTTTTTTGTTGGATCGTTGCCGTGTGACACATAAATGCTGAAATATTTTTTTCTTGTTTCTTTTTTTTTGTTGTTGTTGTTGTTGGTTATATGCCCTGGCTCTGAGTCACGTGTGCTGTTGGCCTAAAAAAAAGTTTTAACAATTTTTTAACTGAAAATTAAAAAAAAAAAGTGCAATACCTAAAAAATACTACGCTAAAAACTGGTTTGGAAGCGCCCAGTTTGTTGTTGTTGTTGCTGTTAAGTGTTGCCGCTGCTGTGCGTTATTAACGTGTTCGGCGTGCTTAACGCACACACACATACATATGTACAATTACAGTGAGCCCCAAAAAACTATGCCCCCACACACAAACACATAAAAATAGACACACATAAAAAAACCAACAAGTTAAAAAAAAAAAAAAAAATGCCGCAAATAGAAATTGTTTTTTTTTTTTTTTCATTTTACAAAATTAGATATTCAAAATTGACTTTTAAAAAATTTCAAAACATTTTGAAAAATACAAAATAAATTTATGGAATTTTCAACTGCATTTCACGACCCATAAAGCTTTTCTGGGTTCATAAGATCGGTGATCCTTCATTTCATAAATTATGTTCATAGAACATTCGCTTTATATTCGCTCTGGAGTTCAAAAACGGGCCTAAGTAGGCAAATAAAAAGGCACTTACTTAAGGGGCATTCTTAAAAAAATTAGTTTTTCGTTCTTTTTTTGGATTTAGTTGTACACCTTTGTTCAGACTTTGAGAAATTGTCGTTAACAATACCGTTTACCGATTTTAAACGTCGATTTATAATGAAAAATATACATACATCAAGTAAACTCAAGATATTAAGATTTTAAATATAATTCAAGTGTCGCAGAAATTTCTTTCAAACAAATTTTAACCTAATGAATTGAATAAATCAATTACAGGGCCTTAAAAGGGGTCTTCTACCTTTGCACATGATTTTTTGAGTGTTTACAAAAATGGCTATAACTGCTAAACCTTTTCGAAGTTTTGAAAATGGTTGAAAGGGGATGAAAGAGGAATGTCCAAGCTATAAGAAATAATGAAAAAAAAAAAAAAAAAAAAAAAAAAAATAAAAAAAAAAAAAAAAAAAAAAAAAAAAAAATGTCCAAAGGTTTGTCCATTTTGTCCAACATTTGTTTTGGCGTTATCATTATAAGGGATACTTTTGTCTGTTTCTTGTGAAAAGTCATCGCCTTACTTACTTTTTCATTCGCATTTCATTCATTCATGGGTTTAAATAAGAAAACCCTTTTTTTGTTATCTTGAATTTAGCAATTATGAAAATATATGATTTCAAACTGTTTTGCAAAATTTGGTCATAATCTTATGACTGTACCCAGCCCAACCATCAAAGTCCGCTGGGTACACCTTTAGGACTCCCTATACCCTCTGAAAAATAGTCCCAAAGGTGCTTATCCGCCGGAGAAAAAGGCCTTTTAAACATATATGAAAAAAGTGTTCCTTGATGCCCGAGCGAAAGGCCAATTACAAAAAAAAAAAAAAAAAAAAAAAACTTCTTCTCAATCATATACGAAAAAGTCTTCCTTAGAATGCTCACTCAGAGCAGTCTGCTCTGAAAAGGTCGCCGTCAATCATCTTAGGATTATTCAGACGGAGAGTTTGTAATCTAAAGAGAAGGACCTAAAAAAAAAAAAAAAAAACTTCTCTCAATCTCTATATGATCTCAATCATATATGAAAAAAGTGTTCCTTAGAATGCTCACTCAGAGCAGACTGAAAAGGTCGCCGTCAATCATCTTAAGATTATTCAGACGGAGTGTTTGCCTTAAAAAAAAAAAAAAAAAAAAAAAAAACTTCTCTCAATCTCTTGGCTGGTGTGCAGTTTACCGCCGAATCCGAACGGCCAAAGTTTCTTCACAGCTGTCGCCAATAGCTGGTAAAGGTGTCTCGTTGTGTAAAAGTTTTAAAGAAAAAACTTGTTTTATTAAATATCTTCTAAGGCGGGATCGAAGAATACAGAATCTCCCCTTGCACCACTTCCAATTTTATTTACAATTAATAATAATCGAATAAACTTGGATAACTGTGAAAATGATTGAAAATTCCTAGAAAAGCAAATGCTCTCGGCCTACTTAAGTATTTTAAAATTCCATAAACGCGGTACTGCTGTGGACCCCTTTATTACTCCTACATAGAAGCGCTCTCTAAACACTCCTCAGAGGTGTTTGCAAGGGACTTCCGTTTCACTTCTACTAGGAGCGCTCCATAAACACTCCTAAGGGGTGTTTGCTAGGGACTTCCGTTTCCAGTTTAGGAGCGCTCTGGACATGGTTGGCTGGAACATAATGTAAAATTTTGCACGACCATCAATTTTCGATGAAATAGTTTTTTTTTGTTTTTTTTCTAAGTAAATTTTTTTTTTTTTTTTTTTTTTTTTTTTTAGAAATTGCATTATTGGACATTTTCCTTCCATCCCCTTCAAACTATTTTCAAAAATTCGAAATAGTTTAGCAGATATTCTCATTTTAGTGGAGCAATGTTCTTGGGAGTATTTTAACCTACAAAATTTTGTAGGCGCTTCGGTACGAAGGTTTGAACCCGTGAAGAATCTTTGGTTTCCTTTCGCGGATCGGACCTTGGTTCACTTGTATAAAAATGGATTTATAAATTTCAATTGGTTAGAAGAAAATTAAATTGATATAAACATATCATAAATGAACCCAAAGATTCTTTACGGGTTCATACCTTCGAACCGAACCTCCTACAAAATTTTGGCCATTTAGTTGGATAAAACTGAGTGGTTCCGACCTTCAAATAAAAATTTTAAGTACAAGTCAAACTGGATTTGGTGGACTTAAAACAAATACGTAGGATTAAGACAGTCCTAAAATTTTTGTATCAAACCGAAAAGTCTTATTTGAAGTTCGAATTCTACCTGAAAATCAAAAAAGTCCTGCATAGAGATTAAAACAAGTTTAGAATTGTAATGTCATAGCGAAAGAACGAAAAGTATCTAAAAGTTCGACATTTTTTTTCTCTCGAAATCAATACCGTGTGTTGTTGCAAAAAGCATTCCCGAGCCAAAGTCGGGATTGAGACAAGAATTTTAGAATTGGGAAATCCGTACACAAGTTTAACCTCTCGTACTTACTTGACATTGATTAAGATTGATATTAGTCCAAATATCTCGAGTTTTTTCTTCTATTTCTTCTTCTTCCTGGAGAAGTTCATCTATATGTGAACTAAGTTAGCGCAATATTTTGTAGGTCTTCGTTTTAAGATCTTTTCCTAATGATTTGCAATTTTCGAAGGAGTCTATAAATTATATAATTATATTTAACATTATTTTATAAAAATTATTAACATTATTTCCTTCTTTACAATCAGACAAAGTGACTCTTCAATAATTGTAAAATTACTTATTATTGTGTACCGAACCTTATTTTTGGAAGAAATGGTCCGGTTTGGGTTCAGGTTCGAGGGGTCTAAAATGTAAAAGGTTCGGGGAACCCAAAAATCCCGAACCGATTCGGTTTTTAGGGGTTCGGTTCCGGACCGGTTAGCAGCCCTGTTTCAATACGTTGCTGAATACTTTAAGCGCACTTTTTTCGAAACCGCGTTGAAAATGCTGTAAGCTAGAATATTATTTTTTTAAGATTCTGAACTCTTCCGAACTCCAGTAAAATTTACTTTATTTTTAATCATGATTAAGTTTTTTTTTTGGAACCTGAAGGGTTAAAAATTATTGTACTCCAAAAGAACGCTTGTGTCGGACTCCGTTGTCGTATACTTAACGACTTTTTTATTCAAAAATCGCTTTCCAGGCCGAAAAAGTTAAATTATTCGAACCAAAAACTTGAGTTAAAATAGTTCTAAAATTTGCGTAAAAATATTTTGGAAAATTATTTTTTTTTTTTTTTCAAAAATTCTCATTTTTGTTTTTTTCTGAAAGAGTAAGATTCACTCTTAGGGGCTTAAAAAAACTATGTGTGTTGCAATTTCATTGTCCCCCCATTGTTCCCACAATTTACTTTCATTCAATTTTTTTTTTTTTTTTTTTGAGCTAATTTCCAATTTGATATTTTCCATTATAATTAATTCAGTTTTTTCTTTCTCAGAGAGTTATGCATTTTCTCAACTTTCAGAGCTGTCGTTGTCAAATTGTTGGCTCACTCACAGTCTAACCAAGACCAATTATAATTAGCGTGCTGAAAAAGTTGTTGCATATTTTATAGGCAGCTTTTCCAAGTAATTGTAATTTTCTATAATTTTTGCATGGGGGGCAAAAATTGTGCCAAGGCTTAACCTAAATATTGATTGAAATGTTTGAGTATTACTTATTACCAACTAAATGTAATAACAAAACCTGTTGCAATAAGAGAGTGAATCAGCTAGACAGAGCGGGTCTTATCAAACCGCTGCTAATCAGTCTGGCCGATAAGCAGATAAAAATCCATACAAAAAATTTATTGGAAAAAACAAAAAGGAAACAAAATGCCAACATTTTGCTACTTAAGTATGCGTACTAGCGACTTACCCGGCTACCCTGTCTCTCCACCAACTTCTTCAGCGACGTGTTTCGACTGCCAGAGAGACAACAGACATCGAGTCGGAGTCAAGTAATTTCCGTTACAAAAAAAAAACTGGCCAAGTGGTAGCACCAGCAGGTTTTTCTTTTGCTGCCAACTTTAGAATGCCCAAGACAAAGACATAACACACACTCACACACACACATACATTTGCAGACAAGTTCTGCCGAGACTCCGGCGTCACTCTCGCCACTGAAATCGTTCGTGTGTGACGCAGCTAGCGACAATGACGCTCCCCCCCTTTAAGCAATGCATTGTGTCCCCTTTTTTTCATTAAAGGCCAACATTTGGCATTTCAAGACAAATTGGTAGGCATCAAATGCAGTTGCAGTTACTCGCTACTCGCTAAAGAAATGTTTGAGAAAACAAAGCTAAATTTAATTAGACTTAAATTGCATTTCTATTTAAACTCGCACAAATTCTTATTTTCTAATTTTTTGCTTATTCAAATTGGTGTTTAGGCTTTTACTCGTTGCTTTTATATAACATCACACGTTACTTTCATTGTAAAATTGTTTATTTTAATAAATATCAACCTGATTTTGGTACTTGTTTGTCTAAAGTCTAGTACACAGCTCATTTAGATACTTGTTTATGTGCACTCGTTGCATTATTGACGAATTGTAAACCTTGTATACCTTTATTATCTAAAACAAACTTACTAATTTGTACACACCCTTAATCTAGGCTGATTGCGTTTCTAATCAAACTGTTTGCTTTAAAAATCTTTGACAGAAAGTTCAGACACTTTGTTTTAGAAATATTCGCTACATTAATTGGGTCAAGATATTGAAGCTAGTCCGTCTCGCTACAACAAAAAATTTAATGTTTTTCAATTTATTGATCTAAGATATCGATAAAAGTCTAGTTAGGTATGTTTGTATCGCTAGCTTCTTCTCGCTACTCGTTATGTTTTGTAACAACAGCAAATTTACTGTTTATCTTAACAGAACTCAACTTATTGATCTAGAATATCTATAAAAGTCTCTCTAGGTTAGTTTCAATACTCGTTATGGTTATAACAACAAGTCAGTAGTTTGTTTCAACTTTAAAAACTAAACTTATTGTTTAAGGTTAATATAGTAGAAGTTAGAAATGTTTTTCTTGCTAGCTTCGTCTCGCTACTCGTTATGTTTAGCTTTTTTAGAGCCAAAACTAAAGTTATGGTTCAATGATAGCATGTGTGTATTGGAAAGTAGCTATAAATGCCTTGCTAGGTTAGACTCGTTACTCGTTATGTTTAGAACACAAGCCAGTAGTCTTTAAAACTAAGTTAGGAAGTTAGGAATGTTTGTCTCGCTACTCGTTATGTTTAACTTTGGAGGACATTAAGTAAATAATTTCATTTGATTTTTACATAATAATGGAATTTTCTACTCGTTGAATATTACTCATTTTGTGTTCTTTTTGTTTATATAGATTTTTGCTTATGAAACTTCTCTTTAAAATCGACATAAACAAAATTTGTAAATAAAAATCTTGAGATATTTAGTAAACAATGATTTACTCGCTACTCGTTAGATCTTTTATGAGCTAATTATAGACTTTTACCTACAAAATGCATTTACTTGATTCATGATAATACATGTATAATGAAGCTAAACCGTCTCGCTACAAAAAAAAAGACCGTCTCGCTACTCTTTATGCTTTGTAACAACAGCAAATTTATATATTTTTCACCAACAGAACTTAATTTATTGTTCAACCAATGCATATGTGTATTGGGAGGTAGCTTTAATCGTCCCGCAAGGTACTCGTTATAGTAATGGTTGTCTCGTTATTAAATTTTTTAAATTTTTACTTACTTAGTTATATTATAGTGTATAAGTGAAAGCTGCAATGGCGAGTTTTTATTTAATATTCTAATTAAAGACAACTTCTAACCAACTCTCGCTCTCTCTTTCTTCTTTCTTTACAGATTGCACGTCACACCGGATTAACTGAAAATAAAGAACCTGCCCTACCAGTTAGGGCTTAAACGCGAAAGCAACTTGATAATTTTTTCCACATTTTTTTTCTTGTGCCTCTACTTGTGCATCGATACTAAAAAAAAAACATAGAAACTCAATCAAAATGGGACAACCCATCAAACAGCGAGGAGTATCTCTACTCGCCATTATCCATGTGCTGCTCTACAGCTGCTCGTTTATAGGTGAGTAAACTGAATAACGTTTTGCATTTGGTTTTTGTTGTTTTTGCATTCGATGCGTTTATAATTAGACACGATTGAAATGAAGTTGCAAGCTGGCACAGTTTTTCCTACCATTAGAACACAAATTGCCTTAAAATTAGCAGAAAATTAAGAAAACAAATGTGGAGCAACAGATTTAATAAGTCTGGCATCTTATCTTGCTCATTCTCTACGCAATGTACTCTACCTGACCCTGAAACTCTTAAGTAAATAGCATCCCAAAAAATTGCTTATCGCTAGAATTGTACTTTATTTTTTTTTTTTTTTTTTTTTTTGGAACTCTTGTGTCAATATTGATTACCCAACTCACCATTATCGTCATCATCACGAACGTAACCAGAGACCAGAGCCAAGCAAATATCATAAATACGCAAGCTCATTAATTTACCTAGTATTCACGTATATTCGTGCACTCGTACTACAGCAGTTTGTAGAGCGATTAGTCCCTGGGGAGAGACCAAGACAAGCAAATTGTGACATTTGTTTAAACTAACGCTTAATCCGACCATTGAATGTGTGTGCGTTAGCGCACCTGACTTTCGGATGGCGAGCCGCGACGACCATAAAACAAAGTTGTACAAATATTTAATTAAGATGTGAAACAACCGACCTGGTATTATTATTCAATTGCCTCAAATGAAAGTGCCAGAATCAGGGCCTAAGTGAAGATAGCAAAAAGGGTTGACTAAATGATAGAAAATCACCAAGAAGTTGGGCATTCTCTAGAAAGCTACGTTTTAAAAATTGTTTTCCTTAGGAATCCGCACAAGTATGAAGGACGGTCAACCAAATATATTGTAAATCTGAAGAAAGTTTTTATAAAATTTTAAACCCGTGAGATTTTTTCTCAAATTGCAAGGAAGGCAGAGGGCAAGGTACTAGAATACACAAACACAAATTTAAAAAAAATTAGTTTACACGCCTGTAAATTATTTTGTGGAAAAAATTTTTTTTACGGAACCCAAGTCAGCTCAATTTATTCACCAATACAAATGAAATGAAAAAAAATTTAAAAAAATATTTTACACGCCTGTAAAATATTTTGTGGATACAATTTTAGAATATTTTTTAACAGAAGTCAGCTCAAATTATTCATCGATACAAATGAAATGAAAAAATATATACCAAAAATATTTTGAGGAAAAAGGCAGCTTAAATTATTCACCAATACAATTGAAATGAAAAGAAAATGATTTTTACAAGCCTGTAAAATATTTTGTGGAAACAATTTTCAAATTTTTTTTTAAAGAAGGAAGCTTAATTTATACACCAATACAAATAAAACGAATAAAATTAAAAAAAAAATATTTTACACGCCTGTAAAATATTTAGTGGAAACAATTTTCGCATAATTTTCACAGAAGACAGCTCAGGGTTTGTAAAATGCACAAAAATAATTTTCACGCCATGATAAATAACATCAATGTAAAAAAATAATTATTTTTAATTTTACTTCGGGAAAAAATGATTTTTTTCATGCAACTTACACATTGTTATTTACAGGCATGTGACTAATTTGAGCTGCATTTTTTACGCCTGTAAATAACAGTCGTGTCAAAAATGCTCGTGTTGAAAATAATATTTGTTTTTTATTTTCATGTCGGAAAATAATTATTTTTTACAGCTTGTAAATTTTACTTTGTGTTAGTATCTTGCGTGTAAAGAAAAATGTGTGTTATTTAACGAACCCTGATACAAATGAAATATATAAAAATAAAAAAAATAAACAAATATTTTACACGCCTGTAAAATATTTTGTGGTAATTTTATCCGCATCTTATTTTTACAGAAGGCAGCTGAAATTATTCACCAATACAAATGAAGAAAATATACCAAAAATACACGCCTGTAAAATAATTTCGCATAATATTTTACAAATGAAACAAATTAAAAAAATATTTTACACGCCTGTAAAACATTTTTGGACAAATTTTCGAATTTTTTTTCAGTAGGCAGCGCAATTTATTCACCAATACAAATGAAATGAAGAAAATATGCCAAAAATGTTTTACACGCCTGTAAAATATTGTTGAAATTTTTTTCACATATTGTTTTTACAGAAGGCAGCTCAATTTATGCACCAATTCAAGTGAAATGAAAAAAAAATTAAACAAAAATATTTTACACGCCCGTAAATTATTTTAAGGAAAATTTGTTCGCATATTTTTTTTACAGAAGGCAGCTCAATTTATTCACCAATACAAATGAATTGAAGAAAATATGCCAAAAATATTTTACATGCCTGTAAAATATTGTCGAATTTTTTTCACATATTGTTTTTACAGAAGGCAGCTCAAATTATTCACTAATTCAAATGAAATGAAAAAAAAATTACCAAAAATATTTTACACGCCCGTAAATTATTTTGAGGAAAATTTGTTCGCATATTTTTTTTACAGAAGGTAGCTCAATTTATGCACCAATACAAATGAATTGAAGAAAATTCACCACTAATATTTTACACGCCTGAAAAATATTGTCGAAATTTTTTTTAGCTTATTATTTTTACAGAAGGTAGCTCAAATTATTCACCAATGAAATGAAATGAAAAAAATTAAACAAAAATATTTTCCACGCCTGTAAATTATTTTGAGGAAAATTTGTTCGCTTTTTTTTTTACAGAAGGCACTCAATTTATTCACCACAAATAAAAAATACCAAACCACCAATATTCATTTTTCTACAATCATACCAGCCAATTATTCACAATGAAATGAAAAAAAAATTAACCAAAAATATTTTACACGCCTGTAAATTATTTTGAGGAAAATTTGTTCGCATTTTTTTTTACAGAAGGCAGCTCAATTTATTCACCAATACAAATGAAATGAAGAAAATATACCAAAAATATTTTACACGCCTGTAAAATATTGTCGAAATTTTTTTTACATATTATTTTTACAGAAGGTAGCTCAAATTATTCACAATTGAAATGAAATGAAAAAAAATTAAACAAAAATATTTTACACGCCTGTAAATTATTTTGAGGAAAATTTGTTCGCATTTTTTTACAAGGCAGCCATTATCACCAAACAATTGAAGAAAATACCATTTTTACACCCTGAAATTTGTCGAATTTTTTTTTTACCATGAAAAAATCAAAAATATTTACCCGTATTTTTTAGGAAAATTTTTTTTTTTTAGAGAGCTCAACACCAACAAAATAAATTACACGCCTGTAAAATATTGTCGAAATTTTTTCACTATTTTTACAGAAGGCAGCTCAAATTATTCACAATTCAAATGAAATGAAAAAAAATTAACAAAAATATTTTACACGCCTGTAAATTATTTTGAGGAAATTTTTTTCCACTTTTACAGAAGGCAGCTCATTTATTCACCAATACAGAATGAAAAATATACCAAAAATATTTTACACGCCTGTAAAATATTGTAAATTTTTCATATTTTACAGAGCAGCTCAATTATCACAATCATGAATCACCAAAATTACCCCTATTATTTCTTTTTTACAGAAGGCAGCTTAATTTATTCACCAATACAAATGAAATAAAAAAAATGTACCAAAAATATTTTACACGCCTGTAAATTATTTTGAGTAAAAATTTTTCGCTTATATTTTTTACAGAAGGCAGCTCAAATTATTCACAAGCATTTAAAAAAACTAGCGTGTCAAAAAAGCTCATGTTAGTTACATGAAAATATATTTTTTTCCCTTTATTTACACGTCTGAAAAATATATTTATTTTTTTACATTTATTTTACGGTACTACTCATAGATCTTTATTTATCCAGGAGTAAAAAGGTACTACGTTTCCTTAAACCATAGATATTTTTCCCACCTTATCAGTTCTCTATTCTCCTATCCCACAACCAATCCCATTCCAAATCGAAAATTTCCCGATAACTGATTCATTTTGCCACTCAACACCAATAACACGGGCAACGGTCCCAAACGCTTCTCACAAACGGCACTAAACACACCACGCGTATCCACAGCTCCACGAAAATTGAATTGCACCTTCGGTATAAGACAATGATAGGCCAATCGTGCAATGGCCTGACGTTGTAAAATATTCGCCTGCATTTGTACACAGGCACGCAAACACTGACCATAGTGCTGTGAGTAGCACATTTCCAATGAATTCAGACTGACCATACCGGACCATTCTTTGCTGCCCGTTTTATAGCGAGCCACAACAGAAAGCAATGCAGCCTCACCACCCGGCACAATTTCTTCACTCTGATAGACCAGCTGCACACCCAATGAAAAATTTGGCACAACCTCCTGCAAATAGGAGGCGACTAACACACCGCTACGTGCCCGAGGATCGATATTGCTTATGACACACGAACAGGTGAAATCACTGCCAAAATAATCCGCAAAGAATTCTGCATCCACTAGCTGGGATTTGGTCACAGTGGTGGACAATTTGGTGCGTAAACGTGAGGTTAAATAATTGACAAAAGTGGCGGTAATATTGCCCCGGGCATCCACTTCACCATGGAGCAAAGGGAAATTTTCACCCGTAATTCGATGCTGTTCGTCGCCCAAAAAACTGGCATTGAACTGATATGCAGATTCTGAATCTTTGGCCAATTGTAAAGTGTGTCCAATGTTTAGATGTTGGCTAACACTTTTGCTGATAATCAACTTCAAGCCCTCGAAGTGTGAGGGCAAAACTTCGCGACAACTTCGATGCAAATTGAGCACCGTGCCAGGATTCTCTAGCTGGCGTAAGACCACAACAGGTGGTGGTGGTGGTAATAAAGGCGGTAGAGGTTGCAGAGGAGGAGCCGGTGGCGGCGGCGGCGGCGGCTTCGGTGGCGGCTTGGACGGGGCTGTCGTACGGCCATAATCCTCTTGTAGCAAACGCAACTCCTGATCATCACCCTCATTGACCAGATGTATGCCAAATAAACGATATAGCTTCTCCTTATCCTCCTCCATGTATGAATTATATGCAAAAACATTGCCCATGGCGGCGGCTAAAGGTCGTCTGCTGATCTGTGGAGTAGAGAGCAAAGATTAGTCATTGACCCCGGCAAACCAAAAAAAAAAGTAGAAACCCGACAAACAATTACCACATCCGCTTAATTTGTCGAATCACTTTTTTTTTTTTTTTTTTTTTTTTTTTTTTTTTGTTAGAATTAATTAACGCACAACCAGAAGAAACTCCCATCATCATCATCATCGTTGACCTTTTTGTACAATGTGTAGCAACTGCACTAAACGACAACGCTTGTTCCATATTTTCATTTTTATGGTCGACCGTTATGTGAAAACACTTGGTTCGACAGAAGCGCCCCATTTACCAACCAACCAGTCCCAGTTCCAATTAGCTAAGCCCCAAAAAAAAAAAAAAAAAAAAAAAAACTAGCTTAATTGGTCGAGTCGTCCGTCGGTAGCTTTCCCCCCCTTAAGCCCTCCCTGGGAACAACATGATAAAAATAAACAACTAAAAAAGCAAAGTCTTCATTAGAAAATATATAGGCTAGACAACACAAGTTTAACTCAAGTTAGAAATTATCATTTGCTGTTATAACTGCTTGGGAATTTTAAAACAAAAGCGTGAAAATAAGAAAATTAAATTGAAATGAATAAGAAAATATGGAATATTTTCTAGGTAGTCAGTCTTTCCACTTTCATTGTATCACTTCAAGCGAAACTAAACTCCAAAGTATATTAAATGCATGAAGGATCGATATTATTCATTTTTCCCAGAAGTTTTTAACGCATAAAAAATATTTATTAACGATCCCATAAACTATATATATTCTTGATCAAAACCTTTGATATATATATACAAGCTTCCCACAAGTCCTCTTACAGTTGGTATTGGACGACAGAAGATTGATAACATAGAGTGAGACTGAAACAAGGAGACTTTATATCATGTCCATCCAGATGCGCTTATACGTGGGTTGCTAAAAAAGGTTCAAAAGTGATTCGAAGCCATATCTCCGACATTATTTAAGCTAGGAACTTTAAGTTTGGTGTGTAGGTGCGTAATATTGAAGTAACCATTGTACGTGGGTGGGTTGCTATTTAAGTTTCTGGCCTAGATCACTTCTAGCCATTTTCAGGACCAATTGACCTTTTCCCAAAAAAAGTTTGGACTTTTATCGATAAAAGCTCCATACAACTCTTTCATGTGTGACCACGTTTGATATCGATTAACGATTAATAAAAAACTTAACTCGTGAACATTTACGTGCAATCATTTTTCACAACTTTCGACGTGGATTATCACTACAAGAGTGCAACGATGAACTTAAATCTTTGGTACGGCGATGAAGCACCATCCTATAGCTCGGTGAAAAATTGGTTTAATGAATTCAAACGCGGGCGACGCTCGCTCGAAGACGAAGGTTGTGAAGGTCGTCGTGCCAGCAAAATATTGATGCCGTGCGTGAACTGATAAAGCAAGATCGTCATGTGACATACCGTGAGATAGAGGCATCCTTGGGCATTTCTTCCACCAGCATACATTCGATATTGTATGAACACCTGGCGTAAAAAAAGGTTTCTTCTCGTTGGAATCGCTCAAAAAAAGACTCGTGTGGATTGGTGCAAAGAAATTTTGAAAAAATATTATCGTGGTGTTTCAAAAGACGTTTATAAGATCGTCACAGTCGTGACGAATCATGGATCTATGCTTATGAGCCCGAAACAAAACAACAATCGATCGAAGACGAGCCAAATCCAACGAAAGTCGTTCGTGGAAGAAGCACTTCGAAGCAAATGGTCGCCTGTTTCTTCGGTAAAACTGGTCATGTGGCGTAGAACGGTCAATTCTGAGTGGTATACCACAATTTGTTTACCTGAAGTCTTCGGAGAAATTCGAAAAACGAACTAGAGAAGACAGATCATTGTGCACCATGACAATATGCGAGCTCTCACACATCAGCTCATACCAGCGCCTTTTTGACCGCCCAAAACGTCGAATTGATGGCTCATTCGCCGTACAGCCCTGACTTGGCACCCTTCTGACTTCTTTTTATTCCCGCACATCAAGCGTAAAATGCGTGATCAACGATTTTCTTCGCCAGAAGATACTGTTGAAGAGTTCCAAAAACCATGTTTTTGGAGGTGTCACAATCGGAGTGGAAAAAGTGCTTCGACAATTGGTTTGAGCGCATGCAAAAGTGTATAAATCATGCTTAAGAATACTTTGAAAAACAACAAACACCATTTTTGATCATAAATATTCGCGTTTTCATTATTAGGCCAGAAATATACATATTTATATATATATATAAATTTCTTTAAAATTAAACTTGAGCGTTTGAGGAAGAATTGGGGTTTTTTCTAACGAACCAAGTGATCATAGCCACAAAGTGAAGGCCAGTAGAGAGGCCAAAGAAGAGAAAAGTTGTGTATTGCCAAGAAACTTTTAAGAAAACATTTATAACAACAAAATTTGTTGCGGTTTCGAATAGCTAAGAAGATAGCGCCCGAAATGGCGCTTATATTAAAGAAGCTGCTATAAACCATGTGTAGAAAACCATACAAAAACCACTCCAAAATGTATTTTAAGCAAAAATCAATTTTTTAAAAAATGTTGCATTTTTCTAGTTTGAAAACAACTTAGACTTCTTTAGAAAACGTGCAGTAAGTCTGCAAGTCAGTCATTGGACGTTTGAATGGCTGTCTTTATCGAGTTGGCTTGCTTTATTTAGAAAGAAAGTTTGGGATATTTTGTATCGAGACGCCGTTGCACTTAAATGCAGTTATTTGACCCTTTTTTTTTGATTCCCTTTCACTACGCATTTACACTTTTATGCTATGCTGTCTTTATAGATATAGATAGATCGATCCCACATCATATCCTTACATATTGCCTTGCATTTTATCCTAGTTCTTGTTCTTAACTCTCTAAACTAGTAAATTACCGTACCAAACTAATGAAGGGTTGAGAAACATCACACCAAAAATCCCACACACACACACACAAGTTCATGTAACTTTGCAAAATCTGTTGGCTAATTAGGCGCCAATGTTTGCCGAATCCCAAAAGATACTTGCACATATATACAGACACATGTAATGTTGAAGCTCATTATCAAACATTATCAAGACTTAACTTGGAGCTCTCTCTCTCTCTCTCTCTCTCTCTTTAAGCCGGCTATTGTTTTGGACCCAACAACTTGAGCCTTAATATGGAGTTTTGTTTTTTTTAATTAGAAAAAAAATGAGAGAAGAAAAACCTTAACAATTATGCTCAACAAAGGACAATTGTGCAGGAGAGTTGGGTGGGGGAAATTTACTGGATTAAAATTAAAACGAGAGAATAAAAAAAAAAAGAAGACCCAGAACTAGAACAGGCATAGAAAGCAAACGGGTTAAGCAGGAGGAGGAGGGCGAGAAGTGAAAGGGCGACCATAAAAGACAAGCAACAATTCTTTGCTACGCACGGCCAGACTTGCAACATAATTGGAATTTCCTTTTTCCTGTCTTGCTCTTCAAGTGCCACAAAAGACTGGCGCTTGACCATAAGCTTACTTGTCCATCCATCTATGTGGAGTTGTTGGAGAGAAGGAGAAGCGGAGCGAAGCATAGAGCTGGATTGTACAACCTGATGTGCCTCCAGGGCCCGCTGGCTGACTTTATCAGAAAGCTACATAGCACAGCCTCCAGTGTTTGGAGTGAGTCACAGTTGAGGGAAAGATGGAAGCAAAAAAAAAAAAAAACAATAAAGTCCAGTTAAATGCTGCGCCTCTGAAATTCCTGGAAAAATATTTAAAGTCGAACTGCTGTGTGTGGGAAAGAAAACTCCAATCCATTCCAAACCCGACTCGTTTCGATCACGTTCCTAGCCCCAGCTGATCTATAGTTTAAAACTCAGGGTAAAAGCCCTTTTCAAGCCCGAAGTGTTAGGTGGAACCGAAAGGAATTGGGAATGTAGATTTTTAAGATAGTTCTAAGTTTTTCAGTCTATTCTTCTATCGTCCAACTACAATAAAAGTTAAGTTTTATAACTTTACAACATCGCTCGTTCATTTTAGCCTCCTATGAACATTTTGGTCCTTCGAGTCGGATTTGAGATCCAAGATAAATATATTAACTTTTCTTTCTTTCTTTCTTACAGGTAAGCTTTCTCTACTGAAATAAAATCCTAAAATTTATAATTAAAGCTGGTGAGTTGTTCTTAACGTAAAACCCATTAACTAACCATGTAGGTCCTGGAACTAAATATATATACAGTTGGAAAAAAAATAATAGGACCACTATGACATCTTGTCTTGTCTTGATCAAAAAACAAACAATTAGTATTGCGATTTTTTTTAAATCCAAAAACGCCATACAATATGTTTCCTTACTTCTTGAAACTGCTTATTTTCTGTCAAGCTAAAGTTGAGATCCAATCCCTCATTTTAAATTTATATAGAAGTTAATACAAAGTTCAAAAGATCAAATATTGTTATATTTCTACAAATAAGGGTAAATTTAGACACGGAAATCGTCACATTATTTATTATAGGAGAAGAAATTTTAGTTTGGAAATAGAGTTGGAGAAATCTTGTTCATTTTAATGACCTAGTTTATTAGTTCACTTTTAAGGAACTATTTACTTTTTAACTATAGTTCATTTTATGAATTAGTTTATTTAATGAAGTAGTTTTTTTTATGAACTAGTTTGTTTTATGAACTAGTTCATTTTTTCCTTAATTTTATGAACCAGTTAATTAAGTTTACTTAATTTTATTGAACTTTTATGAACTAGTTAATTTTAGTCCTTCATTTTACGAATTAGATTATTTTATTCCTTCATTTAGTTCATTTTATTCCTTCAATTTATGAACTATTTCAATGTATTCCTTTATTTTATGAACTAGTACATATAAGTCCTTCATTTTACGATCTAGTTCATTTTATTCATTCATTTTATTCCTTAATTTTATGAATTCTATTTTTTTATTCCTTCATTTAGTTCATTTTCTTCCTTTATTTTATGAACTAGTTCATTTTATTCAGTAATTTTTGAACTAGTTCATTTTATTCCTTCATTTTATGAATTAGATTATTTTACTCCTTCATTTTATGAACTATTTCATTTTATTCCTTCATTTTATGAACTAGTACATTTTAGTCCTTCATTTTACGATCTAGTTCATTTTATTCATTCATTTTAGAAACTAGTTCATTTTATTCCTTAATTTTTTTGAATACTATTTTTTTTATTCCTTCATTTAGTTCATTTTCTTCCTTTATTTTATGAACTAGTTCATTTTATTCAGTAATTTTTGAACTAGTTCATTTTTTTCCTTCAGTTTATGAATTAGATTATTTTATTTCTTTATTTAGTTCATTTTATTCCTTCATTTTATGAACTATTTCATTTTATTCCTTCATTTTATGAACTAGTACATTTTAGTCCTTTTTTTTTATTCATTTTACGATCTAGTTCATTTTATTCATTCATTTTAGAAACTAGTTCATTTTATTCCTTAATTTTATGAATTCTATTTTTTTTATTCCTTCATTTAGTTCATTTTCTTCCTTTATTTTATGAACTAGTTCATTTTATTCAGTAATTTTTGAACTAGTTCATTTTATTCCTTCATTTTATGAATTAGATTATTTTACTCCTTCATTTCATGAACTATTTCATTTTATTCCTTCAATTTATGAACTAGTTAATTTTAGTAATTCATTTTACGAACTAGTTAATTATATTCATTCATTTTAGAAACTAGTTCATTTTATTCCTTAATTTTTTGAATTCTATTTTTTTTATTCCTTCATTTAGTTCATTTTCTTCCTTTATTTTATGAACTAGTTCATTTTATTCAGTAATTTTTGAACTAGTTCATTTTATTTCTTCATTTTATGAATAAGATTATTTTATTTCTTCATTTAGTTTATTTTATTCCTTCATTTTATCAACTATTCCATTTCATGAACTAGTTCATTTTATGAACTATTTCATTTTATTCTTTCATTTTATGAAAGAGTTCATTTAATTAACTTCAAGTTATTCATTCATTTTATGAACTAGTTCCTTTAAGCCCTTCATTTTATGAACTAGCTCATTTGATTCATTCATTTTATAAACTAGTTCATTTTATTAATTCATTTTAGGAACTAAAATTAATTTTATTAATTATTTTAAATATGGTTTGTGAGCACGTTATGGACGGAAAAGCGCGTATAGTTTTTTTTTTTTTTTTTTTTTTGCAAAAATATAGTTAGTTACGTAAATTCGGAATACGTATCCAGAAAATCAGACAAGTAGATATAATATGTATATTATTAGTTTAAAGATCTCTATATCGAAGCTTCTTCACAAAATTGTTGTTTTTCAACACTATAGAAATTTTTTTCGAGAAATATTTATATTCTTAGCTGAAAGTCTTTTGCCTTGGTTGTTGTTGTAGATGTAGTTGCAGCGCCCTTGCGTTCAATTTTAGTGCACAACGTTGATATAAATCCGCGATGTACGACTTATTCCGCTTAAAGAGAAATTCAAAGTATTTTGTTGTTGTAATATTTTGATGCCCACCGCTGATCTAAATCGATATTAAAAACTGAATAATAACCTTTCAATATGCATCCTTTATATAAATCTAAATAACCTAAAATGTATCCCATACATTGACCACATGATTCATATCTCTCATCAACTATATGGCGTATCAAGTTTTTTGTTCAAAAATGGGGCCTAGTATGTATGGATGGTATACATATCTACCATAAAGACACATGCACACACAATTATGAAATTTGAGTGCGAAAAGAATGTGAAAAACAGATGTAGCTCGAGTTGAAAATGAGCTGACGAATAAAAAAAAAAAAAAAAAAATTGAATTAGTGTGAAAAATATGCCCATGATTGTCAGTTTCAAGTGGTAGGGGGTACAGAAGCAAACCAAGCAAGTGCATCTTAAAAAAGCAGGCGTCCCCCCCTATTAAACTACTGAATTTTGTTGTGTTTTTTTTTCGGTACAATGAATGCCCGCATAAACACGAGGCACATAAAACAACAAGAAGTGCTTGAAAAATACAAATGAAGGATTGTTCTCTGCTGAAATGGTTTCTTCTTTCCACAAATTAAGTATGATGAATGAATTTTAAATTAAAAATGATAATGCCACATGTTTACTTACCCAAACATCAAATATCTAACCCAGAGAAAGCGCAAGTTTTCTATAAAACGACTTAAGAATTTCGCCAGAATCGTCAACGATTTTAGTACAGTTCCAAACCAAAATGGATCTAAGAAAACAATTCACTTGCACAACTAGTATTTATTTTTTATGTTTTTGTTGTTTTGTATAATTTCCTAAAGGTTAGAGCTATACGATTTGATTGAAAAATCAAAGGAATTGTTAGACAGGAAACGATAACGTGCAGGGCCTACCAAAACATCTATCAATTGAGTTATTAGACGGCTAGAGGTAGCTGATTGAAATGCAGGCCACAGGCAAGGGACGAGTCTACCTACCTACCTCTCAGGTATGCCGGTAACCCGATGACGCCTGGCATACACAACTAATTGCTAATTGGATTATGTCTTACTTCCCTCTAAACGTTTAGTTTGTTGAGTTCGTAAGGTCAATGATATCCGTTGGCTGGCACAAACCACCAAAAGCCCTTTTGCCTTTGGCCCTTATCCAAACTGGGAGGGAGGAGGATTGGTTCGTTGGTTGCATGTTTTTAATTGACTTGCTTGGCGCAATTGCATAACAATGAGACTTGACAGAAGACCAGTTAAGCACACGGAGAGAAAAATCTAAAAAAAAAAAAAATAAATTTGAAATTGCTTTTGTTTTTCTTTCATTATAACTCCAATATTGAGTTGATTACCTTCAAATTTGACTTTTACCCTAACTTTTACATAATAATGCACTTTTGTTATTTTAAAAAGAATTCGTCGAGAGAAAGCTGAGTTACTAGAGGTCATTGCGCCTTAAGAAGGGTCCTAATTATTCCTAAATAAGAATACGTTGAGAGAGAACTTCAACATCCTACCAAAATATATAAGCATACAACTTTGTAATGAGCTTAGAGTTTTTTAATCCTTTTTTTTTTTACCAAAAATGAAAGTACCTAAACTACTTATAACGCTATGTCAGCTGTAACAGACGCACAATCGATATCTTTGAAAGAAATGAATGTAAGTTAAAGTCAACAACTTTTTGAGCTTCAAAAGAGGAAACTAATTTAGAAAATTGCAATATATATCGATTCGTATATTCCGAAAAAGCTGTTTTCCGTCCCGTACCCAACACTTATCGCAACTGGTGGAGTCAGAGATCAGAGATAGATTCGGAAATGTATCTTTATTTGAACGACCTTTTCTTCATCGGTTTTGAAAGATTGAAATCTGCGTGCAAGAGAGAATGTGAAGATTTTAATAAGATTTTTCGAATTTAGATTTGACAAAAAATTTAATTTAAAATTTAAAAAATATTGAAATTAAATTTTAAAAATATTCATCTGTCTTCTAAAAATTTCAAAATCTTCATTTTTTTTTCAATTTTCAAAATAGAATACTAAAGCTTTTAATAAGATTTTTCGAATTCAGATCTCCTTGTTGAGTTCACAAAAAATTTTAATTAAAATTTAAAAAATATTAAAACTAAATTTAGAAAAAAAATTCAACAATTTTCTAAAAATTTCCAAATTTTCAATTTTTTTTTGGATTTTCAAAATACTTTTTCAGAATACTCCAAAAATGTACAGAATATATAAAAAAATTCAACGATTTTCTAAAAATTTCAAAATCTTCAATTTTTTTTGGATTTTCAAAATACTTTTTCAGAATACTCCAAAAATGTACAGAATATCCTTAAACGTGCATCAAGATTAATAATACAAATTTAAAAATTTAAAAACTTTCGATAAAATTTCAACATCTTCGAAAATAAAATTGAAATTAATAAAAAAAATTTCAAAAACTTGAAAAAAATTTATATTTAAATTTATACAAAATTCAACACTTTTCTGAAAATTTCAAAAAATCAAATTTTTTTAAATTTCAAAATACATTTTTAAAAATATTCCAAAAATTAACAGATTACTTGCAGCAAAATGAATTTTTTTTTAAATTAACAAAATATTAAAATTTAAAAGCAAATTTCAAAATTTTTGGAAAAATCTCCACATTTTCAAAAAAAAAAATTGAAATTAAAAAATCAACTTCCACTATTTAATAATTTTTAAAAATTTCAAATTTTTTTTTTTATTTTCAAAAACAATTTATAAAAAGACAAAAATTTAAAGTTTCGATTTTAAACAAATTTTTTAAAAACCTCGTCAGTAAATCTTTTTTTTTTTAAATATTCCAAAATTTAACTTGCATCCAAATTTTTAAATCAAAAATTAAAAAAATATCTAAATGAATTTCAACATTTTCGAAAATAAAATTAAAATTTAAAACAAAAATCAACAATTTTCCAAAAATTTTGAAAACTTCCAAAAAATTTAATTTTAAATTTAAAAAATCAAGAATTTTCTACAAATTTCGAAAACTCCACTTTTCAAAAAAAAATTTTTTTTTATATATTCCAATAATTTACCAAATAACCTTAAACTTTCATAAAAGTTGTTTAAAACACAAAATTTTGTTTTATATATTCCAATAATTTTCTAAATAAACCTTTAACTTGCATAAAAGTTGTTTAAAACAAAAATTAAAATGTAATTTAATTTAAATATTTAAAACAAAAAATTCTAAAATGTAAAAATAAATTCCAAAATTTTAAAAACAAAATTCAAAATGTTCGTAAAAAATTTAAACATTTTCCAAAAATTTCGAAAACTCCAATTTAAAAAAAAAATTTATATATTCCAATAATTTACTAAATAACCTTAAACTTAAATAAAAGTATATATATAATTTAAAAATTTAAAACAAAAAATTCAAAAATGTAAAAATAAATTCCAAAATTTTAAAAACAAAATTCAAAATGTTCGTAAAAAATTTAAACATTTTCCAAAACACAATTAAAATTAAAAATTAAAAAAATTAACAATTTAAAAAAAAATTCAAAAACTTCTAAATTGTTTTTAATTTTTTAAAAACAAATAATGAAATGACAAAAATTTAATCAAATTTTAAAAACCATGGCTGTAAATACTTTTTTAGAATATTCAAAAAATTTACAGAAACTTGCATTAAAATTTTTGAAAAAAATAATAAAAATAAAATAAATAATAAAAAAATATATATGTATTTAAATTTCAAAAACTTACAAAAACATTTAAAAATTTTAATAGCTTAAGAAACATTTAAAAATTTCAAAGACTTAAAAAAAAACATTTCCAACTTTTAAAAAACTTAAAAAAAACATTTTAAAATTTTAGAAAAATAATTCAACAATTTTCTAAAAATTTAAAAATTTTTTTGTTGGCTTTAAAAACATTTACAGAATATTCAAAAAATTTTTACAGAATTCAACAATTTTCTAAAAATTTCAAATTTTGTTATTTGCTTTAAAAACATTTACAGAATATTCAAAAAAAATTTACGGAATCCCCTCACATTGGCATACTTTTTGATTTTCACTTAAAAATTTTTCAAAATACCATCCTTACTTTTAGGAATCTCTTATTAAAAAAAAAACACTAAAAATGCAGGAATGCAAACCGTTTCTAAACAAAATCAATAAACAATTAGAACCACAAACTAAGGTATTTGTTCTCATATTCTAACCCCCAATCCTGGGATTATAGATAATTTTCCACTCACTTAAAAATTTTTCAGTGTATGTTTGCTCAAATAGCTAACTATAATTTAGCCGGCTTCATGGGGATTCCCCTTAATTTCAGCTTTGATTTCAGTTCATTTCATTTTCCAACCCTTTTGTTCCTTTTCAATTTTTTTTTTTTTTTTGCTTTTCATTCTCTGCATCCTGGCTGGAGTGTCTGCCTGCCTCTTGATTGCGGCGGCGTCAATTGTCATACCTTTGGATGTCGTTTTTGCATTTGGTTACTTGTGTGGATTTCCCAGCTTTGTTCTCCCAGCATTCTTTTTTTTTTTTCTTTTTTTTTTTTTTTTTTTGTTCCTTCCTTTGGTAATTGGTAATGCAAAGTGCATGAGTTTGAGGTCAATTGTCCTTCGTTTCTTTGCTTCCATTTTGTATTCGTTTAATCAATTCGTTTCTATTTCACATTTTTGAAGTGTACTTTTATGCATTGTCCACGACGACGTATCCATGACTGGGGCCAATTGTGTGCAGCCAGACACTGACAACGACGACGACGACTCTTGGCAAAAGAATTTCTGGTTCGTTCGGTTGGTCAGGTTCAATTGTTTTCATTGGATTTCATTTGGGCCTGGTGCTCGGGTTTTTTGCTTTTTTTTTTTTTTTTTGCATAACCCAAAACTCCCAGTGTGTGTGTGAGTGTGAGAGTGACTGTTCCATTAACAGCACAACTTTTGTCCCACTCATTAACTTTCCCACACTGCAATTTGGCCTAGCTGGCTGGCCCACTCACGCCCCAAAAACAACGCAGGCAGTTACCTTGTTGCCATCTTCTTTGGTTTGGTTTGTGTTCCCACCATTAAGCTGCAACTATCAGCTGCAGCTCATCATCAAGTCCGTCGCTGTCGTCGTCTTCTCCTCCTCGTTCCGCTGCTTTTGGCAATTTTCAGCATTTAACCAAATAAACCTCTGCTACAACCAACCATCCATCCATCCATCCATCCATCCAGTGGGGGCATTCATACCATTTCCATCACATTCACATGACGTGCCCAGTGTGAATCTTCCTCCTCTTCCGCCTTCTCTCCTGCTTTATCTCCTCTTCCTGGTGCTGCTCTGTTACCTGGGCAAAAAAAAAAACAAAATGTGACCACTTATTCCATTTGCCATCAGGGCCTGGTTACATTAAGAGGGCAAAGGGATTTCAATTGACATCAGTTTGGCTGCAGTTTGCACTCTTCAAAGAACTAGTTCGTACATTTTTCTCATTTTTGATGTCTGCTTTTTAGTTAAGCACAGAACCTGATCCTCTTATTAGTATGATTTAATTTTTAATATTTTATTATTATAGTCTCAGCTTGAAAATCGATTTTCTATTTAAATTAATAAACTAGTTCAGAAATTACTCACTTTAAGCTAGTTCTTTAAATAACTAATTTCAAAAAGATCTAGTTCTTTTTTTCTGAACAATTTTGGAATTTTTGAGAATTTGGAAAGTGCAAAAAAAAATACTAACTTTGAACTAGTTCTTTAAATAACTAATTTCAAAAAGATCTAGTTTTTTTTTTTTATATTCTTTCTGAACAATTTTGGAATTTTTGAGATTTTTGAAAGTACAAAAAGTTCGAAAAATACTAACTTTGAACTAGTTCTTTAAATAACTAATTTCGAAAAGATCTAGTTCTTTTTTTCTGTTATTTTTTCTGAACAATTTTGGAATTTTTGAGATTTTTGAAAGTACGAAAAGTTCAAATAATGCTAACTTTGAACTAGTTCTTTAAATAACTTATGTCAAAAAGATCTAGTTCTTTTTGTTTGTTGTTCTTTCTGAACAATTTTTTAGATTTTTTAAAAGTACAAAAAGTTCATAAATTACTAACTTTGAACTAGTTCTTTAAATAACTGATTTCAAAAAGATCTAGTTCTTTTTGTTTGTTGTTCTTTCTGAAAAATTTTAGAATTTTGAGATTTTTTTAAGTAAAAAAAGTGAACTAGTTCTTTACAAAAAACTTACATTTTTGAACAAGTTTCAGTTAATTAACTGAGTTGTTCCAGTCTAAAGAATCAATTTTAAGATAAAATAAAAAACTAGTTCTTTTGGTGTTTTTTGTTTAAAGATTCTAGATTTCAGTGAACAACTAGTTCATTTGTTCGTTCAACTAGTTTAAGTTGAAAAATTATTCTTTTTTATAATTTGAATGAACTAGTTCTTTTTTGATACATACGCATTTTGAAGAAAGAGAAAGCAAAGTACCAGTTCTTTTCTTTTGTTTAATCTTTATGAATAATTTTGGAATTTTCAAATTTTGGAAAGTAAAAAAGTGAACTAGTTCTTTACAAAAAACTTACTTTTTTAAACAAGTTTCATTTAATTGACTGAGTTTCGTTCCAGTCTGAATAATCAATTCCTATACAAAAAAAAAATGAAACAGGTCATTATTTTTATTGATCTATTTGAAAGATTTTAGTTTTTTACATTTTAAATTCTTTTAAATGAACTAGTTCTTAACAAAAAACTTTTTTTTAAACAAGTTTTAGCTAGTTAGCTAAGTAGCTCCAGTCTGACTAATCGATACAAAGAAATGAACCAGTTCTTTATTTATATTGATCTATTAGAACGATTTTAAATGTAAAAAAATTACATCTGTGTACTAGTTCTTTACTAAAAATATATTTAATTAACTGGTTTCAGTTCAAAAATTAATTTTTTTATAAATATAATGCACTAGTTCTTTTTGATACTTTAATTTTTTGAAGAAAGTTTTATTTCTGTTGTTCTCTTTGAACAATTTAGGATTTTTTGAAATTTTTAAAAGTACAAAAATGAACGAGTTCTTTACAAAAAACTTACCTTTTATAAATAATTATTTTTTCAACCAGTTTCAGTTCAATAAATAAACTTTTATAAATTTAATGAACTAGTTCTTTTTGAAACTTTAAATTTTTGAAGAAATCTTTGTTTTTGTTATACTTTCTGAACAATTTTGGGTATTTTGAAATTTGTAATAGTACAAAAAATGAACAAGTTCTTTACAAAGTACCTACTTTTTGAACAAGTTTCAGTTAATAATAGAAGTAGTTCCAATCTGATTGATCGTTACAAAAAAATGAACCAGTTCTTTATTTTTTGTTGATCTTTTTGAAAGAATTAAGAACTTAAAATGTAAAAAAATGACATCTATAGACTAGTTTTTTAGAAAAAAATTTTTTTTCAACCAGTTTCAGTTCAATAGTTTAACTTTCATAAATATAATGAACTAGTTCTTTTTGAAATTTGAAATTTTTGAAGAAATCTTTGTTTTTGTTATACATTCTGAACAATTTTGGGTATTTTAAAATTTGTAATAGTACAAAAATGAACTAGTTCTTTACAAAATATCTACTTTTTGAACAAGTTTTAGTTGATAAGAGAAGTAGTTCCAATTTAATTAATCGTTACAAAAAAAAATGAACCTGTTCTTTATTTTTTGGTGATATTTTTGAAAGAATTAAGAAATTAAAATGAACAACATTATACCTGTGAACTAGTTCTTTATCAAAAATTTATTTTTTCAACTAGTTTCAGTTCAATAATTAAATTTTTATAAACATAATGAACTAGTTCTTATTGAAACTTTGTTCATTTTTGTTGTTCTCTCTGAAAAATGTTGAATAATTTAAAATTTTCAATAGTACGAAAATGAACTAGTTCTTTACAAAAACACGACTTTTTAAACAAGTTTCAGTTAATTAGAGAAGAAGTTCCAATCTGATTAATCGTTACAAAAAACATGACCAGTTCTTTATATTTTTGTGGAACTTTTTAAAAGATTTTTTGAAATTAAAATGTAAAAAATGACATCTATGAACTAGTTCTTTAACTAAAAATGTATTTTTTCAACTAGTTTGTAACGCATAGAAATATTAATTTCCGAATAAATATAATGCGGTGCTCCGCCTGTCCGATAGTCCTCAGTTTTAAACTATCGAGTGTTTGACAGACTTCTTTACTGACGAATATATTCGACCATCGATGACTATACATAAGCTGCATAGACTCAAGAACTAGTTCTTTAAAACTTTTTCGACCAATCTTATATGTTAGTTTATATCTCAAATTCTAAAAATGTATAAAATCACTTTATACAGCGTGTTCGTTTTTAAATAAATTTTTTTTTATATGTTTCCACACAATTAAATATAATACTATAATCCTATAAACTCAAATATAATTATCAGCTCTAAAAATAGTTTTAATGCTTTCACATAATTTTGAAAAATTATCAAAATGATCAACTACCCGTCAATGTTTTACTAAAAAATTTTATTTTATGGTATCAAAGTTCCTTATGACAAAAAAAATGAAATTTTATATCTTTGTTGAATTTTTATAAAAGTTTTTGAAATTAAAATGTATTAAAATTACATCCAGTGAACTAGTTCTTTACCAAAAATTCTCGTTTTTCAACTAGTTTCAATTGAAAAATTAATTTCTTATAAAAATAATGAACTAGTTTTTAGAAAAGCTTACGATTTTTAAAAGAATTTACAGTGTATGAATGTATGAACCAGTTCCTTAAGACAAAAAAAAAAAAAAACTCAAAACTGCCATTTAACATTGAGAACTTTTTGCCAGTTGTGCCGCCGCCAGCTTGGCTGAGCTCGCCCTTTCGCCCATTCCCAGGCACCCAGTCAACGTTTCCATCCATCCATCCATCCTTGGGCATAGTTTAGCGTACATTTTCATAATTTTATGGCAATTTTTCACATAAGCATTCGCAATGCGCCGAACAACTACTTGACTCAGCCCTTCCACGCCGAAGCTCCTCCTCCTCCTCCTCCTCCTCCTCGACGTGCTCTTTGTTTGCATTTTAGTCATGAACTTTTAAACATTTGTCATGCATAATTTGCGCACCAAATGTATTGGAAAGAATTTTAAATTGATTGTTATTTGTTGTTGGGCTGCAGGATAAAAACGGAGCCAAATGTCTCTGGTCCAACCAAAAACCAACCGCCTGCTATCCACACTCCGGACACTTCATATCACTGTCAATAATTAGCTTAACCCATTAATAACCAGCAGGCGGCAAACAGTTTGGAAACTGACTCAGCTTTTGGTGGACAGTGGAGAAGAGAGAGAGAGAGAGAGAGATTAATGGTTTTAGCTTAACTTGTACCTGCAGGTTTTGATGTCTGCTCAAAAGTAAAAGTTCATTCACATTTTGTTCTTTTTTTTTTGGGTCGGAGATGCCGTTGTAGTTACCCAGGAACCAGCTGAATTCCTCATCAATGTCGTTGACGTTGTTGTTGGGTTTTATGTTTTAAGCTCTTTCTTTTTTTTGCTGCATCAAATTCCGAGTAAAAACAGACAGACAATGGGCTAATGGTTCAATAAGATGGGGGTACACAAGTACCCCAACCACTTTGGATGATTTAAATTTTCGAACATTTTAATTTACTAATCATATTAAAACTCTCTCATCGTTGTTTCTTCTTTTTTCTGTAGAAAAACTCATAAAAATAATTGCTTATAACAATTGCTGTCGCGCTCTGTCGTTCCATCAAATTGCCAAAGTGTGCAACAAAAAGGTGCCCAGGGATAAGAGGGTGCATCAATATATATATATAGTTTGATTTCTGACGCGTGTCGCTTTTAACGTTTGGAGGGTTGATTTTTTTTTCTTTCTTTCTGGGAGTGCCCATCCCCTGGTTTATTTTTATGTTTACGATTGTTTCAATTTTGTTTGTTGCAAACAAATAGGCGGAAAATTTTTGTACGTCCAACGGGGCACGCGTGTTGCGGCCTCATTAATTTTTTGATTTATTAATTATGCATTTTCTTATTTGGTATTTGTAGGTGGGAAAAATTAAGGAAGCGTGTGCTTGGGTCGTTTCGTTTAAGTACGAAACAACATTGTCAATCAATTAGGGATATATACTTGGGTCTGCCTTATGGTAAGGATAATTTTGCTTAGGGTATGGGGAAACATAGACTTGCGGGGATTAACTAGAAGAATTTTTCAAAAGAAAACAGAATTATTATAGTCTACTGTACTGAAACTTATTGGAAAGGAAATGTTGTCTGCTATTCGTCCAGGATTAGGTGTTGGGGTACGATGCCTGTAAGTCAAATTCTTTATAATCTATCCGGCTCGAAGGACCAGCTGTTGGGGTACGATACCAGTAAAGTAAATACTTCGGAATCTATCCGGCTCGAAGGATATTTTCGATAGCTGTAAGATAAATCCTTTATTATTTATCCGGTTCGAAGGACCAGGTGTTGGCGTACGATACCAGTAAAGTAAATACTTCAGTATCTATCCGGCTCGAAGGACCAGTTGTAGGAGTACAATACCTGTATAGTAAATCCTTTAGAATCTATTCGGCTCGAAGGACCAGGTGTTGGGGTACGATACCTGTTAGATAAACCCTTTAAAAGTTATCCGGCTCGAAGGACCAGGTGTTGGGGTACGATACCTGTTAGATAAACCCTTTAAAAGTTATCCGGCTCGAAGGACCAGGTGTTGGGGTACGATGCCTGTAAGATAAATCCCTTATAATTTATCCGGCTCGAAAGACCATCTATTGGGGTAATATACCTGTTTAGTAAATCCTTTATAATCGATCCGGCACGAAGGACCAGTTGTAGGGGTACAATATCTGTAAGATAAATCCTTTATAATTTATCCGGCTCGAAGAACCAAGTGTTGGGATACGATATCTGAAAGTTAAATCCCTTATAATCTATCCGGCTCGAAGGACCAGCTGTTGGGGTACGATACCTGTATAGTAAATCCTTTAGAATCTATTCGGCTCGAAGGACCAGGTGTTGGGGTACGATACCTGTTAGATAAACCATTTAAAAGTTATCCGGCTCGAAGGACCAGGTGTTGGGGTACGATGCCTGTAAGATAAATCCCTTATAATTTATCCGGCTCGAAGAACCAGGTGTTGGAGTACGATACCTGTAAGATAAATCCTTAATAATTTATCCGGCTCGAAAGACCATCTGTTGGGGTAAGATACCTGTATAGTAAATCCTTTATAATCGATCCGGCTCGAAGGACCAGTTGTAGGGGTACAAAATCTGTAAGATAAATCCTTTATAATTTATCCGGCTCGAAGAACCAAGTGTTGGGATACGATATCTGAAAGTTGAATCCCTTATAATCTATCCGGCTCGAAGGACCAGCTGTTGGGGTACGATACCTGTATAGTAAATCCTTTAGAATCTATCCGGCTCGAAGGACCAGGTGTTGGGGTACGATACCTGTTAGATAAACCCTTTATAAATTATCCGGCTCGAAGGACCAGTTGTTGGGGTACGATAACTGTTAGATAAACCCTTTATAAGTTATCCGGCTCGAAGGACCAGTGTTGGGGTACGATATCTGTAGTAAATCCTTATAATTTATCCGGCTCGAAGAACCAGGTGTTGGAGTACGATACCTGTAAGATAAATCCTTAATAATTTATCCGGCTCGAAAGACCATCTGTTGGGGTAAGATACCTGTATAGTAAATCCTTTATATTCGATCCGGCTCGAAGGACCAGTTGTAGGGGTACAAAATCTGTAGATAATCCGCCGTGTTGGGTACGATATCTGAAAGTTGAATCCCTTATAATCTATCCGGCTCGAAGGACCAGGTGTTGGGGTACGATACCTCTATATTAAACCCTTAATAATTTATCCGGCTCGAAGGACCATCTGTTCGGGTACGTTACCTGTATAGTAAATCCTTTAGAATCTATCCGGCTCGAAGGACCAGGTGTTGGGGTACTATACCTGTTAGATAAACCCTTTATAAGTTATCCGGCGCGAAGGACCAGTTGTAGGGATACAATACCTGTAAAATAAATCCTGTTGAATCTATCCGGCTCGAAATACCAGTTTTAGGGCTACAATTCCTGAAAGATAAATCCTTTAGAATCTATCCGGCTCGAAAAACCAGGTGTTGGAGTATAATAGAATACTTTAGCATCTATCCGGCTCGAAGGACCAGGTATTGGGGTACAGTATCTGTTTGATAAATCCTTAATAATCTATCCGTCTTGAAGAACCAGGAGTTGGAGTACGATACCTGTAAAATAAATCCTTTATCCGGCTCGAAGGACCATGTCTAGTTCAGCCAGCTACCCTTACTTTCCACTTATTCCAACAAGAACTCTCATTTCTTAGGCCAGTGCTTTCTTTAGAAGCCCAAGGAAACCCATTTCTTTCCGCTCTCCCATATGTCTGTGCTCAACTTTCTTTCGACTCCAACTACTTGACTTGCCTTGACTTCCTCGCTTCCCAGACTTGGCCTAATGATGTTGAAATGACTTCCTTTTGTTGTTGTTGTTTTTTTTTTGTTTGTGTTTTTTCTCATCTTTCCATCCCACAATTTGTCAACGGCAAAACAACAAACATCGAAGTACCCACTTGACGCTACTAAGAAGTAAGAAAAAAAAAGACAATCGCCTGACGGCATTTTCAATAATTTTTTTTTGTGTGTTTGTGTGGCCCCTACGGCGGAAGTCGTACGACTGCTCATGACATTTTGCACTCAATGAATCATAAAGATTGTTGTTGTTGTTTTTGTTTTTTTTTTTTTTTTTTCGGAGCTTTATACGTTGTGTTGTTTTAATTCAATTTTTCTGCTTAATGCAGCCAAACGAAGCGTGGAAATTTTGCTGTTTTTGATGGACTCTGTCTCTGCCTCTTTCCCTGCCTGACAACAGGTGTTTTGACTTTGTTGTTCACCTTCCCGTATGGACGCAGCGAGGCGTGAAAATTGTGTATTGTATATGGGCATCGATAATGGGAGCTGTGGAGGAGGAACGGGGGGAGGGGAATCATGGGAATTGAAGTTGGTGACCTGATCAAGTAGATGAAGTTACGCACAGGAAGCTCTGAAGTCAAACGGTTTTTTTAGAGTGACCAGAAATTGGTGTGGAATACCAAAGTGGAGCTAGATTTAGCTAAAGCAGCGAGGGGCAGCCCTAAGCTCTTTTGGCTTAGTCAGTCAAATCCGTTTTTCTCTAAACCTGTAAAAAAATAACGCAAAAAAAGATTTTTCGCAAAATATTTTACAGACGTGTAAAATAGTTTTTGAATATTTTGTACTTCATTTGTAATGGTGAATCATATTTTTTCTTAAAAAAAAAAAATGTTTAAAAAATGTTCCAGCAAATATTTTACATACGTGTAAAATATTTACAAAGCAACCCTCCCTTTTTCGCTATTCCTCGGCATCATGAAAAACCAAAACGAGGTATAGTTATAAAAATTTTTTGTTTAAAGTCAACATATCATCTCATTAGATCTCCATATAGACTCTTCTCACTTCACGTGACATTTTGTGTACGTAAAAATTGAATTGTCAACAAATTATGAAATTTCGTAAATCCCTTTTAATGCCAAAATGACAACAAATGCGTTTAATGTGGCGCAAAGAGCATTAGCTTGTTATGGAAAGTGGTTATGGTGCAACCACCGCAGCACTTCCTGCCTTCCTTCGACCACCACCACTGAGAACTGTGGTACATCCCCCATGGGCTTAGTCCTTACTGGATTAATGCTAATTGAAATGCCTGTCTTTTTATTTAGAGACTAGATCTTGGGGATATTTCAGCTTAAATGAAGTGTTAACAACGCTGCCAAAAATGCTGGGGCTATAAATCAGATTCGCAATTTGGCAAAGTGCATGCCAAAATGAAGGGAGGGAAAGAGAGAAAGCGAAGGCTCTGCGATACAAGCTAGATTTTGATTTAAGAATCAAGTCTATTAGAGATGGCAGTGTGACACGGAAATTGAAAAAAATTTATAACTATCCATTTAATCAAAACTTTAGCTTTATAACCGAGATTTGGCTTTGTAGCACAAGACTTGCTGCACAAGCGGACTGTCATATCACACCCCATGAAAAAGAATAAAAAAAATTTACACGTCTGTAAAATATTTTGAAAATTTTCAAAAATTAAAAAAATACGATAAAGAAAATTAGAAAATAAAATAAAATGCGATCGGGTAAGTTAAAAATAAAAATAATAAAATAAAAATAGAAGAACTTAAAAATAAAAGAAAATAAAAATAGAAGAAAATTAAAAATAGAAAAAAATAAAAATTCAAGAAAATAAAAAAAGGAAAAAATAAAAATTGAAGAAAATAAAAATAGAAGAAAATAAAAAAAAAAAAAATAGAAGAAAATAAAAATAGAAGAAAATAAAAATAGAAGAAAATAAAAAATAGAAGAAAATAAAAATAGAAGAAAATAAAAATAGAAAGAAAATAAAAATAGAAGAAAATAAAAATAGAAGAAAATAAAAATAGAAGAAAATAAAAATTGAAGAAAATAAAAATAGAAGAAAATAAAAATTAAAGAGAATAAAAATAGAAGAAAATAAAAATTAAAGAGAATAAAAATAGAAGAAAATAAAAATGAAGAAAATAAAAATAGAAGACTTAAAATAAAAATAGAAGAAAGTTAAAATGAAGAAAATAAAAATTGAAGAAAATAAAAATAGAAGAAAATAAAAATTAAAGAGAATAAAAATAGAAGAAAATAAAAATAAAAGAAAATAAAAATAGAAGAAAATAAAAATGAAGAAAATAAAAATAGAAGATAAATAAAAATAGAAGAAAGTAAAAATTGAAGAAAATAAAAATTAAAGAGAATAAAAATAGAAGAAAATACAAATTGAATAATATAAAAATTAAGAAAATAAAAATGGAAGAAAATAAAAATAGAAGAAAATAAAAATAGAAGAAAATAAAAAATAGAAGAAAAAAAAAATTGAAGAAAATAAAAATAGAAAAAAATAAAAATAGAAGAAAATAAAAATAGAAGAAAATAAAAATAGAAGAAAATAAAAATAAAGAAAAAAAAAAAAGAAAAATAAAAATTAAAGAAAATAAAAATAGAAGAAAATAAAAATTAAAGAGAATAAAAATGAAGAAAATTAAATTAGAAGAAAATAAAAAAAAACTAATAAAAAGAATATAGAAAAAATGAATAATTAAAATTTAAAATGATAATAAAAATATAAAAAAAAATAAACGTAAAAAAAAGAAGAACTAAAAAAAGAAATAGAAAATGAAATTGATAAAATTCTGAGAAAATAAAATTATGTTTAGAAGAAAATAAAAATAGAAGAAAATAAAAAGAAAAAAAATTAGAAGGAAATAAAAATTAAAGAAAATAAAAATAGATAAAAATAAAAATGAAGAAAATAAAAATAGAAGAAAATAAAAATAGAAGAACATAAAAATAGAAGAACATAAAAATAGAAGAAAATAAAAATTGAAGAAAATAAAAATGAAGAAAATAAAAATAGAAGAAAATAAAAATTAAAGAAAATAAAAATAGAAGAAAATAAAAATAGAAGAAAATAAAAATGAAGAAAATAAAAATAGAAGAAAATAAAAATTGAAGAAAATAAAAATAGAAGAAAATAAAATTGAAAAAAAATAAAAATAGAAGAAAAATTTTTTTTTGAAATTTTTATGTTATCAGAACAAAACTTTACAGATCTTAAACGTAGGCACCTTTTAAGTATATAATTAAAATCAATTAAAATCGGTGGAATATATAATTTAACTAACATACAAATGATGAGTCAAATAAGCCAGTTTTGGTAAAGTCGGCTTTAGTTAAGCTTTAGTAAAGCAGTCGTAGGTACCCTATGCATAAATGAATAATGCTTTAGATCAGCGGTGGGCAACAAAGCGATATGAAAAGTCGTGACAGAACGCTACAGAATCAAACGAATTATTCAAAAACAACATCAACCCACTGAAAACTGTTTTAAAGCGTTATGTCTAATCACGCTCTCATCTCTTAGCTTTTTTTTTTTTTTTTTTTAAGAAAAACATTATCTTGACTTGTCACAGGCCGCCCTGATTTATGCGCCTGCAAAAATCAAATTAATATTTTTGGTTCTTGTTCTTTTTTTTTTTTTTGTTTTTTTGGCGCAACCCTCCTCAATTCTGTACACACAATCGCCCACCCGCGTACAACGATAATGTTGTTTAGGCGTAGCGCCCATTAAAACTATGCCAAGTCTGGAACCATAAACCAGCGGGTGATTTTTGCTTTTGTTGAGGCTGTGTGCACAGACAGAGAGGTTGGGCGTGGGGTGGAACATTAATTGACATATTATGTAAACAGGATAGTTAACATTTTCATTTGAATTTGGTGTCCTTTTATTTTTTTTTTGGGAAAGTTCACAGCTGTGTTTACACAGCCGTAAAGCTAAAGTGCTATGCTCTGAACTGACTGACTGACTGACTGACAGCCGCTGTCAAGTTCTAATTGGGAAAATATGCCCAAGCCTAATTAAGTTTATGTAGAATTTTTTCTGATCAAATGCAGCTGATAAATTTCATTTTAGTTATGCAAATGCCAGCTCAAAATTTTCTTATTGTTTGGAGTGACACCTCCGACTATTTTTAAAACTAATTGCATCTATAAGATACATCGTCTGGGGAGCAGAAAACGTTCTATTTTTATAAACTGCATGGGAAATTGAACTCCAACAACTGTCAACTGCCGCCACCCCACAAGACTATATTCTTGCCACCGCTTGACTTAAGTGGTTGAGCCAGTCTCCTTCTCCTGCGGAACAAAGCCACTTGCGTCCATATATCAAAGAGCCCAGAAACTGCAAGCTAGTTGGGGTTTGTTTTTTTTTTTTTTTTTGCCTTAGAAGCCACATGACACAGCCAGAGAGTTTGTGTACCCACAAGAACCAGCGACTTGAGTGTGGGAAATTATTTTAATTAGTTTTCATGTAAGAAAGCGGCAGAAGCAGCTAAAAAAGTGAGTAAGGCACAAGCAGCAGCTAGCTAACTGTACATTGATTGATCAAAACTTAAGGCTTCATTAGTTAAAGTCAAACCGAATTGTGGAATACCTGGGATAGTTTTTATACAACAATTGCAAGGAATTTCCTTTAACTTTTTCAAAGTTGGAGTGAAAAAGGCACAGAAATTACCTGGCTTACCACTTTTGCCTGGAAATAAGAAAGTTTTCTGCCCAATGGGTGCCGCATTTTCTCACAGTTAAGCCTAAAAAATCGCTTAATTAGGTGAAAATTTTAAAAGATAGTTTGCCTGTTTCATCGAAATGCTCAAAGGGTTAAGATAACTTTCACAGTGAAGTCGATACCAAAAATAACGTTAGAGGAACTTGGAAGAGAAACTTCAGAAGGTTTAAAAAAAAACAGGATAGCTTTTTTATACCCTTGCGAGGGTGTATTAAAATTGTCACGATGTTTGTAACGCATAGAAGGAAACATCTCCGACCCCATAAAGTATATATATTCTTGATCAGCATGACCAGCTGAGTCGATATAACCAAGTCCGTCTTTTCGTCTGTTTCTATCTTGACCAAACTTTGCAAAAAGTCTTTAAATACGCATAGGCTGCACATTTATCGAAATCGACCGGATCGGATGACTATATCATATAGCTGCCATAGGAACGATCGGTCCAAAAACTAGTTCTAGTGAGAAAAACTTTATTGTTTTCCATCGTAGCGTCACTAATCGTGGTATATATAAGTTCTTAATGCTTCTACATAATTCTTGAAAAATCGATCAAAATCGGATGACTATAGCATATAGCTGCCATAGGAACGATCGGTCTAAAAACTAGTTCTAGTAAGAAAAACTTTTTTGTTTTCCATCGTAGCGTCACCAATCGTGGTATATTTAAGTTTTATATGCTTCCACATAATTCCGAAAAAATTTATCAAAATCGGATGACTATATCATATAGCTGCCATAGGAACGATCGGTCTAAAAACTAGTTCTAGTCAGAAAAACTTTTTTGTTTTGCATCGTAGCGTCACCAATCGTGGTATATATTAGCTTTATATGCTTCCACACAATTTTTGAAAAATTGATCGAAATCGGATGACTATATTATATAGCTGCCAAAGGAACGATCGGTCTAAAAACTAGTTTTAGTCAGAAAAACTTTTTTGTTTTCTAGCGTATCTTAACCAATCGTGGTATATATTAGTTTTAGATGCTTCCACACAATTCTGAAAAAATTTATCAAAATCGGATGACTATATCATATAGCTGCCATAGGAACGATCGGTCTAAAAACTAGTTTTAGTCAGAAAAACTTTTTTGTTTTCTAGCGTATCTTAACCAATCGTGGTATATATTAGTTTTAGATGCTTCCACACAATTCTGAAAAATTATCAAATCGGATGACTAAACATAAATTTAAAAATTTATAAAATGCCATAGGAACGATCGGTCCAAAAACTAGTTTTAGTCAGAAAAATTTTATTGTTTTCCATCGTAGCGTCTACAATCGTGGTATATTTAAGTTTTATATGCTTCCACACAATTCTGAAAAAAATTTATCGAAATCGGATCACACTAACATATAGCTGTCATAGGAACGATCGGATCAAAAACTAGTTCTAGTGAGAAAAACCTTTTTGTTTTCCATCGTAGCGTCACCAATCGTGGTATATTTAAGTTTTATATGCTTCCACATAATTCTGGAAAAATTTATAAAAATCGGATGACTATATCATATAGCTGCCATAGGAACGATCGGTCAAAAACTAGTTCTAGTGGGAAAAACTTTTTTGTTTTCTATCGTAGCGTCACCAATCGTGGTATATATTAGTTTTATATGCTTCCACACAATTCTGAAAAATTTATCAAAATCGGATGACTATATCATATAGCTGCCATAGGAACGATCGGTCAAAAACTAGTTTTAGTGAGAAAAACTTTTTTGTTTTCCATCGTAGCGTCACCAATCGTGGTATTTAGTTTTATATGCTTCCATTCCCATTCTGAAAAATTACAAAACGGTGACATACATATAGCTGCCATAGGAACGATCGGTCTAAAAACTAGTTTTAGTGAGAAAAACTTTTTGTTTTCCATCGTAGCGTCACCAATCGTGGTATATTTAAGTTTTATATGCTTCCACACAATTCTGAAAAAATTTATCAAAATCGGATGACTATATCATATAGCTGCCATAGGAACGATCGGTCAAAAACTAGTTCTAGTGGGAAAAACTTTTTTGTTTTCTATCGTAGCGTCACCAATCGTGGTATATATTAGTTTTATATGCTTCCACACAATTCTGGAAAAAATTTATCAAAATCGGATGACTATATCATATAGCTGCCATGGGAAAGATCGGTCTAAAAACTAGTTTTAGTCAGAAAAACTTTTTTGTTTTCTATTGTAGCGTCTATAATCGTGGTATATTTAAGTTTTATATGCTTCCACATAATTCTGGAAAAATTGATCAAAATCGGATGACTATAGCATATAGCTGCCATAGGAACGATCGGTTCAAAAACTAGTTCTAGTGAGAAAAACTTTTTGTTTTCCATCGTAGCGTCACCAATCGTGGTATATATTAGTTTTATATGCTTTCACATAATTCTAGAAAAATTTATCAAAATCGGATGACTATAGCATATAGCTGCCATAGGAACGATCGGTCTAAAAACTAGTTTTAGTCAGAAAAACTTTATTACCATCAATGGTAGCGTCTTTCAGTAACTGCAAGGGTATTTAAAACATCGGCCGATGTTATCCTTCTATTTTTTTATTTGTTCAAATTCAAAGCTTATTTTTCCACCTTCGGTAGAGAATTTAAAGTTAACATTGTATCTAAGCTATATTTAAATTTGCAATAATATATTAATTCCCAACTAATTGTCTGCCTTTTCTTCTTTCTTTTCAGGTAAGTGTCAGTATTAATTGTCACAGGAACAAACACCCCAAAATCACTCGACACTTAAGAAAGACTCTTGAAATTTGAACTTGGAGGGGAGGAAAAACAAAATCAAAAGACACAAAATTTGACACGTGAAACAGTTGGCGTTTTTATGGTCTGTTTATGTACAAATGCCGGCAAGTCATTAGAAGTGACAATGCAATGTTGTATATCCCCCCCTCCCCCCTCTATCAACCCACCACTAATTGCAGGCCATAAATTGTAAGAAAAGGCACACACACACGCATAAATTTCCATATATGTGTGTATATGCAAATGGTTTGGTTTGGAGGACACTCAAAAAGCCTGCGGCGGGGCTTCCTTTAGTTTGGCATAAAGTTGTCAAAATGATTTTGTCAGAAATAAGTTTTCGTGTTGTGCAAGAGGTGTGAACAACCAAAACAGAGTGTGTGTGTGTAGGAGTAGGAGGAGGAGGAGGAGGTGGAGCAGAAGGCGCAACAATTGCCTGTTGTTGATGGCTTGTTTTTGTCAAACCAAACAGCTGCATTGACATTGAATATATGTTCCATATTATTAGGCTACACACATCCTCTCTCATGCATGTGAAAGGTCAATTTGACAAAGGCAAAATGCCTATAAATAAGTAGGCTGTGGGCCCTTGAAGATGAGGCAAAGGAATTAAGAGCTCTCTGTGAATTGTGTCATGAATATCGATGAAGATGTAGGAGGCGTTTAAATCATAATTCTTAATTTTAGAAATTATATTTTTAGCATAGACATAGACGACATTAATTTACACTCACGTATTAAACAGCTACTAATTTTTGCATATTTTTTTTTGATACCTCAAATTGTCACAATGCTAGAAGACCTCAATAAACCAATTATACCCAAAAGTTAGCAGATTGTCTGTACAGCTGTTTCAAGAACCTCTCGCTTCTCTTAAGCAGGCCTGTTTCGGTTTTCACTTTCGATAAAATTTATCGAATTCGAATGTGTATAGAATTTATTTAGTAAATCATCATTAAAAATAATTTAAAATTTAAGGTTTGATGCTGATTACATTGATTGTTTATTAAAAAAGTGATCTTGTGTACCACAATCGAATTCACTTTAGTGAAACCCGGAACAGACCTGATAGTCTTACCTTGAAAAAGTCCTTAACTCCAGCTCCTTAGTGTCTTTTTGTGTATCTTTCTATTTGATGCCTCAAAATGACAATGCTTAAAGATCTCAATAACTTCACTTTAAAATTGAATAAACAAAATATTTGGCTTGAAAAAAATCAAATATCAAAATACTTACGGATTGTTAGTATTTTTTAAGTATATTTTTAGTATTTTTTTTTTTTTTTTATTTTTTAGTATTTTTATAGTATTTTTTAGTATTTTTAGTATTTTTAAGCATATTTTTAGTATTTTTTTGATTTTTTTAGTATTTTTTTTTTTTAGTATTTTTTAAGTATATTTTTAGTATTTCTTAAGTATTTTTGTAGTATTTTAAATATTTTTCATAATGAGACATCATATAGCAGCACCAGCATTAGCCTCAAATAAGCAGACAAAAAGTGTGACTATATAATAGAATTGTGCCGAATTTCGTGAACTAGTTCTATAAAACTAGGTCTCGGTGTTTGAGCCAAAGTTCATTTTTTTAACAATTCTCTTTTTGACCAATTGGTCATTTTTTAACTAGTTTATTTTTGGAACTAGTTCATTTTTTGAACTAGTTCATGTTTTAAAATTTTTTATTAGTTAACATTAAGAACCATAGTGCTAAGGTGATAAGTTCTTTTAAAAAATTAACCTAAGAATTAGGTCTCAATGTTTGAAATATAGTTCATTTTTTGAACTATTCACTTTTCGACTTATCGTTCATTTTTTGAACTATTTACTTTTTGACTCATCGTTTCTTTTTTTTTTGACGTATCGATCTATTTTCTAAACTATAGCTAATTTTTTTAAACTAAAATCAAACAATTTTTTGAACTAGTTCTTTTGTTGAACTTAAGCATAAGGAGATAGAAGTATGTTTGTATTATAGAGTTGCCGAATTTCGTAAATTATATATAATTAACTAACGAACTAGGTCTTAGTGTTTGAACTATAGTTATTATTTTAACAATTCACTTTTTGAACTAGTTCATAATTTAAAAATTTTACTAGTTACAAAAAATGTAACATAGCTCAGAAGTGAATAGTTTCTTTAAAAAATTATCTTAAGAACTAGGTCTCAGTGTTTAAAAAAATAGTTCATTTTTGGCTTATCGTTCGTTTTTATTGACGTATGGTTCATTTTTTGAACTATAGTTAATTTTTTTTTCCACTTAAATCAATTTTTTGAACTAGTTCATTTGTTGAACTTAAGCGTTAGCAGATATTAGTGTGTCTGTATAGTATAGTTGTGCCGAATTTCGTGAACTAGTTAAAATAAGCTAGTCATTAAACTAAACTAATGAATTAGGTCTTAGTGTTTGAACTATAGTTCATTTTTTGAACAACTCACTTTTTGACTTAATGTTAATTTTTTGAACTAGTCAATTTTTAGAACTGGTTCATTTGTTGAACTTAAGAATAAGAAGATAGAAGTGTGTTTATTTAGTACAGTTGTGCCGAATTTCGTGAAATAGTCATTAAAATGAACTAATGAATTAGGTTTCAGTGTTAGAACATTTTTTATTCGGTACATCTCTAGGAACTAATGAACTAGGTTTCAGTGTTAGATCATTTTTTTATCAATTCGCTTTTTTAATTGCCGTTCATTTTTTTTAACTATACTTAATTTTTGAACTAGTTCATTTGTTCATTTGCAGATAGAAGTACAGTAGAAATGTGCCGAATTTTGTGAACTCGTTCAAATGAACTATTAAAGTGAACTAGGTCTCAGTGTTTAAAATATAGTTAATTTTTTTTTTTTTTAACAAAATACTTTTTGAGTTATCGTTCATTTGTTTAAATATAGTTCATTTTTAGAACTGGTTATTTAATATGTTTTTTTTTTTTATTCTAGCCCATTTTTTGAACTGGTTAATTTTTTAATCATCATTCATATTCTAAACTAGTTTAGTTGTTTGAACTGGCTTATTTTTGAACTAGTTCATTTTTTAATCATCGTTCATATTCTAAACTAGTTCATTTTTAATCATCATTCATTTTCTAAACTAGTTTAGTTTTTTGAACTAGTTCATTTTTTGAACTAGTTCATTTTTTGAACTAGTTCATTTTTTGAACTAGTTCATTTTTTGAACTAGTTCATTTTTTGAACTAGTTCACATTTTTTATTTTTATTAGATTGATAAAAAAGAAGATTTAGTACAAAAGTGCATTATTCATCATTATTTATTAAAATGAAGCAGAATTTCCAACTCTACTGTATAAAGCAATATCAAGGGTCTCCCCAAATTAAGATTTTCCCCATAAACTGTCAGCCAAATCTGTGATTAAGCAGTTCAACTGTTGTTTCATAACACAACAAAGTTATTCGTTGAACTTATTTATTCGTTACCCGCTTGAATATCTTGCCTAACCTTGGGTTAGTTTCCTCTCTTTTGAATGCCAACTTTCGTTTGCTGTTTATTGATACGAACTAAATTCAATTAGCAATCCGGCATAACAAGCGTGCTCCCCTCTTACTTTCTTGACTGACAATTGCCCAGCAAATCGGGGTCAAACACACACACACACACACAACCACAGAAATTCTGAACCCGCCAACCAGCAGCAGCTTTTCAAGTCTGGCCCTGAAAAACACAGACATTTTTCTATGCGGCGCCCTTTGCTGCTTCCATTTCCAGTTGGAAAAACATTTTATAGTTTTGTTTATGCGCCTACAACAAAAACATTACCAAAACAGATTTAGACATGAATGAATTAGCGGGTGGAGGGAGGGAAGGAGATTTACAATTCGCTGCACTTCAAAGTGTTTGGAATTGATTTTTATTCAGCGCCTAAAAATATCTCCTATTCTCTCTCTCTCCCTCTCTCTTTCACTAAATGTTTGAAAATATGTCGCCAAATTATATATATAAAAAGCACAAATTGCGTCTCTACGCATCTGCGTTAATTTATTTATAAATTTCTGTCTTGTTTGGGAATGTAGGGGAAATGAGGAAGAGCAGCTGCCTTTAGAGCAAACATTTTCTGGGTCAAAAATATTAAAATTAAAAAAAATGCTTTTGCTTTCGCCACAACTTTGTGTGTGTGTGTGTGTTTAGAAGAGTCCCAGCTAAACTAATCGTAAGTTCAAAAACTGAAAGAGTTTCGAAAGTTTAATTAAAAAACTATCCCAAAATATAAAATATCACAATTTGTGTCGCAAGTTATTGAATTTAATATATAAACCAGGAAATAAAATCGTAAACGGACCAAATTTCCCTTTTCAAATTAAGAACCGTTACCGGAAACTATAGTAAATGTTTTTTTTGAGAAACGAAAATCGTTACTTTTACTGTTTTAATTGTCTTCAAATGCACTTTATGACCTAAATCTATTTTTGGCCCTTTGTAATGCAAATTAAAAGTCAGAAAAAATACTAGGTTCTGCATTACCCACTGCATTACCTGCCGTTAACGACGTGACTAACGATCAGTGAGGATCAGTATAATAACTTTACCCCAGCTGAACTGCAGAGATCCGCTTACCGAAGTATTAGACACTCAAATTCGGCTTAGTTCTTGTTAGTTTGACTAACCAGACATTGAGAAATTGGGCCCTAGTGGTTCACAGTTATTTTAAAACACCGGTTCGATACACAACATGATTTTTTGAGCTTAACGAACCGAAGAATCAGTTAGAAACAGTGTTAGAAAACCATATTTAAAACAATGTTATAAAACAGTGCTGGGAAACATTGTTAAAAACAGTGTTGGAAAACAGTGTTGGAAAACAGTGTTGGAAAACAGTGTTGGAAAACAGTGTTGGAAAACAGTGTTGGAAAACAGTGTTGGAAAACAGTGTTGGAAAACAGTGTTGGAAAATAGTGTTGGAAAACAAAGTTGGAAAACGAAGATAAAAAACAGTGGTAGAAGACAGTCTTGGAAAACAGTAAAAACATGCTTAAAAATAGTGTTGGGAAACAGCGTTAGAAAACAATGTTATAAAATAGTGTTGGAAAGCAGTGTTGAAAAACAGAGTTGGAAAACAATGTTAGAAAACAATGTTGGAAAATAGAGTTGGAAAACAGTGTTGGAAAACAGTGTTAGAAAACAATATTATAACATACTGTTGGAAAACAATGCTTACAATGCTTAACAAAGCTTAAAAACAGTGGTGGAAAGCAGTGGTAGAAAACAGTCTTGGAAAACAAAGCTTAAAAATAGTGTTGGTAGACATTTTAAGAAAACAATGTTATAAAATAGTGTAAGAAAACAAGTAAAAAAGAGTTGGAAAACAGTGTTAGAAAACAATGTTATAAAATACTGTTGGAAAACAGTGTTAGAAAACAATGTTCAATGTTCATATTGTTGGAAAATAGTGTTGGAAAACAATGCTTAAAAAAAGTGTTGGAAAACAAAGCAAAACAGTGTTGAAAACCAGTTTTTGGAAATAGTGTTAGAAAACAATGTTTAAAACAATGTTATAAAATAGTGTTGGAAAATAGTGTTGGAAAGCAGTGTTGGAAAACAATGTTAGAAAACAATGTTATAAAATAGAGTTGAAAACCAGTGTCGGTCAAGTCCGACTGTATTATACTCTGTACCTGTCAAGATTTGAATATTACTGATATCTTTTAATATTGTGGGAGTTTTATAATTTTTTTTTTAATTGTGAGGGTGGAAACTCTACTATCGTTCATCTGATAGAAAAACAATATATTGGGACGCGATAAGTAATGATATAATATAGCCTGCTTACGACAGAGCAGACACCAATCCATACATATGAGAGAAAACATTTGTCAAAAGACAACAACCACAAGACAGAGATGTGAGAGAAACCGTTTATTATCGGGTGCTGCGTGCATTGCAGCAACAATTGAGCTGATAGAGCATAGACTTTGGGGTATCCGTTAGTATGTCAGTCCTACGTTTCTTTTACGGTTTAGTTGTCATTGTTTTTTATTTTTATTATTTTTAAGTGCTTCAAAATGCTTTTTGCACTTTTACTTTATGAGAAAACTTGCTCCCAAAAGCGCACTATATTTTCTTATTTTCTTGGCTATACAAAAACTTTTGCATGTGTGTTGTGACTTTTAGTGTAGAGGGACTACTTTGTCTACTAATTTGTTTAGAAGAATCTTTTGCTCGAGAAATTGATTCATCAATAAAAAAAAAAAAAAAAGCATCCTCTCCCTGCCTGCGCTCTCAAAAACAATGAAAACAATAAGCAAACAAACAATTCGCAATCCAACGAGTATCAACAATGCAATTTATGTGTCAGTTTTCGACAAGTTTCCAGATGAAACGGAAAACGCCAAAACCAAACAATAATATGGCAAACGGATGGACTATGGTGAGCTATGGAGCCATGGAGCTACGGGTCTATTGAGTGTGCACAAGCATACAAACATATTTCAGTTGCAGATTTTGATGCGAGGGGGATGGGGGGAGGGGGGCATGTGGTTGGCATTTTTAATAACTTTTTTTTAGAGACGTTTCTGTGTTTGGTTTGTTTTCTTCTCAAAATGAAATTTTGTGCATTTGTTTACAAATCAATTTGCCTAATGTGGTTGCTTGATTGCTGTTGTTTCTACTTTGTTGCTGTTGCACACGCTGCCCAACCAAATGGAGATGAAACGTGCGTTTTGTAAAACAATTGCCGCATCGTTAAAAACTACGTTGGCACTTTTTTTTTTGCCATTTAAATTTTTACGCGTTTTTTTTTGTTACTCTTTTTTTTTTTTGCTGCCCCTTCCTGTAGCAATTAGAACAACACACAAACTTTTTGAAGCATGCAGCAAACCGTGTAGAACTCGCGCGCGCGCTTCGTTGTGCTGTGGGTGTACATTTTGCCGAAGTATTTAGATATTTTGACCAACAAAAAAAAAAAAAAAAAAAAATCGCTGTTATTTTTTGCGGTACGTGTTGAATTTGTTGCTGTAAAGCAATTTACGCATGAATGGGTCTAGTCGTCCATTTGGTAGGAGGGAAAATCGACTGGGGTACTCTTTGAACTTTAACTTTAGGTGGAAATTTAAAAGGATTTTGGCAAAGCTTTTAATTCAATCGATTTCTACTAAACAAACTGTTTTATGGGTTACTTTTATAAAATTATTCGATTATTAGTAGTTTTTCAACTCTGTTTTCCAAAACAGTTTTCCAACACTGTTTTCAAACACTATTTTATAACATTGTTTTCTTACACTGTTTCCCCAGCACTGTTTTTCAACACTATTTTATAACATAGTTTTCTTACACTGTTTCCCAAGACTGTTTTCTACCACTGTTTTTAAGCTTTGTTTTCCAACACTGTTTTTAAGCATTGTTTTCCAAGACTGTTTTCTAGCACTGTTTTCCACCACTGTTTTAAAGCTTTGTTAAGCATTGTAAGCAATTTTTTCCAACACTGTTTTCCAACATTGCTTTCTAACACTGTTTCCCAACACTGTTTTCCAACAGTATTTTATAACACTGTTTTCCAACACTCTTTTCCAACACTGTTTGCCAACTCTTTTTTATATCATTGTTTTCCAACATTGTTTTCTAACATTGTTTTCCAACTCTGTTTTTTAACACTGCTTTCCAACACTATATTATAACATTGTTTTCTAACACTGTTTCCCAACACTGGGTTTCAACACTGTTTTTAAGCATGTTTTCACTGTTTTTCAAGACTGTTTTCCAAGACTGTTTTATAACATTGTTTTGAACACTGTTTCCCAAGCCTGATTCCCAATACTGTTTTTAAGCATTGTTTTCCAAAACTGTTTTTCAAGACTGTTTACTACCACTGTTTTCAAGCTGTGATTTCTAACACTGTTTTTAAGCATTGTTTTCTAAGACTGTTTCCCAACACTGTTTTCTACCACTGTTTTTAAGCTTTGTTTTCCAACACTGTTTTAAAGCATTGTTTTCCAAGACTGTTTTCTAGCACTGTTTTCCACCACTGTTTTAAAGCTTTATTAAGCATTGTTAGCAATTTTTTTCAACACTAATTTCCAATATTGTTTTTTAACACTGTTTCCCAACACTGTTTTCCAACAGTATTTTATAACACTGTTTTCCAACACTGTTATCCAACACTGTTTGCCAACTCTTTTTTATATCATTGTTTTCCAACATTGTTTTCTAACACTGTTTCCCAACACTGGTTTTCAACACTGTTTTTAAGCATTTTTTCACTGTTTTCCAAGACTGTTTTCTACCACTGTTTTTTAGCTTTGTTTTCCAACTCTGATTTCCTACACTATTTTATGACATTGTTTTCCAACACTGTTTACCAAGTCTGTTTTTCATTACGGTTTTTAAGCATTGTTTTCCAACGCTGTTTTCCAAGACTGGTTTCAAGCTGTGTTTTCTAACACTGTTTTTAAGCATTCTTTTCCAACTTTGTTTTCGAACACTATTTTAAAACATTATTTTGAACATTGTTTTCTAACACTGTTTCCCAACTCTGTTTTCCACCACTCTTTTTAAGCATTGATTTCCAACACTATTTTCCAAGACTGTTTTCCACCACTTTTTTAAGCTTTGTTTTTCAACACTGTTTTTCAACACGGTTGTTAAGCATTGTTTTCCAACACTATTTTCGTACACTTTTTTAGAACATTGTTTTCTAACACTGTGTTAGTGTTACTCACACTTTTTTTTTAAATCCACTAAATGAAAGGGGAATTTCAATAGGCTGCAACCCTTTTTTTTTTTTTTTTCTTTTTCTTCAAATTTTTGCTTAAATATAATATCCCTTCGCCCCCACCCGGGAGAGCACTTAAACTGATATCTTTGTTTTGATTGTGAGGTAACTGCTCGCGTCACCTATTCCTTCCTTTCTGCCCTTCCCCCCTCTCTTGCCAAGGCCAATGCGTTGCATACGAATTCAGTCAACGGGTTTCAAAGTAGTGACAAAAGGCTGAAACATAACTGCACCCGACACAACAATGTGCCCTGGATACAATTGCAACAACAACAACAACAATGTGGGGCAAAAGAAGGCAGGCAGGCAGGCGACGTCATCATCATCAACAGTGTTGCCAAGCACCATGAACATTTCGCTCCTGTGGCTTTATTTTCCTGGATATTTCTTCTTCTTTTTTTTTTTTGTTGCTCATTCTTTTAATTTCCTTGCAGCGTAAATGTTTATTGCAGATTGCTGTTGCTATTGTTGTTGTTGTTGTTCTTATTGCCAACCGCATTGGCAACACGGCAGCAGCCAAGTGGCACAAGCATTTTAAAGCTGTCATAAATAATTTAATCACTGACTTTGTAAGCGACATTAAAAACTTTGCTGTGCATCGTCGCATTATCAATGGTCAGGAGTTGGGGTCGGGGGGGGTAGGGGTGTGTGTGTGGAGTAGGTTAGGTGTCTCGTATTGTGGGTGGGGAGACCGCACACGGAAAGCGTTGAGCGTTGGCCACACTGGCAGCTTCCGGTTTCCGCTGACAGGCACAGTTTTTGAACTGGGTCTCTCTCTCTCTCTCTCTCTCTCTTCCTCCTGCCACTGCCAGTGCCCTGTCCTGCCCTTCGCCATGCTTAACTGGACAATGATATGTACGAGATGACATTTTGCCTGAACAAAAAACTTTGTTTCTTCAGTGAAATGTGAGTGACGCACCACCATGTGCCAGTTGTGTCCTTTTTTTTGAAAATGAGGACATGATAGTGTATAAAGCACAAATATATTTTCAGCAGAGTTACTTTAAATAGTTTAAGCAGGCTGCGTCACTTTGGCTTTTGACAACCTCGTGAATTTCATATTCTAAAGGGAAGCATTCGATCTTTTTTTGATATTTCCCAAGAAAAAGCGAATTCTTCGTGAATTTCCTCCTAATAGTGGAAAAATTTTAACCTGCGGCGCTTTCTTACCATACTTCCCAGGGAAAAAAGAAGCAAGAAAAGGTAGACAGAAGTTTAATTCTTCGTTAGGGTTTGACAACCTCGTGAATTTTATCCTAATAAGGAAACAATTTGCACCACACAAAATTTTAACCTGCGGCGCTTTCTTTCTGTACTAACCAGGGAAAAAGGAAGCAAGAAAAGGTAGACAGAAGTTTAATTCTTCGTTAGGGTTTGACAACCTCGTGAATTTTATCCTAAAAAGGAAACAATTTGCACCACAAAAAATTTTAACCTGCGGCGCTTTCTTACCATACTTCCCAGGGAAAAAGGAAGCAAGAAAAGGTAGACAGAAGTGTAATTCTTCGTTAGGGTTTGATAACCTCGTGAATTTTATCCTAATAAGGAAACAATTTGTACCACAAAAAATTTTAACCTGCGGCGCTTTTTTACCAAAACTACCTTTTACCCAGGGAAAATAGGAAGCAACTCTCTACCGGGAGACAGAAGTTAATTCTTCGTTAGGGTTTGACAACCTCGTGAATTTTATCCTAATAGGAAGGCAATTTGTACCACAAAAAATTTTAACCTGCGGCGCTTTCTTTCTGTACTAACCAGGGAAAAAGGAAGCAAGAAAAGGTAGACAGAAGTGTAATTCTTCGTTAGGGTTTGACAACCTCGTGAATTTCATCCTAATAAGGAAACAATTTGTACCACAAAAAATTTTAACCTGCGGCACTTTCTTACCAATACTTCCCAGGGAAAAAAGGAAGCAAGAAAAGGTAGACAGAAGTGTAATTCTTCGTAAGGGTTTGATAACCTCGTGAATTTTATCCTAATAAGGGAAACATTTTTCTTTAAATACTTCCCAGTGAAAAAGGAACCATGTAAAGGTCGACAGAAGAATGATTCTTCCAACTAAAAGGCCTTTTCTGGACCATCAGTTTTCATTAATCATTATCGTAATGGGTTTTTAGTAAGGAAAACTTATTTGTTTTCTATTGTAGCGTCTCCAAACTTTGTATTTATTAAATCTATATGCATCTACACAATTCTGTAAAGTTTGATCATCAATCAAATGACTATAGCATATAGCTGTCGTAGGAACGATCGGTCTAGAAACTAGTTCTACTGAGAAAAACTTTTTTGTTTTCTATGATAACGTCTGCAAACTTTGTATTTATAAATTCTATATGCATCTACTCAATTATGTAAAGTTTAATCAAAATCGGATGACTATAGCATATAGCTGTCATAGGAACGATCGGTTCATAAACTTGTTCTAGTGAGAAAAACTTTTTTGTTTTCTGTGGTAACGTAACCAATCTTACTATCTATTAGTATTAAATGCTTCCACACAATTCTAGAAAGTTTTATCAAAATCGGATGACTATAGCATATAGCTGTCATAGGAACGATCGGTTCAAAAACTAGTTCTAGTGAGAAAAACTTTTTTGTTTTCTATGGGAACGTCTCCAAACTTTGTTTTTAATAATTCTATATGCATCTACACAATTCTGTAAAGTTTAATCAAAATCGGATGACTATAGCATATAGCTATCATAGGAACGATCGGTTCAAAAAGTAGTTTTAGTGAGAAAAACTTTTTTGTTTTCTATGGGAACGTCTCCAAACTTTGTTTTTAATAATTCTATATGCATCTACACAATTCTGTAAAGTTTAATGAAAATCGGATGACTATAGCATATAGCTATCATAGGAACGATCGGTTCAAAAAGTAGTTTTAGTGAGAAAAACTTTTTTTTTTCTATGATAACGTCTCCAAACTTTGTATTTATTAGTTTTATTTGCTTCTTAACAATTCTGTAAAGTTTGATCAAAATCGGATGACTATAGCATATAGCTATCATAGGAACGATCGGTTCAAAAACTAGTTCTAGTAAGAAAAACTTTTTTTTCGATAGTAACTTTAAACTTCTGGAATCTGAAAAATTCTGGAAAGTTTTTCTATCAAATGCTTAATTTGGGTGGAAAGTCTACGCTTTCTTCTTCTTTTTATACCTGTTACTTTTTTTTTTGTTTTTTTTTTGTTAATTTTTAGCACAATTATTAAGCGCCAACCACAAATTGACCTCGTGCCAGTTTTTCTAGCTCAACTCAGCAGAAAATTTGTGGAAGTTGCTGCCGCTGCGATTGTTGTTGTTATTGTTCAATTTCTGGAACATTGTGACATTTCCACACAGGCAGGCACACACAAACACAACATTTTTAGTCATCTCTTCCCCGCTCCTTCAAATTGTGAGAGCTGCGAAATGTCAGGCCAGCAGATAAAAATCTTTTGCTGCAGCAAAAAAAGCCAAAACGAAGATGTCACAAGAGTCATCTGCGAGTTTTGACTCTGACTGTGAATCCTCTGACTGGTGCCGCTGCCGCTGCTGCTACTCAAACAACTTTTTGAATTTTTATGCACGCTTGACATTTTGCACGCGCTCTACTCGACAATGGCCGGAGGCAGGAGAAGCTGCAGCCAAAGGGCAAAAACAAAAAAAAACAAAAAAATGATGAGAGGATGAGGGTGTCTTCAAATGCAAATGCAGCACGAAGTTTGCCTTCATCTTTTTAGTTTTTGTGTTGTCTAGCCTAAAGGAGGCAGGTACCAACTGAGACTGAGACCTGAAGCCTGACTTATAACCCACGCCACCGCAAGGTTTGATCATGTGTTAGCCAATAACTGAGCTTCTTAATGTGAAAAGATTTATACGAGAAAAGTTATCTTTAACTATCGAGAAATTGTAGAGCTACTTTCTCTATGTTTTTTTTTTATTTTGCCCATAACTTGGTATATCTTAGCATTATAATAAATCTTTTTAAGTAGCTTCTAATATTAAAGTTAGAGCACTAATCTGTTAAAGTTTTAAAAAAATCCATCGTGATTTACAAGATATAGTTTTTTAAAATGAGCTTTTTTTGGTAATTATTTATAAGCTTAGCTTAAATTATTGCTTCTTGTAATCAAGTTCTGTTTATTTTATTATATATGAAACTTTTAGACAAAATTCTTCGAGATTTTTTGTTTATTTAGCCTTTAACTTGGTATATCTTAGCATTATAATAAATCTTATTAAGTAGCTTCTAATATTAAAGTTAAAGCACTAATCTGTAAAAGTTTTAAAAAAAATCCATCGTCATTTACAAGATATAGTTTTTTAAAATGAGTTTTTTTTGGTAATTATTTAAAAGTTTAGCTTAAATTATGCTTCTTGTAATCAAGTTTTTTTTATTTTATTTTATATGAAACTTTAGAAACAAATCTTGACTTTTTTTTATTAAGCCCTTAACTTGGTATATTTTAGCATTATAATAAATCTTATTAAGTAGCTTCTAATATAAAAGTTAAAGCACTAATCTGTTAAAGTTTTAAAAAAATCCATCGTCATTTACAAGATATAGTTTTTTAAAATGAGCTTTTTTGGTAATTTTTTAAAAGCTTAGCTTAAATTAATGCTTCTTGTAATCAAGTTTCGTTTATTTTATAACAAATGAATCTTTTAGAAACAAATCTTCGACTTTTTTTTTATTTAGCCCATAACTTGGTAAATCTTAGCATTATAATAAATCTTATAAAGTAGCTTCTACTATTAAAGTTAAAGCACTAATCTGTTAAAGTTTTAAAAAAATCCATCGTCATTTACAAGATATAGTTTTCTATATTGAGATTTTTTGTAAGTTATTTATAAGTTAAGCCTAAATTACTGCTTCTTGTGATCAAGTTCTGTTTATTTTATTAATGTTTATGACTGTTCCCAATTTAAACTAATTTAGAAAATGTTACAGCAATTCTTTCCAAAATTTTCAAAACAACCATTAACTTTCGCCCTCCTTTTTGGCACACATCCAAAGTACATCTAATTGTAGCAACAATTAAACTTAAGTGCAACATCAACTACTTCCCTAGCTAATGACAAAATCGAGTGCAATCAGGACATCAGAAACAACTAAAAAAGAATAAAATCCCAATCCCAAACATCACAACGCACATACATGAAGTACATGCCACGTTTTACTCTCTGCTTTTTGGCTTTGATGTTGCAACATTGCAATTAAAATGCAATTAGAGTGAAAGTCGAAGTAGAGGGAAAAAAATCTACAATCGAAAAGAAGGCGTGACCGTATCCTATAACTATCTACCAGCAGCTGCTGTCAGAGATAACTCAATTGTGTTTGCACCTGTGTGTGTGTTTTTTTGGGGATATTTTTTATGGTCTTTTAATTGAGCCAAAATAGAGCTATCTATATACAGCAGCTCTTTGGCTTTCGTTCCCATGAGTTTGGAATAGATTGATGACTTTTGCCGCTGTAATATAAAACGCTGCTCCATAACAAATTGAAACAACAACAACCACAATAATCATCTTCATCATCTGACAAATTATTGCTGATGCTTGCTGTACCACATATTCACATCTGCATCAACAAAACTAAATGAAACCAAATCAAAAAAATGGTTGGAAGGGGAAACCATGTGGGTATATCTTACCAAGTCATGGGTCTGGTCTGTCATTATTTGTGTGTTTGTGAGAACATTTTTATATAAATGCTGAGCTGTGGCAATATTGTGTGGCACATAAATATTTTTTACTTCATTTGGGGGCGATGGAGGAACACAGTATGATCGATGTGCTTTGTCAATTGAAAGACTTTCAATTTGACATTCAAGAATTGCTGATTAATGGGGGGTTTCTGCTGTTGTACGCACCAAGTTTAGATTTTCTATTCGGTAAAGCTGCATGCTAGGGCTGTAGAATCACTATTTCTTATATGTCCGATAAGTTTTATAAACTCGCCAGTTATGTATGTGAAACTTTTAGAAATAATTCTTCGAAATTGTTTTGTTATTTAGCCTTTAACTTGGTATACCTTAGCATTATTATAAAACTTATTAAGTAACTTTTAATATTAAAGTTAAAGCACTCACCTGTTAAATTTTCACAAAAATCCATCGTCATTTACAAGATATAGGTTTTATATAATGGAATTTTCTGCTAGTTATTTATAAGCTTAGCTTAAATTAATGCTTCTGGTAATCAAGAGTCGTTTATTTCATTATATTTAAAACTTTTAGAAACAATTCTTCGAAATTGTTTTTCTTTTTAGCCTTTAACTTGGTATATCTTAGCATTATTATAAATCTTATTAAGTAGCTTCTAATATTAAAGTTAATGCTCAAATCTGTTAAAGTTTTAAAAAAATCCTTCGTCATTTACAGGATATAGGTTTTATATATTGAGGTTTTTTGTTAGTTATTTAAAAGCCAAGTTAAAATTATTGGTTGCTGTAATCAAGTTTCGTTTATTTTATTATATATGAAACTTTTAAAAACAATTCTTCGAAATTTCTTTTTCTTTTTAGCCTTTAACTTGGTATTTCTTAGCATTATTAATAATCTTTTTAAGTAGCTTCTAATAATAAAGTTTAAGAACTAATCTGTTAAAGTTTTAAAAAAATCCATCGTCATTTACTAGATATAGGTTTAATATAATGAGAATTCTTGTTAGTTTTTTATAAGCTTAGCCTAAATTATTGCAGCTTGTAATCAAGTTCCGTTTATTTTATTATATTTAAAACTTCTAGAAATAATTCTTCGACATTTTTTTTTATATAGCCTATAACTTGGTATATCTTATTATTATAATAAAACTTATTAAGTAGCTTATAATATTAAAGTGAAAGCACTAACCTGTTAAAGTTTCACAAAAATCCATCGTCATTTACAAGATATAGGTTTTATACAATGAGATTTTTTTTAGTTTTTTAAAAGCTAAGCTTAAATTATTGGTTGCCGTAATCAAGTTCTGTGTATTTTACTCAATTGAAATTTATTTTACTAATGTTTTTAGACAAAATAGGTGTATAATTTCTCCATATTTTCTTTTATTAGTATTATTTAAGGAGAATAAGTAATGGTTCCTAAACCCTATTATTTCAACTCCAAATGATTTCAAAAGCTGATTAAGTTCCGAAAACTTTCAAGTGTGAGAGCTAAATTATTTTATATAATATCTTAAACTTGAAATACGATTTTTTTTTCGGATATATAAAAATTATAGTAATTTATTCTTATTGATTCATATGTATAGTAATTCCTGCCACCGTCAACTTGGTCTGCTTCCATTTACAAAAATTGCTTGTAAGAACTTACACTTGCTTCAACAACTCGCCCCCCGTATTTTCTTGTCTGACCCATCTTAAGGCATCTTTTCTTTTATCTATATCGCCTAATTAAACTTCACCCAGCGGCGCTTTAAAGTAGTCGACATTTGTGACATTTTGTGGAATTACTTGATAGTTTGGTTAACTCGAAGCGAGCATCTATTATTATCCACTCATGGATGGGCCTCATCAATTGACTTTAATTATTTTCTCCAAGAACTTTGTCAATTCCATTTCCAATTCAACTGACAGGCATCACCTGTCCCACCCATAATTAAAGGTTCGCTTGAGGAAATCCATAGCCATAGCTTTTTCAACGCAGTGACAATTGCCCCGTTTTGTATGACCAAAGTAGACAAGTTGACCCATTTGGCAAATAGATATGGACTCTAGAGTACTGCAGACTTTTGCAGTGCTCGGCCACATCATTTTGTTGTAACGGCTGCGCGAAATCGATGCGGCTTCACTGCAGCCATAAGTAGCCAAGTGCTGACAAAGGTGCTGGTGAGTGGTTGGAGAGAGGAGGGGTGGAGGGATAGTTACGATGGGGAAATTGGAAATGGGAAATGGGCTTGCGAATGGCGCTGACATCGATGGCAATGAGGAAGTAACTCGTTGATAAAGGTGACTGGCGGCAGCCAGTTGCCAATGGAAATATTTAAATAACGATTTTTTTTACTAGAAAAGTATTAAGTTTGTTCAAATTTTGGTATAAAAAAAAAAATTATTTAAGCACGGTCGCCAACCTTACGCAAACCAAACCTAAGGCTTTACGGCATATTCGAACACTTAAACCGTATCTCTTGCTGATTTTGACGCTGATTACGCGCGTTAAAGAAAAAATAAATAAAAATTTTTGAAGCACGGTCGCCAATTTTACCTATAAAAATCACATAATCAAAGTGTTTATTAACAAATTCAACCAAAAAAATGAAGGCATATGTCGCTTGATCATTTAGAACGCCTTAACACTACATTAACACTACATTTTCAAAAAGCACGGTCGCCAATTTTTTTTTAGCTTCGGTTTCTACCTCGTAAAATCGACAGAATTTATAGAATTTATATCATTTGATATAAATTAAGATACTTAACAGGCAACTTGCTCCTTTAGCCAATCATTAAGCTAAAACCATAAACGTAAATAAAAACGACAACTTTAAAAAGTTTTCCCTTAATAGAATTTAATTTCAAAATTACTGTGAAACAAACACTGAGGGAAGAAAGTGAGCATAAATTTTCAATTTTCATAACCCAAAAGCAAACTCGATGAAGGCAATGGGTGGCAGCGGCGTCGTCTGTGCGTTGGAAGGGGAAGCTAACAGAGCGTTAGCTTTATGTCTTGATTGTTTTTTGGTGGATGCTTCCAAGTTTTTATCTTTGGCCCAGCATCTGAATCACGAATGTCAATTACTTTTACTGAGGGGGGGAGCAGCAGCGAAAGTTTGTCCTTGATGACATCATCAGCTTAAGAGTTAGTTTTTTTTTTTTTTGCCATATGGCTATTATTGTAAAGTATTTTTGTATACTAATATATTATATTTTTTCTTTCTTTTCTTTTGCAGGTATGTACAACAAAATGTTAAAAGAAGTCTGACTGAAGGATTTGGTAAACGCAAAAAAATCTTAAAAATTACCTTTCAAATTTGGTCAAATTTATGGACAGATTTAAGAAATCTTTAGAAATCAAAAGTTCTCGGATTTTAAAGCTTAGGGAGTACTTATTACGTGTCGAATATTTTCAGCACGACACGACTTTAACACGAAGGGCTTATTTTAATCGAGCACGGTCAAAAATGTCATAAGCACGACTGTATTTAAAGTGAAACCAAAAAAATACTATAGATTTATTTCTATCCAACTGAGACCTTCAAAGAGCCTCACGAGCTCAGCCTTTCCCAAAATGCGGTACGTGAAAGTTTATCAGATCAAAAGCTTTAAGCCTTTTCTAGCTCAAATCGAAAAATCAATTGTGTATGAGAGCTTCAATGAAATTGCAAGCATGTGCAATCGACGAGCTCGTTTTGCTTGTTACTCATTTAACACGAGTCACAGCGAGCTTTTTGCCCGTATTGATTTAATGTCTAATGCAAGTTTAATATAGCACTTTTATTGGCCATACTGTTACGTAGTCTTTTTCAGGGATGCAAACCGGTTCTGAACCGAACCGAACCCAAACCGTACCGAACCGTTTTTTTGAGCTCGTAAACCGAACCAAGAACCGAACCGGTGCTACAAAAACCATATTATGAACCGAACTAGAGGTTTAAAGACTTAGTGAATCACAGAACCGAACCACTTCTTATTTCCGAACGGTTTACATCCCTAGTCTTTTTGTAGAAGTTTAAATCTATCCAAATTTTATACCGAATTTTTTTTTTTAATTTTCTGCGAATATTTAAACTAATTTTTTTTTTCGAAATATCTAAAATAGCGATTTTTTTGGGATAAAATGTTTTAAAACTTACAAATGCATTTTCTTAGAAGGTTGAATTATTGTAGCGCTCGTAAAAAATGCAAAATATCGTTTTCCGTTTACCTAATGTTTCTTAAAAACAGTCGAAAAAATACAAAAACAGCGTCGTAAAAAAATACAAAATATCGTTTTTCGTATACCGAATGTTTCTCAAAAACAGCGTCGTTAAAAATACAAAATATCGTTTTTCCGTATACCGAATGTTTCTCAAAAAACAGCGTCGTTAAAAATACAAAATATCGTTTTTCCGTATACCGAATGTTTCTTAAAAACAGCGTCGTTAAAAAATACAAAATATCGTTTTCCGTATACCGAATGTTTCTCAAAAACAGCGTCGTTAAAAATACAAAATATGGTTTTTCCGTATACCGAATGTTTCTTAAAAACAGCGTCGTTAAAAATACAAAATATCGTTTACCGTATGTTTCTTAAAAACAGCGACGTAAGAAAATACAAAATATCGTTTTCCATATACCGAATGTTTAAAAAAAAAACAGCTTCGTAAAAAAATACAAAATATCGTTTTCCGTATACCAAATGTTTCTTAAAAACAGCGTCGCTAAAAATACAAAATATTGTTTTTCGTATACCACCAAATGTTTCTTAAAAACAGCATCGAAAAAAATACAAAATATCGTTTTTCGAATGATTCTTAAAAATACAAAATATCGTTTTCCGTATACCAAATGTTTCTCAAAAACAGCGTCGTTAAAAATAGAAAATATCGTTTTTCCCTATACCGAAGGTTTCTTAAGAACAGCGTCGTAAAAAATACAAAATATCGTTTTTCCGTATACCGAATGTTTCTTAAAAACAGCGTCGTAAAAAATACAAAATATCGTTTTTCCATATACCGAATGTTTTTTAAAAAAAGCTTCGTAAAAAAAAAAAACAAAATATCGTTTTCCGTATACCACCGAATGTTTCTTAAAAACAGCATCGGAAAAAATACAAAATATCGTTTTACGTATACCGAACAGCTTCGGGCATTAAAATTTAAGTTTGGGAGCAGTCCAACAACAACACAAAAAGTCGCTCGATCTTTCTGTCGCTGACACTGCATGTATTTTGTTTTTGTTATTCATTCCTAAGCAAAGCAATTGCCTGTGCGACTCTCGGAGCTATAATAATGCTCGTTTTTTTAAAAAAAAAAACTTGCATCCTCTTTTGGCATAATTAATGGATTTCCCATTTTTGCAGAATGCCTCCACTTGAGTGCAATATTGTTTGCCCCCCAGCACTTAACGCTTCATTAAATGGCCTGCGAAATGTGAAGCAGCACAGCTACCAGTTTGAGTCCTAATGTCTTCCAGACCCTGCAGAGATTATTAATTATGTGTGTGTGTGTGTGTGTGTGGATATACAATAAATGAAAATATATATTGACCACATTTTCCACTCAAATGGAATGAAATTCCAAACCGCAAAATAATATTTTTTTTTTTTGCCTCCAACAAACAAATCCTAAAAATATACCAAAATCATCAACAGAATCATTGTCGTCGAAGCGTCGTGTGCACAGTGGCAATTGCAACGTAAATAGACTTTTTCCATGCACTTGACACATGCTATTAAATGCCACAGAGAGGAGCATAGATATGAGGTTCGGCTAGAACAAAAGGACAAATGGCGCTACTCTAATCGAAAGTTACAACTTTAAGCCTCTCCATGCAAAGGCATAAAGCTTAAGCTTACCTTAGGCTCAGCCAAACAAAGTAGCTAATTTGTTGTGGGTAGAGCATAGAGCCAGCCACTTCAACTGCATCCTGACTGTCACTGCTATCAGCGTCCTGTCATGTGACATGAAAAATGTGCAAAAAAAAAAACTGAGTCCTAAATAATAAAATCAACATGAAAGCCATGAGGAAAAAAATATATATATATGAGGAAAAAAAAATCATTTAGCCGGCAGCTGATACTTCAGGCTGGTTATGAATTCAATACGCACACATTAAACAACTACCCGGACACTTGTCTGATATATATATATATATTTTATATATATATATTTTTTTTTTTTGGCCAAAGTGGAATCTGATTTGATTGCCAAACGGTGATTTTTGTTATGTGAATGCAAAGGCATGGCTTTTAATTGACGATGTCATTGGTATTTGTGGCATTGGCCCATTGATAAGCTGGAAATGGATATGCCAAAGGGATTTTTGTTGAATCAATGCACAGCCATTAAATTTAAGGGTTTAGACTCTTTGATAGGCATAGACAAGCTGACCCAAATAGCCAGAACTGAAAGGAGTTTACACTGAATAGAGACACAATCAATTTTGAAAATAAGTTTTTTATATAAGTTATTGAATAAGTTTTATAAAAATTTAACTATCGATTTATCGATAACACGTTTGAGTACCTACTAAGTCTGTGTTTACACTATGAAGTTTGCTTCATGAAGCTCTCCTCGATTTCGTTTTAAAGCATCTTCAAAACTTCAAGCGCATTTACATGAAGAAGAAATTCGCCTGGGAACACGAGTTATCGATAAGCAAATAACCCACAAATCAACCCTGCATTAGTTCAATCGGAACAAAGCAAAGAAAAATTATCGAAAAGCTTCACGCCACGGTAGGTCAGGAAGCATAGCCAGCTTCGGCTGTCCCTCTTCATCTCTTCCCCACAAACAAAAACTTCATGAAGAACTTCATGAAGGAAACTTCATCGTGTAAATGCGGACTAATACTTTAATAAAATATTCTTTGGTGATTTACAAGCAACATTAAGGGCCGATTTCTCATCTCTAGATAGCTGCTATGTATGAAATTTTACTCTGTTATTTGTTAGTTTATGTGACAGATAAGGCTATGTAGGAGATAAGAAATCGGTCCTTAATAACATAATCGAATATATTTACCAGATTTGTTATCATTTAAAATATTTTAAAAGTTACTTTTTAGTAACAGTTCAATAAGTTATTCAGGCCTATTTCCAATTTCGATCAAATTATGCGGAATCGGAATTGGAAAATATTGACGTTCTCAAGAACCGATTATCTTATTCGGCGAATAACTTGAAATTTCCATTTATCTTCATACGATTATCTTGATGGCAAAATATATAAACCGATCGTTTCTAGAAAATAAAAACCTTTACATTGTAAACGTTCCCAGAACTAGCATGAAAAAAACCTTTACCAATTCCGATCGATCGAATTCGGAAACGAGAACAGATCTTATTGTGCACTTACTCCGAAAAAATCTTCGGGATCGGGACGGGATTGAATTTAAAATTTGTGGTCGTGATCGGGACGGGTCGGGATCGGGACAGGACGGCACTGAATTTAAAATTTGGGATCGGGACGGGTGGGGAAAACCTACGGACGGGATCGGGACGGGACTGACTTTAAAATTTGGGATCGGGACGGGTCGGAATAGACTAGGATCTGGTTTGGGACGGGATCGAATTTTCTGTCCCGCGCCCATCTCTAGTACTTTCCATTATTTTGGATTGGAATCCTAAGTACCTTAATTACTTGACTTCCATTCGATACGAGTTTCATTAAATACCGATTTTCAAAGTAAATGTACAAAAAATATTTACAATTCGATAAGTTATCGATAAAAAATAATGTTATCGATTGGTAAAATTGCCATATTTGTGCAAAATTTGGGTTATACGCCTATTTTAAGCCCCCCTAAGACGACTTATCAAGTTTCTTTCAATTTAGACCATTTTTTGATATAGCCGCCATATAATGGATCTGGTCGACTTTGACCAACTTTGTGGTTTTTTCAACTATTCAACTGAAATTCAGTTTGTACACGTACTTGAAGCTCCTTAAAGGTTCTACCAAATTTGGTTTGATTCGCAACACTATTTCATATAGCCACCATATAACCAAACTGACCGACTTTGTTGTTTTTTTCAACTATTCCACTGAAATTTGGTTTGTACACGTATTTGAAGCTCCTAAAAGATCCTACCTAATATGGTTCAATTTGCGCCACTATTTCGTATAGCTACCATATAACTGATCTGACCGATTTTCACCAGTTTTTGAACTATTGAACTGAAATTCGGTTTGTACACGTATTTCAAGCTCCTTAGAGGTCCTACCAAATTGGGTTTGATATAAGCCACAATTTTATATAGCTGTCATATAACCGATCTGGCCGACTTTCACCAACTTTGTTGTTTCTCGAACTATTCAACTGAAATTCGGTTTGTACACGTATTTCAAGCTCCTTAGAGATCCTAACAAATTTGGTTCGATTTGCGACACTATTTTATATAGCTATATGGTAACCGATCTGGTCGACTTTTACCAACTTTGTTGTTTTTTGAACTATTCAACTGAAATTCAGTTTGTATATGTATTTTAAGCTCCTTAAAGGTTCTACCAAATTTGGTTCGATTTGCAACACTATTTCATATAGCTACCATATAACCGATCTGGCCGACTTGCACCCACTTGTAATTTTTTGTACTATTCAACTGAACTGTTTGGAAGCTTTCCATTTAAATCAGTCATTATATTCAATCGCTTAAAAAAGCGACAAATTACCATGAAGAGGTCAAACTTTGAGTTAAATAATCCTTTGTTATCGATAACATATGCCAAACAATGTGATGTGAAATGTGATTTGCATGCGCGCTCTCGTTGGTTGCAACAAGATGCATATCATACAAATGACCACTTCCGCATTTGCATCCCACAAGGAAAATCAGAAAAAGAGAGAGAGAGAGAGAGAGAGCGAGAGAAATGAATTATTTATGATATTCCGGGCACAACGGCCATTGACTTAAGCGACTTCACGCACAATCGATAATTCATACATATACCCCATACCATACCACACCATACATGAAATGAAGGCATCGTGTCTGGACCGGGCGCATATATTGTAATTCATTTTTCGACTTTTTTACGTGCGAATTATCTCCGCCTTAAGATTTATGCAGTAAAATTGTGTGTCAATCCCCCCCATCTCTCCCTAGCCGAGGGGCGGGCGGGAGTGGTTGGGGAAAGCTTAAATGCAAAGTGCCTAGGAGAGATTGTCGTCATCGTTGTCGTACCACGTTCTCTCCAATGAAGTGGAAAATGTGAATTTATATGAACGTAGTACGTAGCCGTGCCGCATCCTTGTCGACGCGTCGATGATGCCCCGTTAAGATAATTTTAACGATGTCGATAAACTTCAATTTCATTGCTAGCCTCCGACTGTATGCCATTTATGAGAGCACAACATTTTCGCTCGTTTTTTTTTCTCTTATTTTTCTTATTTTTTTTTGTGGTTGAATGGCATTTAACTGGGTAATACGAGTACTAGGGGGTAAATGAGAACTTTGTACTAGAAGGAGAAGGAAATTCATGGCTTTGATGTGAAATATGTTTAATCGAAGCTCAAAATTCTTTATTCAAACATATAGAAGAAGAAAAAATATAAGCTTTTGAAAGCTCTCTGTGTTATGCATTCAACACAAATTTAACAAAGTTTTGCAAGCTTGCCAGTTTGGCAAATTCTCTGCTACCACAATGCCGATCCCTGAAGCTCTATACTTTATCCAACCGAAAACTTTAAGCTCCTAACAATAATCAACCAGAAGCTTTTGAAAGCTCTCTTTTTACGGCAAATTCTCTGCTCCCATTGCCGACCCCTGATCACATTCAATCAACAAGCTTGAAAGCTCTATATTCTTCATTTAAACACATGCAAGAATAAAAATAAAAGCTTTTAAAAGCTCTCTGCTTATGTTTACAAAATTATTTTTATCAGTTGCCAGTGGCTAAGTCTCTGCTTACAATGCCGACCCTGATCACATTTAACCCACGAGCTTGAAAGCTCTATATTCTTTATTCAAACATATGGAAGGATTAAATAGAAGCTTTTGAAAGCTCTCTGCTTATGGCAAATTCTCTGCTTCCATTACCGACCCCTGATCACATTCAACCTACGAGCTTGAAAGCTCTTTATTCTTTATAAGAACATAAGCAAGGAAAAAACAGAAGCTTTTAAAAGCTCTCTGTTAATGGCGAATTCTCTGCTTCCATTGACGACCCCTGATCACATGCAACCAACAAACTTGAAAGCTCTATATTTTGTATTCAAAATTATGGAATGAAAAAACAGAAGCTTTTAAAAGCTCTCTGTTAATGGCGAATTCTCTGCTTCCATTGCCGACCCCTGATCACATTCAACCAACGAGCTTGAAAGCTTTATATTCTTTATTTAAACTTATGGAAGGAAAAAATAGAAGCTTTTAAAAGCTCTTTGTTTATACATACAACATTATTTTTGCAGTTGTCAGTGTCAAATTTTCTGCTCACATTGCCGACCCCTGATTGCATTCGACCAATGAGCTTGAAAGCTCTATATTCTTAATTCAAAGATATGGAAGAAAAAAACAGCAAATTCTCTGCTTCCATTGCCGACCCCTGATCACATTCAACCAAACGAGCTTGAAAGCTCTACATTCTTTATTCAAACAGATAATAGAAGAAAAAATATAAGCTTTTGAAAGCTCTCTATTTATGTAGGCAAAATTATTTTCGCAGTTGTCAGTGGCAAATTCTCACCTCACAATGACGATCCCTGATCACATTTAACCAACAACATTCAACCAGAAGCTTTTGAAAGCTCTCTGTTTACGGCAAATTTAATGCTTCTATTGCCGACCCCTCATCACATTCAACCAATAAACTTGAAAGCTCTATATTCTTTATTCAAACATATGGAAGGAAAAAACAGAAGCTTTTAAAAGCTCTCTGTTTATGCATACAAAATTATTTTTGCAGTTGCCAGTGGCAAATTTTCTGCTCACAATGCCGACCCCTGCTTTAAACATAGTTTTAAGCTTTTCTGGGATTTTTGAAACGTTTCCGTCACAATTTTTAAATTTGATTTCTTCCCGCCGGATTCCTTACTATTTGTTATTTGATGCCTCTAAAACTGACACAATATATATACATATTCCACCCTACCGATCAGTTGTTGTCACCATTGATTCTAGCTTACCGTAAATCCATACACATCCTTTTAACTCCTTCATCAGCTGCTGCATCATCAAGCTCTGCTTGTCAGCATCAGGCATCTCCACTTTGCTCCTTCAGTTCCCTCTCTATCTTTCAGTTTAAGCACTCGACAAAAAGTAACCTAAATTTTCTATTGAGAGTTTTTCAACCCATGCATGTATGTGGTACACATTTAAGTATGTATATATAAAAGCACTTGTACACGTCATGTCACAGGGATGGGATGCATTGTATAAAACGCTAAAGCGTCGGGCAACCCTAATCAGCGCGGACCCACCCAACTCGATGCAAAGCTCCGGCATGCTCCAAATTCGCAATGATACTTCAACTCGCTTACACTTGAATACGCAGGCCACGTCCAGAGCAGAGGCAGGAGCAGGAGCTGAATGCAAAATGGGTCCGCCAGCATTTATATCGAATGGCTTCATCAGGGGAACGTCAACGACGACAAACGGAAGTTGAGACTTCCGTTTTCCGTGCACTTCCCCTGGGCACATATACGTACGTAAGCGGCGGGTCCTGCTCCCTTCGCCCCCTTAATAATGACAAAAGTGTTAATAGCGCCACACTTGCACGGCAGGGGGGGGCGAAACTTATGCAGGCTCCGTTGATGAAATACAACAAAAAAAAAAAAAAAAGCGAATGGAGAAAGAAAGGATGCCTGGACGACGCGTGACGATGAGGCGTCGCCTTGCACTTTGCTTCCTCCATTCACTTTTCAGGCATCGTCATATGTGCCACCACCTCTCCAAGTGGGAGTCGTCGTTTTCCAAATCCTTTTCAATTCAATGCATTGCCATCGCTGCTGTTATCTCTGTATCTCTAAGTAGTGTCGCTGACGCTACTGTGTCGTGGCCTCACCTTAGACGCAGTCTTAAGTAGCACTCCCGTGGCTGCTTATGCTATTAAAGGCAAGCAGCAGCTTTTGAAATTCAGATGGAAGCTTTTGTATTTGGAGAAGGAGCATTGACAGCGATGCGTCTTCGGTACTAACCCAGCCAGCCCTTCCTCTTCCGGCTGCTGTCCCAGAGTGAGAGAGAGAGAGAATGTGTGTGTGTGTGTGTGTGTTCCAATTAAGATTTGCAGTCAGACGATGGCTTCTACCGGGGATTTAGCTTAAATTGCATTCAATTGCATGTTCAATTTTTCATAGAAATGTGCATAGTTCACATATGTACTTCAATTTGTAGTACAATTTTATAAATTGATGCAAATTTAAAACTTTGTCTTTTAGCTACTTTCAATTTTCTTTCAATCAATCATGATATTACAAACCAACACATTTTCAATGCATGTCAATCGTCTGACTAAAAGCTTGAGAATTTCAATTTGATTTTCACTATTTCAATTCTCTTTCAATCATTTAAGCTAATCAATTTATGGCACCGTTTGACCTAATATTTTGTCTATTTATGCTGTCCACTGATCAGAAAAAGAGCCTGTTGAATTGCAATTGGATTTTGACTGTTTCAATTTAATTTTAACTATTTCAATTCCCTTTCAACCATTAAAAGTAATCAATTTTAACACCTTTATTTTGCCTATTTATACCGTCAATGATTAAAATAATGGCTTGGGAATTCCAATTTGATTTCCAGCATTTCAATTCTCTTTCAATCATCAATTTATGGCACCATTTGACCTATTATTTAGCCTATTTATGCCTTCGATGTTCTAAATAAAGACTATTGAATTGCAATTTGATTTTGACTATTTCAATTTAATTTTAACTATTTCAATTCCCTTTCAACCATTAAAAGTAATTAATTTCAACACCTTTATTTTGCCTATTTATACCGTTAATGATTAAAATATGGGCTTGGGAATTCCAATTTGATTTCCAGCATTTCAATTCTCTTTCAATCATTTAAGCTTATCAATTTATGGCACCATTTGACCTATTATTTTGCCTATTTATGCCTTCAATGTTCCGAATAAAGACTTTTGAAGTGCAATTTGATTTTGACTATTTCAATTCCCTTTCAATCATGCAAAGTAATCAATTTTTAACACCTTTATTTTGCCTATTTATACCGCCAATGGTCAAAATAAAGGCTAGGGAAGTCCAATTTGATTTCCACCATTTCAATTCTCTTTCAATCATTTAAGCTAATCAATTTATTTGCAATTTAGAGCACCATTTGACCTATTATTTTATCTATTATGCCGTCAATGTTCACAAAAAAAGACTTTTGAATTATAATTAGATTTTGACTGTTCAAGTTCCTTTCAATCATTCTTAGTCATCAAATTGAACACCTTTACTTAGCCTATTTATACCGTCAATGATTAAAATAAAGGTTTTGGAATTCCAATTTTGATTTCCACCATTTCAATTCTGTTTCAATCATTTAAGCTAATCAATTTATAGCCCCAAGTGACCTATAATTTTGTCTATTTTTGACGTCAATGATCAAAAAAAGAACAAGGAACTTCAATTTTATTTTGACTGTTTCAATTTCCTTTCAATCTTTCTAAGTAATCAATTTTTGCACCTTTATTTTGCCTATTTATATCGTCAATGATCAAAGTAAAGGCTTGGGAATCCCAATTTGATTTTCACTATTTCAATTCCTTTTCAATCGTTTAAGCTAATCAATTTATAGCACCATGTGACCTATAATTTTGTCTATTTAAGCCGTCAATGTTCAGAAAAAAAACTTTTGAATTGCAATTGGATTTTGACTTATTCAATTAAATTTTGACTATTTCAATCCCCTTTCAACCATGCTAAGTAATCAATTTTAACACCTTTATTTTGCTTATTTATACCGTCAATGATCATAATAAAGGCTGGGGAAGTCCAATTTGATATCCACCATTTCAATTCTCTTTCAATCATTTAAGCTAATCAATTTGTAGCACCATTTGACCTAATATTTTTCCTATTTGAGCTTTCACTCATCGGAAAAAGATATTTGAATTGCAATTGGATTTTGACTGTTTCAATTAAATTTTGACTATTTCAATTCCCTTTCAACCATGCAAAGTAATCAATTTTAACACCTATATTTTGCCTATTTAAACCGTCAATGATCATAATAAAGGCTGGGGAAGTCCAATTTGATATCCACCATTTCAATTCTCTTTCAATCATTTAAGCTAATCAATTTGTAGCACCATTTGACCTAATATTTTTCCTATTTGAGCTTTCACTCATCGGAAAAAAGATATTTGAATTGCAATTGGATTTTGACTGTTTCAATTAAATTTTGACTATTTCAATTCCCTTTCAACCATGCAAAGTAATCAATTTTAACACCTTTATTTTGCCTATTTAAACCGTCAATGATCAAAATAAAGACTTGAAAGTACCCATTTAATTTCCATTATTTCAATTTCCCTTCAATCAATCAAGGTTATCAATTTTAAACTTAATAAAAATTGATTTCCACTATTTGGTTTCGCTTTCCATCAATTAACACACATTTTTTCTATAGTCAAAGTCTGTGCGGTTACAACCTTTAACTACCTTCAACTTTTTGTTCCGTTTCCTTCTTTTTTTTTTAGCGGCTCGTCGCATCGTTTCAATTAGCTTGGCTTACGCCTAAGTTGTTGTTCAATTGAGTGACAAAACTGCGCTGCCCAGTTCCGAGTCCTCCTCGGTTCCAGGTTCAGGCCATCAATCAGATTATCAATCAAAAATTTACTACCCTCAGTCGTTGATCGATTTGTGCTAGGCGATTTTCCAGTCTACCTGCTTGACTATGTCCACACCCACCGTTGCTTCCGCTAGAGGCGTCTCTCTCACGAACCCTCGGGGCCAGTTGCAAATTATGCAGCGGGACACATCGATCAAAAAAAAGGAAAAAAACGGCGGCAGCAGCTGTCCATCCATCCATCCGCTCGTCCTCATATTTTTTGCAGTCATCAATTTGGTCTTTGATTTGCTTTTCCTCTACTTTCTTTCTTCGTTTTTATTTTTCGGTGGTTCAGGGGGGCGGGGACAGAGTGAGGCGCTTTTTAATTCTTGCCCTTTTTCCTGCAACGTTTGCATTTGGGATTTGATGATATCCCGGCGACTTTTGGCGTGGGCCCAGGACAATTGAGCTGTCATTGCTTTTGCCGCCAGCCATGATGGATGGGGTGGCGAGTGGTTAGGCTGGATTTTAGATACAACACATGCACACAGGCTCGACAAGAAGGAGTCTATTGAGTCCAAAAAAAAAAAAAAGAAGCAGAAAATAACAAAGTGTGTGGAAATGATGGAATGAGTACAAGTCAATAAGTGGGGCTAATATGACAGATGAGTTGCACCTGATTGGGTGATTTCTATTTGAAAGTCCATTTCAGTTCAAAATTGCAACGGGGGGAGAGGCGACAAATTTATTTAAGGGTTTAGCTTAATTCAATTTTATGATAATTTTAAGAATCATTCCAGCTAAGATACTTTCTTCCTTCTTTCGAATATTTCCTCTTTCTGTGTAATGATTTGTTTTAAACTTCGAACATGGACTTATAATCAATTTATTAAGATATTTGGAAATTTTCAAAATGTTTAGTTTTAGATTTAGCAATTGTTGATATGTGTGAATTTTAATACAGAGTCTTATTCTCCCCTTTACTTTATGTAGGCAAATTTTAAGAACGATTCATGCTCTAAAAGCAGAGTTAATTGAGAACGGTTGCTTTCTTTTATAACGAATATTTACTATTGTGCCTAACGATGTGTTTAAAATTTCTATAAGGGACTTATTATCAACTAAACTATATATTTGGAAATTTTACTTGAAAACAGTTTGCTCTAAGTACGAATATATAGTCTCTCTGCTTGGCGATATCTTTAAAACTTTTACCATAGTCTTACTATTACCTAAACTAAGTATATAACAATTTTCAGAATGATTCATGCTGTAGAAGCTGAGTTACTTGAGAACAGTTTGCTTTAAGTACGAATATCTAGTCTCTCTAAGTGGTGATTTCCTTAAAATGTTCACCATAGTCTAATCATTAACTAAACTAAGTATATATAAATTTTCAGAATGATTCATGCTGTAGAAGCTGAGTTACTGGAGAACACTTTTTTTTTAATGCGAATATCTTTTTGAGTGGCGATTTCTTTAAAACGTTTAATCATTAACTAAACGAGATATATATAAATTTTCAGAATGATTCTTGCTGTAGAAGCTGAGTTACTTGAGAACACTTTTTTTTGGAGTATGAATATGTAGTCTCTCTAAGTGGCGATTTCTTTAAAATGTTCACCATAGTCTTAATATTAACTAAACTATATATATATATCAATTTTCAGAATTATTCATACTGTAGAAGCTGAGTTACTTGAGAACAGTTTGCTCTAAGTACGAATATATAGTCTCTCTGAGCGGCGATTTCTTTAAAACTTTCACCATAGTCTTATTATTAAATAAACTCGTTATATATAAATTTTCAGAATGATTTATGCTTTAGAAGCTGAGTTACTGGAGAACACTTTTTTTTTAAGTACGAATATCTAGTCTCTCTGAGTGGCGATTTCTTTAAAACTTTCACCAAAGCCTAATTATTAACTAAACTAGTTTTATATAAATTTTCCGAATAATTCATGCTGTAGAAGCTGAGTTACTGGAGAATACTTTTCTTTTGAGTACGAATATCTAGTCTCTCTAAGGGCGATTTCTTTAAAACTTTCATTATAGTCTAATCATTAACTAAACTAAGTATATATTAATTTTAAGAATGATTCCTGCCGTAGAAGCTGAGTTACTTGAGAACACTTTTCTTTTGAGTACGAATATCTAGTCTCTCTGAGTGGGGATTTCTTTAAAACTTTTATCAGACACTAATTTTCAGCCAAACTGGGTGTTACAATGTTTTAAGTAGAATTTAAGCTTTAGAAGTTGAGTTACTTGAGAACACTTCTGTTTCAAGTGCGCATATGCGTACATATTAAAGTTTGTTGAATATTCCTAGAATTCCTCCTTCAATTTAGCTGACTGACCCACAAATGCTTACTTCAAATGTCAGTCAACTTAAGAATTTCAAATGACTTTCAATTTAACTCTTTTAGTTTCAAGATTTGGTTCAATTCTCTTACGAGTATTTCAATTTCCCCTCAATGAATAAACAATTTGTGCTCCAAATGTCATTCAACTGGAAATTGGGTGGAAAACAAGTTTCAGCAGTTGTCAATAAAAAAAACACAACATAGAAAAAATAAAAACAACAACAACAACATTCAGAACATTTATCAATTTGCATTTAAACTCTCAGAGACAAAGCTGTACTTGTCATACCATTCCTTCTTCCCATTGTCCCATAGTCAACGTAGTTGTTAAGTGTGGAATTCCAAAGGCGAGGAAAAAGGTTAAGTGACTCACACAAAGTGTAATAAAAACAATTTGTTTGGAGGCTCTTCTCTAGTTTTAATTGTTTCAAATGTACAAGTTATTGTGCAAGTGCGCTCTCTCTTGCAACCAAAAAGAGAGTAAAAGAGAGAGAGAGAGAGAGCTAAATTAACACCATCACACAAAGTAATTGACTTCAATTAAAAATGAATTTTATATATTGTTACAAATTCGCTTTTCTTTTCTTTGTTTAGATAGTGGAAAATGCAGATGCAACAAACGAAACTTTAAATACCCTAACAAATGTTTGTGTGTTAATCAATCAAATTCAATTGAAAAGCCATTGAAGGAATGTTCTGAGTTTTTTTTTTCAGTGTAAGCCTTCTTAAACTCAGCAATTATGAATATTTTATGACTTTTAAGACATCAGCAAAATTTGGTCTAAATCGGATGACTATATCTTATAGCTGTCATATAATCGATTGTACAGAAAATGGGTTTTTGTATGAAAACTTGTTTGTTTTCAATGTGAGCGTTTTTAAACTCATTAACTACGAATATTATATGATTTCAAACAGTTCAGCAAAATTTGGTTAGGATCGGATGACTATATCTTATAGCTGTCATAGAAGGATCGGTCGTAAAATAGGTCTAAGTGAGAAAAACTTTGTTGTTTTCAGTAAAAGCGTTCTTAAACTCAGGAATTAGGCATATTATAAGCTTTCAAACAGTTCTACAAAATTTGGTTAAAATCGGATGACTATATCCTATAGCTGCCATAGAAGGATCGGTCGTAAAATAGGACTGAGTTAGAAAAACTTTTTTGCTTTCAATGTTAGCGTTCTTAAACTCATCAAATATGAATATTATATGATTTCAAACAGTTCAGCAAAATTTGGTTAGGATCGGATGACTATATCTTATAGCTGTCATAGAAGGATCGGTCGTAGAATAGGTCTAAGTGAGAAAAACTCTGTTGTTTTCAGTAAAAGCCTTCTTAAACTCAGGAATTAGGCATATTATAAGCTTTCAAACAGTTCTACAAAATTTGGTTAAAATCGGATGACTATATCCGCTATAGAAGGATCGGTCGTAAAATAGGTCTGAGTTAGAAAAACTTTTTTGCTTTCAATGTTAGCGTTCTTAAACTCATTAATTATGAATATTATATGATTTCAAACAGTTCAGCAAAATTTGGTTAGGATCGGTTGACTATATCTTATAGCTGTCATAGAAGGATCGGTCGTAGAATAGGTCTAAATGAGAAAAACTCTGTTGTTTTCAGTAAAAGCCTTCTTAAACTCAGGAATTACGCATATTATAAGCTTTCAAATAGTTCTACAAAATTTTGTTAGGATCGGATGACTATATCTTTTAGCTGTCATAGAAGGATCGGTCGTAAAATAGGTCTTAGTAAGAAAAACTTTGTTGTTTTCAGTGATAGCATTCTTAAACTCATTAATTATGAATATTATATGATTTCAAACAGTTCAGCAAAATTTGGTTAGGATCGGTTGACTATATCTTATAGAAGAATCGGTCGTAAAATAGGTCTTAGTTAGAAAAACTTTTTTGCTTTCAATGTTAGCGTTCTTAAACTCAACAATTATGCATATTATATGATTTCAAACAGTTCAGCAAAATTTGGTCAAAATCGGATGACTATATCTTATAGCTGCCATAGTAACGATTGAACATAAAATGGATTTCAGTATAAAAACTTTTTTGTTTTCAATGTAATGCATTCTTAAACTCATTAATTATGAATATTATATAAATTCAAACAGATCGCATGATTAGTTTCGAATTTGAGCCTTATATATCCAAGAGTTAAACAGATATATCCTTCCTTTGGTCTTGTCAACAATTTTGAGTTCATCTGCCTGGCCTAGGGTATCATTAAATAACAATTGAACGACTACAAAGTAAAACAATTGGCCATTCAATTGTTTATTCATTTAAAATTCATTTAATTCGTTTGAGGCAAATTAAAATATATATTGAAATATGGCAAATGCGAAAATGTTTATGCATGTAAATGAGCACATTTTGCCAGACGAATTTTTACTTGTGTAATATTTTATTCAATTGCCATTATAATTAACAATTTCTCTCTCTCTCTCTCTTTCTCTTTTTTTTTTTTGCGGAAATTGCCCAGGTAATGAAAATGCAAAAATGCAATTGTTATGATAATAGAAAATGGTTAGATTTGATTAAAAATTTGAGTGAAATTTTATATGTATATATATATTTTTTTTTTCATATTTTCATGAGTTCAAACTTTAAGCCCTTTTTAGGATCAGGCAAGTGTTAAATCTTTAATTAAATTCACACAGCAAAAAAACCGCACTTTAGACTCGGGGAGGAGGGGTCAAGAAAGTAACAAAATGAAATGCTGTTTGTGGTTTCTGGCATTGAAATGAAATGAGCGAAGAGCTTACCCCCCCCCCCCAGACCAGACCTCTTGAAAATGCCACTGACAACCAAAGAAAATTTATAGCAAAAATTTATGCACTTATTGTTGTTGTTGTTGCTGGAAACTCGAAACAGTCAGACAGTCGGACAGTCTACGCAAAATATTTGCTTGCTGTTTATACTTTTATTGCAAATATCTTGCTTCGCTCTCTCTCTCTCACTTTTGCCCCACCTCCCTCAAAACAGACATGTGTCAGGGCGATTCCAGTCAAGTTTAGGGCGGTACGGGGGGGGGGTGGGGGCTGGGGCTGGGGCTTAACAGGCCCGAGGAGCAGACCATTCATATACGAAAAATATTTTCATGTTTTAAATGTTGCCGCGCGGCTCATAAATCACTTGGCAAAATGTGTGTGTGCGTCTGGATCGGTGGGGTCCTGCAGGAGGTGCTGCTGCTGCTGTGCGTCAAGCGGAAACTGTTGTAGGAGTAGGGAATGCTCGACTATGATATGTCCTAGAGAAGAAAAATTGAAATAATTGAAAGAAAAAAAGTCATAAAGGTGACCGTTTATAGAACATAAAATGGATTATGAAATTTGAGTATGGGAGCAGTCCAACAACAACAAAAAAAAATTTAAAAAAAAAGACAGCGAATTTTGCCTTTTTTCAAGCAGAATTTAATCACTAGTAAAGTAGTTGAAGATGCAGAAAAAATATATTCTATCAGGATATCCTACCTGGATGCACTTTTATCTCAAAATATGCAAAATCCGCTGTCTACTTATAAGCGAGGCTTGAGTTGAGCCGCCATTTGTCTGCCCAAGTCTCTGCATGTGGCAATCTGACGCCGAAATTGCATGCATTTTGTTTTTCTTTTCGAAGCGTCACGATTGCCTGTGCGACAAAGTGGCGTCAAATTAACCGCTGGCTTAGAAAAATAATGAAGTGGGCTATCTGTGCCAAAAGAGCTGCCCATCGCTGATCTGTAGATCTGATTTAATAGAGTTATGCCAAATTTTGTGAACTAGTTCATATGAACAATTCTTTAAAATCAAATAATTAACTGGGGAACAGTGTTGAAAATATAGTTCATTTTTTTAACTATTCACTTTTTGACCAACTGTTCATGTTTTTTAACTATAGTTCATTTTGAACTTATTCATTTTATGAACTAGTTTTTTTATAAACATTTTATGAAATACAGTTTGTTATTTGTTCATTTTAAACTAATTCATTTTATGAACTAGTTAATTTTATAAACATTTTATGAAATACCTTTTATAATTCGAACTATAGTTCATTATAAACTAATTCATTTTATGAACTAGTTAGTTTTATAAACATTTTATGAAATACAGTTTATTATTTAAGCTATAGTTAATTTTGTATTAGTTCATTTATGAACTAGTTCATTTTATAAACAGCTTAGGAAATACATTTTGTTATTTGAACTATAGTTCATTTTGAACTAATTCATTTTATGAACTAGTTCATTTTATAAACATTTTATGAAATACGGTTTATTATTTGAACTATAGTTCATTTTAAACTAATTCTTTTTATTAACTAGATCATTTTAAAAACATTTTATGAAATACAGTTTGTTATTTTAACTATAGTTCATTTTGAACTAGTTCTTTTGTATACTAAAACCGAATAGAACGCCGAAATTGTTACTCTTTTTGAAGCGTCGCAATTGCCTGAGCGACAAAGTGGCGTCAAAATAACCCTTAACCAGCAGTTTGGGCTAGCTGAGCCAAGGGCTGTCCATCGCTGATCTATAATCTTGAACTAGTTCATATAAACTATTCTTTAAAATGAAATAATTGACTAGGTATGATATATAGTTAATATTTGAACTATAGTTCATATTGAACTAGTTCAATTTTATACTAAAACCGGATTTGTTATTCTTTTCGAAGCTTCGCAATTGCCTGTGCGACTGAGTGGCGTCAAAATAACCCTAAACCAGCGGTTTGGACTGGCTGAGTCGAGAGAGCCAAGGGCTGCCTATCGCTGATCTTGAATCTTGAACTAGTTCATATAAACTATTTTTTAAAATGAAATAATTAACTATGTATCAGTGTTTGAACCTTAGTTCATTTTTTGAACTGTTCACTTTTTGACCAAATAGTTCCTTTTTTTTAACTACTGTTTATTTTGAGCTAATTCATTTCTTTAACTATAGTTCATTTTAAACTAATTCATTTTTTTAACTATAGTTCATTTTGAACTAATTCATTTAATGAACTACTTCTTTTTATGAAATAGAATTTATTATTTGAACTTAAGTTAATTACTTGAACTATAGTTTGATTTTAATTTTTGAACTATTGTTCATGAACTAGTTCATTTTGTGAAGAAAAGTTATTTTTTTTACTTTAGTTAAGTTTAATTACTTTAACTTTAGTTTGATTTTAAACTAGTTAATTTTTCAACTATAGTTCATGAACTAGTTCATTTTGTGAAATAAAGTTATTTTTTTTAGTTAATTTTTTGAACCAACTCAGTAGTTCACAAAATTAACTAGTTCAGAAAACTAACTACAGCTCATAAGTGAATAGTTCGTCCAAAAATAAACTAATGAACATGGTCATTTTCATTTAATGAACTAGTTCATTTTATAAACATTTTATGAAATAAAGTGTATTATTTGATATATATTTCAATTTTAAACTAGTTCATTTTTTGGACTATAGTTCATGAACTAGTTCATTTTATGAAATATAGTTATTTCTTTTTAACTATAATGAATCTTTTGTAACCAATTGACTAGTTCAGAAAATGAACTAGTTCAAGAAATTAACTATGGTTCAAAAGTGAATAGTTTATTCAAAAATAAACTAATGAACTTGGTCATTAAATTGAACTAGATTCTTCAACTTTAATCTATAACACTTTTAGACTTAAAAAGTAAAACGGTTTTATTTTGATGAACAAATTATTTTTCTTTTCAAATTATTGTTCGAATATTGTTCTATATGAACCAAATATTTTGATAGTTTTTTTTTTTTGAAACAGACAGTAATTGTTTTCCGAATCCGCAAGAACTGATCGAAAATAGGAACAGACCTGCATATGAAGGAACTTCAGTGTATAAATCTGATAAAACTTTTATTTGAATAATTTTATAATACTCATAAAACTGCCCAGCTCGTACATATACCCTTAGTTCTTCTAAATATTAAGCAATGGGTATGCCTCAAAGGCAAATTCTGCTGCTGCCTGCGCCTGCCTCGGTTCGCGCTGAAGCGTGGCGACAACGCGGGCAACGTTTTGCACTCTTGGCCATGCCTCATTTAAATTGCGGCAACTCCCGCTCTCATACCACAGTTATAGCTCACTCTCTCTCCCTCTCTCTCCATCTCTTTCTCTGTCTGCCCAAATGGGAATTCTCGCCCTGTCCAAAAACTTTAATTGTAATAAATTTGCCACATACTTAAGTTATGCGAGGGACTGTGTTTTGGTTATGTTTTTAAGTATGTTTCTGGCAATGAAATGCTAAACAGACAACAACAACAACACTTGTTGGCATTTTCCCACTGTACGCTGCCACGCCCACAAGCACACTTGTGGAAGGGGGGTGGGAGGGGAGGGAAACTGACAAGATATTTTTATGGCACATTTCAGAGTCAAGAACAATAACAAGAGTGAAATGCAACAGCTAATTAAAGTTAGCTGAAGGATTTCCCTTTCTCCTTTTAGGCACTGTGTACTTTATTAGTTTCCAGCTTTTGTTCTGTTTAAGATGAATAGAGCGTTTTGGGTCATGCGTCACGCGTAACTTACAGTTTTTTTTTTATATTCTATGAACCTACGGTAAAGCAAATTCAAAAGAAGTAAGCTATGTCTAAAAGGTTTGCTTATATAAAGCAGCTTGCTGTGGGGTCATGCGTCACGCGTAACTTTCATCTCTCTTTTATTATATTAACCTAGATCAAAGCGGATTTTAAAGAAAGAAACTTATAGTTTGCTTATATAAAGCTAAAATTCAGGCTATTTCAATCTTTACTGGATACTATTGTGTCATGCGTCACGCGTAAGCTACTCTATACCAGTTTTTGAAACTAGGAGAAAAGCAGATTCAAATGGTGGAAGCAAATTTAAACTGATTTTGGTATTTATACCAGAAATTCAGGCTGTTACGATCTGTGATTAGTTTTAGGTCATGCGTCACGCGTAACTTATGGTTGTTTTTTTTATAATTAATGAACCTACGATGAAGCAGGTTCAAAAAGTGTAAGCCTTATCTAAGGGGATTGCTTATATAAAGTAGAAATTTTGTCTTATTCGGGTTATTTGGGTCATGCGTCACGCGTAATTTACATACCTTTTTTTTTGAAAATCTATAATCTTGGGCTAAAGCTAATTCAAAAGTAGCTCGCTAATAATGCAGAAACTTGGGCAACTTCGATCTATGCTTGATTTTGGGTCATGCGTCACGCGTTACTTTCAGCTTTCTTATAATTTATTTAACTAAATCAAAGCGAATTAAAACAAAAGTACATAATTGTTTGCTTACATAAAGCATAAATTCAGGCTATTTCAATCTTTACTGCATATTGTGTCATGCGTCACGCGTAACCTACTCTAATTTGTATACCACTTTTTTAAACTTAAGGTAAGGCAAATTCAAAAGTAGCAAGCTAATTGTAAGGGATTTGTTTGTATAAAGCTTAAATTGAGGCTTATTCGATCTATGCTTGATGTTGGGTCATGCGTCACGCGTAACTTATATCTCTCTTATAATATATTAAACTAAATCAAAGCGGTTTATAAAAAAAAGTACCTATTTGTTTGCTTATATACAGCAGAAATTCTGGCTATTTCAATCTCTCCTTCTATAGTGTCATGCGTCACGCGTAACTTTTATGTTTCTTATAATATATTTAACTAATCAAAGCGAATTAAAACAAAAGATGCCAATTGTTTGCTTATATAAAGCAGAAATTCAGGCTATTTCAATCTCTACTGCATATTGTGTCATGCGTCACGCGTAACCTACTTTGCTTTGTATACCAATTTTTTCAACTTAGGGTAAAGCAGATTCAAAAGTAGCAAGCTAATTGTAAGGGGTTTGTTTGTATAAAGCTTAGATTTAGGCTTATTCGATCTATGCTTGATGTTGGGTCATGCGTCACGCGTAACTTTTATCTTTCTTATAGTATATTTAACTAAATCAAACTGAATTAAAACAAAAGTACCTAATTGTTTGCTTTAAAAAGCAGAAATTCTGGCTATTTCAATCTCTCCTTATATAGTGTCATGCGTCACGCGTAACTTTTATCTTTCTTATAGTATATTTAACTAATCAAACTGAATTAAAACAAAAGTACCTAATTGTTAACTTTAAAAAAGCAGAAATTCTGGCTATTTCAATCTCTTCTTCATATAGTGTCATGCGTCACGCGTAACCTACTCTTCTTTAAATACCAGTTTTTTTTTAATTTATTTTAAATCATTTTAAGCCAAAAGCAAGTCATCTTTGGCATTTTCCTTATGGTCTTAAGTGCAGCGTCACGCGTAACTTAAGTTAAAACTGACCCCTGATCTGTATGTATATGGGCTTTCTACCTCCTTCTTTTATGCCGCTTATCAAGGCTTTTGTTGCTGCTCAACTGCAAAAGTTCAATTGCATAAATTAAACACATTCGCATGCCCACATTCTCCCGGACAGCGTCATCTCTCGCTTTGGCTCTCCATTATTGATGCATTCAATGACAATTCGCGCGGGGTCATTTTGTGCAATGAGACTGAAATGGGCAAACCAGGGCAGGGCAGGGCAGGGCAGGACAGGGAGATGTGAAGAGCTTTGCCAGTGAACTCATTAAAATGCCATTTAATTAATCATCACAGCGACGACGACGACGGAGACGTTCATGATGGCAGTGAAGCCAACCAAATGCTATAATTCAACGCGCTTCTCTAATTGTTGCGGTGCAGCAGAGCAGCGGGTGGGATTGAGAATGGGTCCACTGGTCGATTGATTCACAGTGCGCTCATTAAACATTACCATCATCATCATCATCGCATCATTCATTTAAAGCGGTACGGTTCGAATTCCGTAGCGATGAAACTTTTTCTTTATTTTTTTTTGATGACCATTCCCAAAAGTCAGCACCTATAAGCCAAGGATTTTCAACATCTTAGGCTTACTTATGTCACACATGTCTGGGCCACCAAGAAACGCGCAAAAAGTTTGACTTTTGCTGGTTTGCTTAAAGTTGCCGCAAAGAGAGAGAAAAAAAAACATTTATAGGCAACTTTTTGAGGCACACAGCAGTAGAGTAGTAGCAAAACTTTTGACAGCCTTGGCTGTGTGTGTGTGTGTGTGGGTGGCTACCCTGGCCATAGAGGCACCAAAAAACTAACTGCTTACTTAACAAGACATATTCAAGCACTTAAAAGCAAAATAAAACCCCCAAAAAAAAAAAAAAAAAAAGAAAGAGCAGCTGCCGCATTTTTCTGCACTTCCCTTGCACGCTATTTTGTACCCATCTTTAAACCGTACGAACTTTATCAGCCAAGTTTACTTAATACGCAAAGTAAGCGACGAAGGGTCCGCGAAAAGTTTTACGCGCATAATAAGCTCAACTTCTTTTCTTGGTTTGGTTTTTAGTTTTTTTTTTTTTTTTTTGGGCAACTTTCAGTTTCGGGGCTTTACAAAAAAATGTAGCCACAAAACTTACCTTATGCCAAATGCGTGATTGACATGAGAATTGGCATGAGAAGTGATTAAAAAAAACTTGGATCACGGTCGCCAGTGTACGTATGAATACGAAATAAACCCAATAATCAAATGTTTTATAAATATAATAAAAATGTGCTCATTGAAAATCTACGCACAGTCTAAACGGTAATTGCTAAAAATCTGGTAAAAACATGCACTTAAAAGTTTATATGGGGCTTGATTTTTGTATACACTTACAAAGAAGTTTGAAACGATAACAAATATTAATTTCCCACCCCTTAAACTATATATATTCTTGATCAGGTCAACGTTCTGAGATGATCTATCGCTGTTTTAAAGCTATTGAGCTGAAATTTAGCTCAAAGTCTTCTTTTTTCTGCTTGCAGCTTATATGTCGAAATCAACCAGGTCGGCTGACTATATTTTATAGCTGCTATAGGAAAGATCGGTCGTAAAATAGGTCTTAGTGAGAAAAACATTGTTGTTTTCTTTGATAGCATTCTTAAACTCAGGAATTATGCATATTATAAGCTTTCAAACAGTTCTACAAAATTTGGTTAAGATCGGATGAATATATCCTATTGCTGCCATAGAACCGATCGGTCGTAAAATGGGTCTTAGTTGGAAAAACTTTTTAGTTTTTGATGTTAAAATTTTTAAACGCAGGACTTAGGCATATTATAAGCTTTCAAACAGTTCTACAAAATTTGGTTAAAACCGGATGACTATATCCTATAGCTGTCATAGAAGGATCGGTCGTTAATTGGTCTTATTGAGAAAAACTTCTATGTTTTTAATGTTAGCGTTCTTAAACTCATTAATTATGAATATTATACGCTTTCAAACAGTTCAACAAAATTTGGTTAAAATCGGATGACTATATCCTATAGCTGCCATCGAAGGACCGATCGTAAAATAGGTTTTAGTTAGAAAAACTTTTTTATTTTTAGTGTTAGCGTTTTTAAACTCAGGAATTATGCATATTATAAGCTTACAAACAGTTCTGCAAAATTTGGTGAAAATCTGATGACTATATCCTATAGCTGACATCGAAGGATCGATCGTAAAATAGGTCTTAGTAAGAAAAAGTTTTTTGTTTTTAATGTTAGCTTTCTTAAACTCTTTATTAAAATATAACTTCAAACAGTTTTGAAAATTTGGTCGACATAGCGCATAGAACCGATCGGTCGAAAAATGGGTCTTAGTAAGAAAAACTTTTTTGTTTTTAATGTAAGCGTTCTAAAACTCAGGAATTACGAATATTATAAGTTTTCAAACAGTTCAACAAAATTTGGTTAAAATCGGATGACTATATCCTATAGCTGCCATAGAAGGATCGATCGTAAAATAGGTTTTAGTGAGCAAAACTTTTTTGTTTTCAGTGATAGCGTTCTTAATCTCAGGAATTATGCATATTATAAGCTTTCAAACAGTTCTACAAAATTTGGTTAAAATCGGATGACTATATCCTATAGCTGTCATAGGATCGATCGGTCGTAAAATAGGTTTTAGTTAGAAAAACTGTTTTGTTTTTAATGTTAGCGTTTCTAAACTCAGGAATTATGCTTATCAAAAGCTTACAAACAGTTCTACAAAATTTGTTTAAAATCGGATGACTATATCCTATAGCTGTCATAGGATCGATTGGTCGTAAAATAGGTTTTAGTAAGAAAAACTTTTTTGTTTTTAATGTTAGTGTTCTTATACTCATTTATTAGAAATATTATATGCTTTCAAAGAGTTCCGCAAAATTTGGTCAAAAGCGAATGACTATATCCTATAGCTGTCATAGGATCGATCGGTCGTAAAACAGATCTTAGTAAGAAAAACTTTTTTGTTTTTAATGTTAGCGTTCTTAAACTCATTTATTAGAAATATTATATGCTTTCAAACAGTTCTGCAAAAATTGGCCAAAATCAGATGACTATATCCTATAGCTGTCATAGGATCGATCGGTCGTAAAATGGGTTTTATTAGGAAAAACTTTTATGTTTTTGATGTTAAAGTTTTTAAACGCAGGAATTACGCATATTATAAGCTTTCAAACAGTTCCCCAAAATTTGGTCGAAATCGGATGACTATATCCTATAGCTGCCATAGAGAGGATCGGTCGTAAAATAGGTCTTAGTGAGAAAAACTTTGTTGTTTTTAATGTTAGCGTTCTTAAACTCATTTATTATAAATATTATATGCTTTCAAACAGTTCTGCAAAATTTGGTTAGGATCGGATGACTATATCTTATAGCTGTCATAGAAGGATCGGTCGTAGAATAGGTCTAAGTGAGAAAAACTCTGTTGTTTTCAGTAAAAGCCTTCTTAAACTCAGGAATTAGGCATATTATAAGCTTTCAAACAGTTGTACAAAATTTGGTTAAAATCGGATGACTATATCCTATAGAAGGATCGGTCGTAAAATAGGTCTTAGTTAGAAAAACTTTTTTGCTTTCAATGTTAGCATTCTTAAACTCATTAATTATCAATATTATATGATTTCAAACAGTTCTGTAAAATTTGGTCAAAATCGGATGACTATTTCCTATAGCTGTCTTAGGATCGATCGATGGTAAAATAGGTTTTAGTTAGAAAACTTTTTTGTTTTTGAGGGTAGCCTGCTTTGATTTAGAAGTAAACGTACAAATTTTTCATTTTTTTGAATTTATAAAAGTCTGACATATCCTATATATATTCTATCGGTTAAATCAGTTAGCTTGGCCTTCTCGCTTAATAGATCTTCCGAATCCTAACCCAAATCATTCTTAAGCTTCTTTTAAACCTTGACCTTAACCTTCGCACCTCATCAAAAATGATGATAATGATTCCGCCTCTAATGGATGAATGCAAGTATCTCATTTTGCAACTATTTAAGTATCTTCTAAAATCTACTTTTGCTGCTAACAAAAAAAAAAAAAAAAAAAGTGCTAAGTACTTACCTAACTAACCAACCAACCAACCAACCAACCAACCAGTTGCCTGCCGCCTGCCCCTTCACAGTGCCACTTACTGGCTACCCAATGCCCATCAAAGTTTTCATTTGCCATTTTATAGAGACTTTTTGCCCCGCGAACAAAAAGAAAAAGAACACAAAAGCTGAGAAGATGAAGAAGAAGACGACGGCAAAGAGATAAAAACTTTAACTACTTTGTCGCCACTTGGCGGCTGCCATTAAACGCCCGCCGCCCCTCCCTTCCTTCACTCTCTCCTCCATCACCTTTTGGTTCTTATAATGACCTCATTTGTATTAGCAATCGAGAGACGTTTTGTTAGTTTTTTTTCTAGGTTTCTGGGTCACAACTTTGTTTCAAGTGCAAGTGATTTTTGTAGTGTCAATTAGATGTAATAAATATCCATGAGCTGATATGGCAAGGTTATATTTCAAGGTCAGATTTGATATGGAATTGGATGGCTTTTGGATTTAAAGCAAGCAAAATTTTTATATGTTACCCTTTCCACTTTTCAAAATTTGCCTGTAAATGGCAGCAATTACCACGTACCAAGTGGGCAGGAGCAGAGGCTCACACAGACTGTCAGGAGACTCTTAAGAGGTTTTTTTTTCCTAACACACACACAAATGTCTCCCCATCGCCCACTAAGGCTTGCACAGTGGGCCAGAAGTCTGGGAAATTTATTTCCCCTACTCATTACTCGCTTTATACAGCCCATTTTCCGTTATGGGGGTAGATTTTCCCACATTTTTTTCCCACTGTGCGCTGGCGCTGTCCTATTTAAAAATTCAAAGGGCATACAGCGAAAACAACATGGTAACAGCCCCGCTGAGGGGCAGACAGAGGGGGACCACTTGAGTCGTCGTCGCCGCCGCCCGCCTGTGCCAGTTTCCTGTTGCCAACGCACAAAAGTATGCAACATGTCTGCGCCAACAAAAAAAAAAAAAAAAAAAAAAATCGCATAACGAGTGCAAATAAAACATGAACAGGCGAGCGCAAGTATACTCGTCGTATGCACATCAAGCGGCGCGCGGGGGCGGCAATCATTTTTGGCACGCCTAAAAGTATGCCATCAAATATGCCAAACATGTGCCTTTAATGTCTCTTGTGGTGTGCAAATAAATTTGTCCTTGAATACATTTCTTTTTTTTTTTTGTTCCGCCAAGTGGCAACCCAGCTGCTGCCGCCGTCACCTTTGTGATTTCCTTTTGATCTCCCCAAGTGAGAACAAAAAACTAAGGCCTAATTCTAGTTTACCTTCTCACAATATTTGTAATTTTAGTTGATTGTCAGACCCACTTGAGCACGTCTTGTATGGATTTTGAGAAGGTTGAAAAGATTGTCTCATTATTATTATGTAATATCCAAAGGTTAGGTGGGGAAAATAGATTGAATAGAGCCGTTATTTAGCTATTGTTTGGAGGTTGAAGGTTCGAACCAAAGGAAAATGTTAAACCCAAAACCTTAAAAATACTCAGAGAAAAAAATATTTCCACAAAATATTTTGCAGGCATGTAAAAATTCAAAAATGTTCATTCAGTTGGCAAATAGTTTATGCCAACCTTTGTAAAAAAAAAAAAAATAATAATTCACAAAATATTTTACAGTCATGTAAAAAAAATTTATATATTATACACGCATGTAAAATATTTTTATATATTTTACAGGCATGTGCAATATTTTTTTATATATTTTACAGGCATGTACAATATTTTTATATATTTTGCAGGCATGTAAAATACTTTTATATAATTTACAGGCAATTTAAAATTTAAAAAAAATTTCGTTTTGTTGGTAATTAGTTTAAGCTGACTTTTGTAAAAAAAAAAAAGTTCACGAAATATTATACATGCATGTAAAATATTTTTATATATTATACACGCATGTAAAATATTTTTATATATTTGACAGGCGTGTAAAATATTTGTATATATATTTTACAGGCATATAAAATATTTTTATATATATTTTACAGTCATGTAAAATATTTTTATATATGTTACAGGCATGTACAATATTTTTACATATATATTTTACAGGCATATAAAATATTTTTATATATTTAACAGGCATGTAAAATATTTTTATATATTTTACAAGCATGTACAATATTTTTTATATATTTTACAGGCATATAAAATTTTTTTATATATATTTTACAGGCACGTAAAATATGTTTTTATATGTTTCAGGCATGTACAATATTTTTATATATTTTACAGGCATGTAAAATACTTTTATATAATTTACAGGCATGTAAAATATTTGTATATATATTTTACAGGCATATAAAATATTTGTATATTTATTTTACAGGCATATAAAATATTTTTATAAATTTAACAGGCATGTAAAATATTTTTATATATTTTATAAGCATGTACAATATTTTTTATATATTTTACAGTCATATAAAATATTTTTATATATTTAACAGGCATGAACAATATTTTTATATATGTTACAGACATGTACAATATTTTTATATATTTTGCAGGCATGTACAATATTTTTATATATATTTTACAGGCACGTACAATATTTTTATATATTTTACAGGCATGTAAAATATTTGTATATATATTTTACAGGCATGTAAAATATTTGTAAATATATTTTACAGGCATATAAAAAATATTTATATATTTTACAGGCATGTACAATATTTTTATATATATTTTACAGGCACGTACAATATTTTTATATATTTTACGGCTGTAAAATATTTATTTTTTACGGCATGAAAATATTTTTATATATTTTACAGGCGTGAAAAATATTTGTATATATATTTTACAGGAGTGTACAAAATTTTTATATATTTTACATGCATGTACCAAAATTTTTATATATTTTACATGCATGTACAATATTTTTATATATTTTACAGGCATGTAAAATATTTGTATATATATTTTACAGGCATGTAAAATATTTGTAAATATATTTTACAGGCATATAAAAAATATTTATATATTTTACAGGCATGTAAAATATTTTATCAAATCAGACTTTTCAGTTTTGTTTTTTTGTTGTTTTTTTTTATGGTTGATTTAACTTCTTTTGAAAAATGTTTGGTAAATTAAAATCAAATATTTGGCATTTTTAAGTTTGTGTTTTTTTTTTCTGTATGATGAGTAAAAGTTTGCACTATTTTGCGGTCATGCTGCTGCTAAACGTTTGCACACACACAGCATATTGGACATTATTTGCCTGAACGCTCGCTTTTGACGCATTTTCAAATCATTTTTGTGCCATAATTCAAAGCTAACTTTTCTTCTCCTTTTTTTTTTTTTTTGTGTGTGCGGGGTATTGCCTTGTGGGGATTACATAAATCAACATTTTTGGTGGAAAACTTTTGCGCAAACAAATATTAATTTTAACTTTGCGCTGGGCAAGCAATAAAAATATTAAAAAATAAAATAAAAAAAAAAAACTAAAGAAAACGCAAAACAAGTAGCGATAAAAGCTTTAAACAGTTGAAGCTTTCATTTTGTTAATTGTTTTTCCACAATGCGTGTGGGTCCGCAAGGAAATGGTGTGGAAGGGGGGGCCGCTTCGCACTCCCCTGATGATTCTTAACCGCTTGTTTTATTTATGCGTCGGCTCCGGAAAAGCCAACCCACACACAACGGCACAAAAGATATGCTGAATATGTGTGTGTGTGTGTGTGTGTGTGCGCCTTTATTTATGCAGCATGCATTTAAAATAAAATAAATATAAATTAAGCATACGTCCCGTTGCAACGCCAACAACAGACTTTGCATAGTTTGATGCTCTCCACTTTTAGTTTTGGGGGCTATTGGACCAAAGATTCTTTTAAAAATATTTTTCAAGATTTCTACGCAAACATAGGAGCTTGAAATAGTTATATGAACACATATTCAAACGTGTTCTTGCAGAGCATTCACATGAATAGAGTCATAAACTGAAAGTTGTAAGCTATTAGTGCGACCTCTGATAAAACTGAACAAATATGAAAGCAGTAAAAAGTTGCTAGGTAACTGATACATTAAGTAGAGGGAGCGCAAGCTAATTAAAACCATCTCGTTAATTCCTGATTGAAGCAATAAAACTGAAGAAAAAAACGCAGAACCGAAACTGTACCGGTACAATGTTTCGGTTCTCTTCGGTCATTTCGGCTCCAAAAATAAAGGTTCCGAAATACCGGTTCTCAAAAAATAAAGTCAAAAAGTTGTAAAAAAAAAAAAAAATGGTTTGTACTACCTTGGGTTGCTATTTAAGTTTCTGGCCTAGGTCACTTCTAGCCATTTTAAGACCAATTGGCCTTTTCCCAAAAAAAAAGTTTGGACTTTTATCGATAAAAGCTCCATACAACTCTTTTAGGTGTGACCATGTTTGATATCGATTAACGATTAATCAAAAACTTACATCGGCAGAAAATTGGAATTAACTCGTGAACATTTTCGTGCAATCATTTTTCACAACTTTCGACGTGGATTAACACGACAAGAGTGCGCAACGATGAACTTAAATCTTTGGTATGGCGATGAAGCACCATCCTCTAGCACTGTGAAAATTGGTTTAATGAATTCAATCTCGCGGGCGACGCTCGCTCGAAGACGAACGTCGTGAAGGTCGTCCAAAAACAGTCGTTGTGCCAGAAAACATTGATGCCGTGCGTGTACTGATAATGCAAGATCGTCATGTGACATACCGTGAGATAGAGACATGCTTGGGCGTTTCTTTCACCAGCATACATTCGATATTGCATGAATACCTGAGCGTAAAAAAGGTTTGTTCTCGTTGGAATCGCTCAAAAAAAGGCTCGTGTGGATTGGTGCAAAGAAATTTTGAAAATATATAATCGCGGTGTGTCAAAAGACGTTTATAAGATCGTCACAGGTGACGAATCATGGATCTAAACAGCAATCGACCGTGTGGGTCTTCGAAGACGAGCCAAATCCAACGAAAGTCGTTCGTGGAAGAAGCACTTCGAAGCAAATGGTCGCCTGTTTCTTCGGTAAAACTGGTCATGTGGCGACTGTTCCGCTTGAGCAACGTAGCAGGGTCAATTCTGAGTGGTACACCACAATTTGTTTGCCTAAAGTCTTCGGAGAAATTCGAAAAACGAACAAGAGAAGACAGATCATTGTGCACCATGACAATATGCGAGCTCTCACACATCAGCGCTCACACCAGCGCCTTTTTGACCGCCCAAAACGTCGAATTGATGGGTCATCCGCCGTACAGACCTGACTTGGCAACCAATGACTTCTTTTTATATTCCCGCACATCAAGGGAAAACTGCGTGGTCAACGATTTTCGTCGCCAGAAGATGCTGTTGAAGAGTTCAAAAACCAGTTAGTGACTCTTCTTTAGTGACTCTTCCTCAGTGACTCTTCTTTAGTGACTCTTCTTCAGTGACTCTTGTTCAGTGACTTTTCTCAACGACTCTTGTTCAGTGACTCTTGTTCGGGGACTCTTGTTCAGGGACTCTTGTTCATGGACTCTTGTTCTGTGACTCTTGTGCATTGACTCTTCTTCAGTGACTTTTGTTCATTGACGTTTGCTCAGTGACTCTTGTTCAGTGACTCTCCTTTAGTGAGTCTTGTTCAGTGACTCTTGTTCAGTGACTGTTCTCTCAGTTCAATTACTCATTGCTCAGTGAATGTACAGGGTTGCCCATATTCGACGGACCCATGTTTTTTTTTTTAAAAATCAAAGAAAAAAATAAAAATTTGGCGGTTGGCAATCTTAATCATTTAATTTGTTCCAAGTAGATTTGTTTACATCAATTTTTGAATATGATATCTCTCAAATGGCCGCCTCTGGCGTTGATGGCGTATTGTGCCCTTTTTGCAGCATTTTCCATCGTTTTCGCCAACATTTCGGCCGGAATAGCGGCTATTTCTTCACGAATGTTGTCCTTGAGCTCTTCTACGGTCCTTGGCTTGTTAACGTAAACCTTTGACTTCAAATATCCCCACAAGAAGAAGTCAGGCGGCGTCAAATCGGGCGAACGCGGTGGCCAGTCCAAATCACCACTTTTCGACAACAATTTCTTCAGAAAATCGATTGTTATGCGACTTGTGTGCGGTGGAGCGCCGTCTTGTTGAAACCAGAACTGCCTCATACGCTTTCGACGAATAATTGGCATCACAAAATTGGATATCATGTCGCGATAACGCTCCTGGTTGATGGTAACAGCATGGCCATTTTCATTTTGGAAGAAAAACGGCCCAATGACCGTTTTCGCACTAACGCCGCACCAAACTGTGACTTTTTCGTCATGAAGAGGCACTTCTTGAATCACCTGAGGATTTTCAGTGGCGTAAATACGGCAATTTTGCTTATTTACGGTCCCATTCAATGTGAAATGTGAAATTTTTTAAAAGCACGTTGAGTTTTCACAATTGACTTGTTCTGTTGAATGTAAATTTCAACTATTTCAGAGCGCTCGCGTGGCGTGTATTGTTCCATGGTAAAAATCTGCTTGGACTGACGCTTCAAACGCGGTATGTCATTAAGCGATCTGACATCTCTGTCAAAAGTTATGGCGTTGCCAGATGGGTCCGTCGAATATGGGCAACCCTGTAGACTTTATTGTTCTTTCTTGTTCAGTGGCTTTTGCTCAGTGACTCTTGTTCAGTGACTCTTTTTTAGTAACTCTTGTTTAATGACTCTTGTTCAGTGACTCTTCTTTAGTGCCTCTTCCTCAGTGACTCTCGTTCAGTGACTCATTGTTCAGTGACTATTCTCTCTATTTTTCTTTCTTGTTCAGTGACTCTTTGCTAATTTTTTTCCTTGAACTATTATAAACCCAACAAAAATATACAAATTGGCTAGGGTATAACAATTTCGTCTTAACCAACGTGTAGCCCCTGTCGCCTGTTCCTACTGTTTGTGTGTGTGCTTTTTTTTTTTTTGGGGGGTTTTGTTTTTCAGTTGGTAGCCTGGGCGAGCATTAATTGCACTGCAAAAAGGCAGCGCCGCATAAATTTCTCATATTAAAATCATTTTTTTTTTGTTGGCCTTCTCGGCCACTTGCTTTCAGTTTAATGCACTTCGCTGCCCTTCCGTTTTTCACTGGCAGAATGAAGTGTAAGTAGTACGTAAGGGGGGCGGGCAGGAGGTAAAGGGGAGAGTTTTAACATTAAATTAATAATGCACTCAGCTGATCACAGCTGCTGCCGCTGCTGCTGCTGCTGTCCTTAACCCTTAAGAAAAACTGCTGCTGCCCGCTCTGCGGGGCATACATAAATTTGCTGGTTTAAGTGCTGTCCAGACGCGCGTAGAAAAAAAAAAAAAAACGGTTTGACTTTGGGCCAACAAGCGAGACAAGTGAGACAGCGCGAAGCTGTCCAATAAAATGTCAAACAAATGGCCCAAAGGCATTTAATTGTAAATGGTCATGAAACAGAAAATGAAAGCCACTTGGCTTCCTCTTTTCCTTGTTTGCTTCAGCTATTGTCTAACCTGCAAAGAACAATGGCGTTTCAGGAGCATCTAATTGGTGGTAATTAGAGCTAGAGTTAAAGAGTTTAAGGCAGGGACCGTAACGATTATAACTTATATCAAATAAATCTCTTGATAACAATTATTTCTTGATTTTTGTCCAATTGCTCATAAAATAACTATTAATTTTTAACATTTTTTTAAAACTCAAGAAATAACGATTAATTTTTAAGCATCAAAATAAAAATCTAAGATATGAGTTATTTATGGATTTTAAAATAAAACTCAAGAAATACCGATTATTAATGGATTCAAAAAATAAAAATCTTAAATAAGAGTCATTGAAGGATTTTTAAATATAACACATGAAATAACTATTATTTTTTGAGCATTAAAATAAAAATCTGAAATAAGAGTTATTATATGATTTTTAAATTAAACTTACAAAAAACTGATTATTTTTTGAGTAAAAAAATATAAATCTAATATAAGAGTTATTTAATGATTTTTAAAAAAATCTAAAAAAATAACGATTATTTTTTGATCAAAAAATAAAAATCTAAAATAAATATTATTATATGATTTTTATTTTTTTCCTCAAAATAAAAATCAAAATCAAATAACAGCTTTTTTTGAGTGGTTGCTGTACCTTCAGTTTATACCCATATGCAATCATGACCACATACATCTTCTAAAAAAGCTGTTATTTGATTTTGATTTTTATTTTGAGGAAAAAAATAAAAATCATATAATAATTTTTATTTTAGATTTTTATTTTTTTGATCAAAAAATAATCGTTATTTTTTTAGATTTTTTTAAAAATCATTAAATAACTCTTATATTAGATTTATATTTTTTTTACTCAAAAAATTATCAGTTTTTTGTAAGTTTAATTTAAAAATCATATAATAACTCTTATTTCAGATTTTTATTTTAATGCTCAAAAAATGATAGTTATTTCATGTGTGATATAATTAAAAATCCTTCAATAACTCTTATTTAAGATTTTTATTTTTTGAATCCATTAATAATCGGTATTTCTTGAGTTTTATTTTAAAATCCGTAAATAACTCTTATTTGTGATTTTTATTTTGATGATCAAAAATTAATCGTTATTTCTTGAGTTTTAAAAATATGTTAAAAATTAATCGTTATTTTTGAGAGTTATCAAAAAAATTCAGAAATTTGTAAATCATGGTGCAAATGGACAGATATGCCATCTGGGATTTGATTGGTATATTTTCCACTCTCATAGAGTGATTATGAGCGAATGATTTTTTTGATGAAAAAAAAAAAAATAATCGTTATTTAGGGTCCCTGGTTTAAGGTATTATAAAATTACTTTAAATGTTTTTATGCTGGATCCTCTCTCTCTCTCCTCTCTCTTTCTACTTAAAGGATTTCGTTTAAAATATTTAGTTTGCTTTAATTAAATTTTTGCACTCACACAAGCACAATACTCATATGCATAATGAGCAGCAACCAACCAGTATTCCCCGCTTCCTACCGTTTCTTTGTCCATTTTGTAAGCGATTGGCAATTAAAAATGAATTTTAATTACCCGCCTGGAAAAATAGCCAACCGCCAACCGACACTCATCAACTTGTTGTTTTTTTTTTTATTCCACAGCATTCAGTCTGGCCGAACAGAAGCCCAAACTGGAGATCTATCCCATGCAGGAGGTACAACGTAAACCAGTGGGTAAACCGCTTATACTCACCTGTCGTCCCCTGGTGGCGGAACCCGCTTTAGTGGCCGATTTGCAATGGAAGGATAACTTAAATAATACCATATTGCCCAAACCGTAAGTGAAGTTACGCATGACGCGTGACGCTTAAAAATATTATAATTATATATATATATATATACATACACACTTAGGCACAATTATGATCCACTTTATGATTCCAAGGGGAATAGAAAAAATATGTAAGTTTTTTTTCTCTAGCTGCGTTTTGCCCTACTACTTTGTAGGAACCTAGATTCTACAATTTGCCTCTTCTACCTAGTTGTTGGCATGTTCGTCGCATTGTTTTTTTTTGTTTTGATTGTTTGTTTTTTTGTTCTTAACTATTCCTACCCTTCCTCGTTTACCCAGCAATGCCTAGTGCTTGGCACCTTTTGAAAGGTCTAACATAGCATTCATTCATCACACATTTAAGTTTGACTAATTGAAAGCTCCTCATGCATTTAAATCTAAATCACTTTATGTTTTTTTTTTTTGATTTTTCAGCGATCTATATGAAAGCTGAAATTGTTAGGCCTGATATTAAAAAATAGTGGTTTAACTCGTTTACTAACTCCTCCTCTCTCCTCACACCCATCCAAAAAAAAAACAATAGCATAAAGCATGATGTTTTCAGGGTTGCCGTCCGAATTTAACGCACAGCCTCAACGGTAAAAGCTAGAAAGCTTAAACTTGTTCGGTACTTCCCCTTTTGTGGTGTAAGCAAGCACTAAAATTCTATCCCCAAGGTCAGAAAATTTGTGGTTCAAGGTCAAAATATATTTTCTTTGGTCGTTCTTAAGTTTCAATTGACAAATTGTAAAATTTTAGAAAAATTACTGATTTTATATCGACCGAAATCAACGCACAGCCTAAACGGTAAGAGCTAGAAAGCTTAAACTTGATCGGTAGTTTCTATTAGTAGTAAAAGCAAGCAATAAGACGACGGGATTTTGAAAAATTTCACCCCCAAGGTCAGAAAATGTAGGGTTCAAGGTCAAAATATATTTTTGTAAAGTCGTTCTTAAGTTTCGATTGACAAATTGTAAAATTTTGGAAAAATGACTGATTTTATATCGTCCGAAATCAACGCACAGCCTAAACGGTAAGAGCTTGAAAGTTCAACCTTGAATAGTAGTTTCCATTAGTAGTGAAAGCAAGCACTAAGACGACGGGACTTTGGAAAATTCCACCCCCAAGGTCAGAAAATGTAGGGTTCAAGGTCAAAATATATATTTGTAAAGTCGTTCTTTAGTTTCGATTGACAAATTGTAAAATTTTTGGAAAAATTACTGATTTTATATTGTTCGAAATCAACGCACAGCCTAAACGGTAAGAGCTGGAAAGCCTAAACTTGATCAATATTTTCCATTTCTGGTAAAAGCAAGCACGGGATTTTGGAAAATTCCTTCCCCAGGATTTCATTTGTTAATGTCAAGTGTCAGAAAAACCAAGGACAGATATTGTCAGCTAGTCTCTCTATATATAAAAGAATTTGTCCTCACTGACTGACTGATTCACTGATTGGCAATCTACGCAGAGCCTGAACGGTAAGAGATAGAAAGCTGAAATTTTCACATAAGTTTCCTTATGAGTTGAAAGTAGACACTAAGACTGGGTTTTGGAAAATTCCACCCCTTAGGGGTGGAAAACTACCGGAAAAGCTACTATGTGAAAAATTTTGTTTTTCATCCGATTGACTTGAAATTTGGCTTGTAAGTAAAGTAAGCGAAATAATTGGACACCTGTTTCCCAAAATTCGGAAAAATCGCCCACAAGAAAAAAGGGCCGGAAAATTCTTCATGGAAAAAACTATTTTTCATCCGATACACTTTACACTCGGTTTTTAAAGATAGTATGAAAAATAATTAGACGTTAGATTTTCCGATGTTGGAAAATCCGCCCGGAAAGTCGGAAAATTAACGGAAAATTCTATATGGAAACAACTATTTTTCATCCAATTGGCTTCAAAACTCGGTTTGTATGCAAAATAATTAGGCATGTGATTTTCCGATGGTGAAAAATCCACCCACAAGAAAAATGCCCGGAAAACTCTATATTAGAAAATATATTTTTCATCCGATTGACTTCATGCTCGGTTTTGTAAGGATAGCATGCAAAATATTTAGACATAAGATTTTCCGAGGTTGGAAAATCCGCCCGAAAAGTCGGAAAATGCCCGGAAAATTCTATATGAAAACAACTGATTTTCAGCCGAAAACTCGGTTTGTATGCAAAATAATTAGGCATGCGATTTCCCGATGGTGAAAAATCCACCCACGAGGAAAATTCGTGGAAAATTCTTTATTACAAAATTTATTTTTCATCCGATTGATTTTAAACTCGGTTTTGTAAGGATAGCATGCAAAATAATTACACATGAGATATTCCAATGTTGGAAAATCCACCCGAAAAGTCGGAAAATGCCCGGAAAATTCTATACGAAAAATACTATTTTTCATCCGATTGGCTTCAAACTCGGTTTGTAAGCGTAGTATGCAAAATAATTGGATATAAGATTTTCTAATGTTGGAAAATTCGCCCATAAAGAAAATACCCGGAAAATTCTATATGAAAAACTATTTTTAATCCAATTGACTTCAAACTCGGTTTGCAAGGATAGTAGGCAAAATAATTACACATGAGATATTCCAATATTGGAAAATCCACCCGAAAAGTCGGAAAATGCCCGGAAAATTGTATACGAAAAAACTATTTTTCATTCGATTGGCTTCAAACTCGATTTGTAAGCGTAGTATGCAAAATAATTGGATTTGAGATTTCACCCACAAGGAAAATGTCGGGAAAACTCTTTATTGATAAATCTATTTTTCATCCGATTGACTTCAAACTCGGTTGGCATACTTATCCGTATGCAAAATAATTAGACAAGAGAATTTCTGATTTTTGAAAATCCGAAAATGATCGAAAAATGCCCGGAAAATTCTATATGGAAAAAGCAATTTTTCATCCGATTGGCTTCAAACTCGGTTTGTAAGGGTTGTATGCAAAATAATTAGGTATGATGTTTTTCGTTGGCGGAAAATCGTTCCGAAAGTTCGGGAAATGTCCGGAAAATTCACTATGGAAAATACTATTTTTCAAGCGATGGACTTTAAACTCGATTTGTAAGGATAGTATGCAAAATAATTAAACATGCGATTTTCTGATGTTGGAAAAAGCGCCCGAAAGGTCGGAAAATGCCTGGAAAATTCTTTATTAAATAAAATATTTTTCATTCGATTGACTTTAAGCCTTTTTTTCTACTAAATATATATACAGACGGAATTTTAAACAAAAATCCATTTGACTTCATCTTTTTCGCCAAGTTCCCTCAAAGATTCAATTGATGCACAATTTTAACCCAAGTCGTGGCCAAAAGCGAAGCAAAAATTTGCCAAAAAAAAAAAAAAAGGGCAAAAATCGGACAATTCTTTGCCAAGGATTTGTCCATATGTCCCCCTGTGCTATTCACAACTGGCCATAGGCTGCACATGCATATGCAGATGCCGATACTAGCCGCCCCCCACCCCCCCGCACTTCCGGGCCAATTCCAGCCAAATGCCAACAATGGTCCTGGCCACAGAACTATGCCAACTTAATCGCTTTAATTAACTCGAGCAGTGAGTACGCGGATACTCGCCACTCGGCCAAAAGAGATGGGAATGAGAATGGGAAAATGGTTGGCAGCTGCAAAACTCTAGTTTTTTTTTTTTTTGTTTTTTGGGTGGCTTTGTCGGTTTTGGGCCAACTTAATTACATTTCGCGCCTGCAAGTATGCAATGCCAGGGCTCGAATCCGAATTGCGAAAACAATCAACCCTGGCCAGCATGGTTAATTCTTTGCACGGTTTACCACCGTAATACACACTACATAAAACAAGTATAGCATAATTCTAGGCGGTAATTAGAAGTGACAGCTAAACAAAAAATAACTCGAGCCAAAAGTTTGCCAAAAGAGGAAACGAGGCTAATTGGCACGCAAAATATGCCAAAAATATACCCCCAACACACGCACAGCCAAATGGAAGCAAGTGAAAGAGTTCTTGAGGCAAATTAATTAACACGATTTCTCTCGCACACACACACACACACAAATGTTTGATTTCGCCAAAGAAAATGTCAGAGGCTACTAAACAAAACCTTTCGCTATTTTCTGTTTTTTTTTTTTCTTCTCCTTTCCAACTTCTTGCAAACAAAATTCATTTTTTCTAATTGCAAATTTTCTTTCGCTTTTAGCTGAATGAGTAAGAGACGGGCAACAAGAAAGAGGAGAGGTAAAGGAATACAACATCTTTGTTTAATTGCTTTCCCTCTCCCTCTCTGTCAGTTTGCAATGTAGATGAGTGATTTAAGCAATTTTGTACTTTTTTTTTGACAAATTAAAGTTGAGGTGGGGCTAGTGAAGGGCTTTTCTTTTCCACTGCAAAACTGATAAGTCCCAGAAAGTCTTTTAGAATTTATGATTTATCATTTATGAGCCCTGATAAACTGATAAAGTGTAATTTTTTCTCTCTTTCTATCTCTCTTAACAAATTATTTCCTTTACAAAACTGATTAGCCCTAGAAAGTCTTTTTGAATTTATGATTTATCATTTATGAGCCCTGATAAACTGATAAAGTGTAATTTTCCTCTCATCTCTCTTACAAATTATTTCCTTACAACACTTTTAGACCAACTTTTATTTTCTCTCTCTCTCTACAATTATTCCTTTACAAACGTTCCAGAAAGTCTTTTTGAATTTATGATTTATCATTTATGAGCCCTGATAAACTGATAAATTGTAATCCTTCTTTCTCTCTCTCTTTACAAATTATTTCCTTTACAAAACTGATAAGTCCTAGAAAGTCTTTTTGAATTTATGATTTATCATTTATGAGCCCTGATAAACTGATAAAGTGTAATCCATATTTTTCTCTCTCACTCTTTACAAATTATTTCCTTTACAAAACTGATAAGTCCTAGAAAGTCTTTTTGAATTTATGATTTATCATTTATGAGCCCTAATAAACTGATAAAGTGTAATCCATATTTTACTCTGTCACTCTACAAATTATTTCCTTTACAAAAACGATAAGTCCAAGAAAGTATTTTTGAATTTAAGATTTATCATTTATGAGCCCTGATAAACTGATAAAGTGTAATACATCTTTCTTTCTCTCTTTAGAAATTATTTCCTTTACAAAACTGATAAGTCCTAGAAAGTCTTTTTGAATTTATGATTTATCATTTATGAGCCCTGATAAACTGATAAAGTGTAATCCATATTTCTCTCTCTTTACAAATTATTTCCTTTACAAAACTGATAAGTCCTAGAAAGTCTTTTTGAATTTATGATTTATCATTTATGAGCCCTGATAAACTAATAAAGTGTATTCCAACTTTCTCTCTCCATCGCTCTTTACAAATTATTTCCTTTACAAAACTGATAAGTCTTAGAAAGTCTTTTTGAATTTATGATTTATCATTTATGAGCCCTGATAAACTGATAAAGTGAAATCCATCTTTCTCTCTCTTCTTACAAATTATTTCCTTTGGAAAACTGATGAATCCTAGAAAGTCTTTTAAAATTTATGATTTATCATTTATGAGTTTAGCCCTGATAAACTGATAAAGTCTTATCTCTCTCTCTCTCTCTCTCTCTTTATAAATTATTTCCATTTGCAAAACTTTGCATTTCGTGTGCCGTTTGCTTTCCATAAAATTTTGTAAAATTTGCTCTCATGAATTCATTCACATAAAAGGCAAACAAATGATTATTGTAGCCTACTGTGCAGGGGGGGGGCGCTTTACACGTACTAATTAATTAAAAAACTTTTTTGGTAGGGAAAAAAATAAAATATACAAAACAAAAACTAAATATGCATAGCGGTTATTATTATTATTCCACGTCCAACAAAAAGCAAAAAAAAAAACTTTGCATCAATGAACCAGTTTTTGGGCAGAGGGGGAGGGGAAGAAAGGATGAGGAGTGGGTGGGTGGGTGGGTGTATGCGTGGGTGTGGCTACGCCTTGGCATATTCTGTGAGTCGTTGCTGTTGATTTCAATTTTGGGGGCTGTCTTTTTTCCACCTTTTGTTTGGCTCCCACTTTTGTTTTTACGACTGTAATTGGTTTTATATATTGGTTTGGAGTACGTGTGCCGAGGCAGATGGGCGGGCAGCGTTCGATTTTGTTGCCAAAAATGCAAAAAAAAAAAATGAGAGAAGGAAATTCCAGCTTGCCGTTCCGCTGTTTGTGTTTGCCTTCTACGAGAACTTCGGGCTGCGCCCAAAATTATGCTAACAAAAGCTGTTGACGACGAACAGAAGGAATTTCGCTGCATATTTGCGTTTGGATTTTTAATATTGCGCCAAAAAAAAAAAAAAAAGGAAGGAAAACAAAAAGAGTGAGCGAGAGAGGGAGTGAGGGAGAGAGTTACGCATACGTAAAAATCAAATTTTTGATTGTCTCTGGGGACGTCGTCGTTGTCTTCGTCTTCTTCTTTGTTGTCTTCTTGGCGCCTGGGGGTATGCTATGGCAATTTTTTATTGCATTTCGTTTCTTCTGTTTTTTTTTTTTGGCTTAGATGCGCGAATAAAGATGTCGCTGATGTCGCCAATGTTTGTTTTTTTTATTGAATCGGAGGCAAAACCAGCAGACTTAAATCCCTTAAAGTCACCCACAAGTGACTGAAGTCGGTGTTATTTCAATGTGAACATGTTCACTTGATCTTTTTGTCAAAGCGAAAGTTAACTTCTCTGACACACGAAAAACCATTTTTTTATATAAAAAAAAAAATTTTTTTTTTTTGCCTTATTATTATAGCTTAAACATTCCCCTTTCATTCCCTTTAAACCAATTTCAAAAATTCGAAATAGTTTAGCAGATATTGCCTTTTCTTTCAGTGGAGCAATGGCCGTGTTTAGCAGAAGAACTTGCTCCCTTATCAATGATATATTTCTTGGTAATTTATGTAGCCTACTTTTCCTCTTGTGTTTAATATGAGCCGAAAAGTATGCTAAATAATACGAGTAGTTTTGTGAAGCTGATCAGTGATCAAGTGTCTCTGCTAAACGCGCCCAATGTTTTTGTTAAGGGGTATATTTTATACCTTGCTTAAAACTTTAAGCGCATTTCTTTTAATATCACGTTTTTTGACCTGGATTTCGCCGGTTCTACTGAATCGATCTTGATTAGCCATATTGCAATCGACGCAGTATTGAAGTAATTCCGGCCCTCACCTCAATCATAAGGAAACAAATATTTGTACTATTTTTTAAAAAATACTAAACTTTAAATTAAAGAAGTTATTTTCTTAAAATTTTTTTTTTTTCAAATTTTTTTTTCTCTCAAAATTTTTTTTTAGTATTTTGATTAAGATACGGGTACTATTTTTTTAACACTAAACTAAAAAAAAAAGAAATTATTTTCTTTAAACATTTTTTTTTTTTTTCAAATTTTTTTTCTCTCTAAATTTTTTTTGTAATATTTTGATTAAGATACGGGTACTATTTTTTTTAACACTAAACTAAAAAAAAAAAAAAAAAAAAAAAATTTTATTTCCTTAAAAATTTTTATTTTTTCAAATTTTTTTCTCTTAAAATTTTTTTTTCAGTATTTTGATTAAGATACGGGTACTATTTTTTAACACTAAACTAAAAAAAAAAAAAAACACAAAAAAAAAAAGAATTTATTTTCTTTCAAATTTTTTTTTTTATTTTTTCCAAATTTTTTTTATTCTCAAAATTTTTTGTTTTATATTTTGATTGAGCTACGGTCCAGATTAAGATCAATTCTGATCATAACCTTATTTACTGGTGTAATTTCCGTTTAACCTGGAGTCCCTCTACACCTTTCATTGGGAGACCTTAGTTGGCAGAACGATAACTTTTTAAACAGCCCTCGAATTGCCAAACATTTTTTTATAATATTTTTATATAATTAATAAATAACACTAAACAAAAAACCAAATTGGAAAAGCTCGTATGGTTCCTTCTACAGGTGCAAAGGAAGAAGACCTCTCCTTAAGGGTTGTTTTCTCATCTTTATGTTTTTTAAATCTTGCTGAATATTAGGAAAAATTTATGTTGCCTGCTTCTAGGCCGCTTTTAAAATCAAGCAAGCAATAAGAAATATTTACATTTTTGTAAGAGAAAGTCCGTATTAAAAAGTGTGCAAATCCAAAAAATTTTGTTTCCCATTCATCAATCCTCAATGTTACATGCCAGAAATGTTAAACCAAGCTTTTTCAGACGCATCGAAAAGCCCAGGAAATTTTAGTTCAATTTGGAGACAAAATGTCAGAAAAGTTAATGAAATCTGAAACTTTTTAGGCTAAAATATGCTGACAATACAATTGTTCAACATAAAAAAAAGACCTTTAAGTCCAGAGTTCATCGATTTGGTTTGTCATTTGAACTCAAGAGCATTAGAGGCCGGTGGAAACAAGCTTCCAAGCTTTCTTTATCTGAGACAAATAATGTGCGCTTATTAATACAAGCAGCAAGCATTGTTCCTCGTAAAAGAGGGCAAACTTACTTAGGAGCACCTTTTAAGTGACATTCTGTCTTTAGATTACTTGTACATTTGCCCTGGAAAGTATGCTATATTTTTTAAAACTCTTTTTATAAACCAAGGCCAAGTGCTGACACGCCCATTTTTTCCATAAAATTTTGCCCAATGGTATGTATAACTTAAAGCAAAAATCGGATCTAAAAATTTTTTTTTTTTAGATTTTACTTTTTAAGTTATAAATTAATGCCACAAAAATTTAAATATTTCCTATAGTGCAACCATAGGAATGCCCGTGTATGTGTTGCCTTCTTTTAGACCGTTTTTAAAATTATAGATATTTCAAGCGGCCCAAAAGTAGGCCACACAAATTGTCAAAATATTTACCAAGATTTAAAAACATTAAGATGAGAAAACAAGCCTACTTTTAGGCTGATTTAAAAATTTTTCTAAAAGTCTAAAAGCAGGCCACACACATTTGTTGATTATCCCACCTAGATTCTAAAAACATGAATATGAGAAAACGGTTCCAAATAAGTTTTGTGGAAAGTTGACCCTTAATTTTATTATATTGAACATTTTTAAAATGAACTCAATTTTGAGCTAGTTTTTCAATAAGAATCCTCATATACTACGTTTATGCACAAATATAAAAAATATCATGATATAAATAAAATAAATATAATATATAAATAAATAATAATTTTAAAAAAATTAATAAAAAATAAATATAAAAATCATGATTTTTGCCCTTCCAAGTTACTAGGTTTATACATATGAATAATTAAGGAAAATATTTATTTTTTAGAAGCCTTAAATCTAATTATTTTGAATAGTCCAACAATCTGCAAAAATGTACAAGGTGGATTATGTATGATGCTTGTCATTACTGACTAAAAATTAAATCGGACAAAAAAGTTTGCATACTTTGAGGGGCAAAAATCATGATTTTATTTTAACTGATCATATCTGCATAACAGTTAAGCCCCTTTTTGAGTTTAACTCTCCCCATTCAAATACCCTTTTGGCCCCATTTCATTTACCAGCTGTTTCCTTTAGCCATTAAAAAAAAAAAGCAGCTTGCTAACAAAACTTCACGTACTATGACCTCATACAACAACAGAAACGCAATTTCCTTCTTTTTTTTTAATTTTCTGTAATTGTTATGTTAAATTTCGTGGAAAGAAATGTGCGTAGCTCTTAACAGTTTTGCAAGGGCATGCAAAATGAGTGGAAAGGAGAGAAAGCAGACACACACATACATACATACAGAGAAAAACATACTTACCTACTACTAACAGCGACAATGCTCATAACAATTATTATAAAGCATAAGCATAAACATTATAATTATAATTATATCAACAACAATTGAAATGCATATTACTTACCACGGCCATTCTGTCTTTTGTTTCCCAAACTTATCCCTTCTCTCTCTCTCTCGTCTACTTTAGAACGGGACGTAACCAACCGCCCATGTATACGGAGACGCTGCCCGGCGAAAGTTTGGCTTTGATGATTACCTCGCTGTCGGTGGAAATGGGTGGCCAATATTATTGTACAGCTTCGTATGCAAATACCGAAATGCTCACGACAAGCGTTACAATTAAAACTTATGGTAAGTTACACACACCCTTCGAAGGGTGATTATTTCGAGCAAGCGAGCAGCTGCTGGTATGGTGGGGGGGGGGGAAATGTACAAATGTTTCAAGTTTAGTTAAAGTTTTGTGTTTGGGCGGGACTGTACCTTACAAAGAAATTTTACAAAAAATTATTTCTAATGTTATTCGACTGTTATTCGACTGTTATTCGACTGTTATTCGACTGTTATTCGACTGTTATTCGACTGTTATTCGACTGTTATTCGACTGTTATTCGACTGTTATTCGACTGTTATTCGACTGTTATTCGACTGTTATTCGACTGTTATTCGACTGTTATTCGACTGTTATCGACTGTTTTCGCTGTTTCGCGATCCTGTCGACTCGACTGTTTTCGACGAGCTGTTTGCTCGCGTTATCGTGTTTTGCTGTTTATTCGACTGTTATTCGACTGTTATTCGACTGTTATTCGACTGTTATTCGACTGTTATTCGACTGTTATTCGACTGTTATTCGACTGTTATTCGACTGTTATTCGACTGTTATTCGACTGTTATTCGACTGTTATTCGACTGTTATTCGACTGTTATTCGACTGTTATTCGACTGTTATTCGACTGTTATTCGACTGTTATTCGACTGTTATTCGACTGTTATTCGACTGTTATTCGACTGTTATTCGACTGTTTTTCACATTATCAAAGTTTTTGAATAACATGAAGATGAGAAAACGTCCCTAAGTTCCTTTCTTAACAGCTGTAAAACATGCATCAAACTTTAAGCTGCTTGTTCTACAATTTTGGTCAAGGCAGCAGCAACTCAGCAGCATTTGTGTTGCTAATTTGTTGGGTTTACATAATCCATTGCATTAGGACATCATTTCCCGGTCCTTGTCTGTCCTGGGTCAACTCTCAAACAAATGGTTGTAACTCACTCACCGGGACAACTTGCAGAAATTTTTGTTGTTCAGCAAAATATTTGATTTCATTTCAGTCAATCGAGTTTACTTTTGTGCCCAGGTCCAGTTACCAGTTACCAGTTACCACTTCTGTTTGAACAACAGCTGAAAGCAACTCTTGTACTCGGTTGATACGGAACTTTAAATTGCTTAGAAAAATCAATCTCGTAAAAGTTTTTTGCAGTTTTTCAAGCTTGCAAGCGCCCACTTATGTGCAGCAGAAGCAAGCAAAACCAACGAGCCGTCTAAAAGTGGATGCTCCTCCAAATGGGAAGGAAGGAAGGAAGGAAGGGTGGGGAGTTAGGAGGGCCAGCTTGTTGTTGTGCCTCCTGCTGCTTATTGAGCAATGTGTTTCTGATATCCTTTGCTAAGCGCATCAATTTTGTTTTTGTAATGAAATCCAAGCAAAACTGTAATTTCTTTTTGGCACACAAACTTCTGCAGTTGACAAATTACCCACCATAAATGAAATTACTTAAAGGTAATCAAAATGAGAGAAATGATTTCAATTAGAGGGGGAAACATTTTCAAGCTTGTTTTGTTGTATTGTTTGTAAGGGGTGGCTAATGAATGCTGCTACCAAAAAAATTACATAATTGCTTTTATTAGAACAGAGCAGAGAAACGACTTTACTTCATTTCTTCTTCTTCATGGGGATGTATGTTTTGCGACTGACGAAAGCAACTAAGTACTTTGAGAGGGATTAAGGCTGAGCTTAAAGTTAGCTAGCTTAGATCTTAGCCTAAACCGGAGGGGAATATAGTAAGATTACGTCGGAATTCAAAAGGGTTTTTGGTCTTTTATGCGGTGGCTGATGAATGCTGCTACCAAAAATATACATACGTGTACACCGCTGATTTAAAAGAGTTTATATACTGTAAGAAATGCCAGGGTTGGCCAGGCGATTGATTGAAAAATAGAATTGGACAATAGTGTTGCAATACTGTGTTAAAAAACAATGTTGAGAACAGTATTGGCAAAGTGTGTTAGAAAACAGGGTTGGAAAAACGTTTTAGATAACTGTGTTGCAAAGCAATGTTTGAAATGAGTATTGGAACACAGTGTTGGGAATCAGGGTTGGAAAAAAGTGTTGGAAACAGGGTTGGGTAATAATGTTGGATAATAGTCTTGGGAAAACAGTGTTAGACAACAATGTTAAAAAAAGTATTTGAAAACAGTGTTAGAAAATCAGTTTGGAAAGCGATGTTCAAAATAGTGTCTAAAAGCAATATTGAAAACAGTGTTGGAACACAAGTTTGGAAAATAGTGTTGAAAACAAGGTAAGGTAGCACTGTTGGATCATAGTGTTTGAAAAAATGTTACAAAACAATATTGCAAGCAGTGTTGGAAAATCGTTTTGGAAAACAGTGCTGAAAAACGAAGTTTACAAGAGTGTTGGAAAATAATGTTAAAAAAAGAGTGTTGGAAAACAGTATTGGAAAACTGTGTATGGAAACAGGGTTGGAAAGCAGTGTTGGAAACAGGGTTGGGTAATAGTGTTGAATAATAGTCTTGGGAAAAAGTGTTAGACAGCAATGTTGAAAACAGTGTTAGAAAATCGTGTTGGAAAACTTTGTTAGAAACAATGTTGAAACAGTGTTAAAAACAGTGTTGAAAAACACTATTGAAAACAGTAGTGGGAAACAAGATTGGGAAATAGTGTTGGCAAACAAGGAAAAGTAGCAGTGTTGGATAATAGTGTTGGAAACAGCAATAGAAAACCATATTGGAAAATCGTTTTGGAAAAATGTGCTGGAAAACAAAGTTGACAAAAGCAAAAAGTAATGCCGAAAACTGTGTTAAAAAAAAGAGTATTGAAAAACAGGGTTGAAAACAGTGCTGGATACAGGGTTGGAAAATATTGTTAGAAACAGGGTTGGGTAACAATGTTGGATAATAATCTTGGAAAACAGTGTTAGACAACAATGTTGAAAACAGTATTGGAAAACCGTGTTAGAAAATCGTTTTGGGAAAACTGTTTTGAAAAACTTTGTTGAAAATAAAGTTAAAAACAGTGTTGGAAATAATATTGAAAACGGTTTTGGGAAACAAGATTGGAGAATTGTGTTGAAAAGCAGGGTTGGGTAACAGTGTTAAATAATAGTGTTGGAAAACAGTGTTAGACAACAATTTTAAAAACAGTGTTAGAAATTCGTTTTGGAAAACTAAGTTGAAAGATTGGAAAATTGTATTGGAAAACAGTGTTGAATAATAGTATTGGAAAACAGTGTAAGAATACAATGTTGAAAACAGTGTTAAAAACAGTGTTGGAAAACGGTGTTTGAAGACAAGATTAAAAAAAGAGTTCAAAAACAGGGTTGGGTAACAGTGTTGGCTAATAGTGTTGGAAAACGGTGTCCGAAAATCGTTTTGTAAATCGCTGGAAAACAGTTTTGACAACAGAGTTTTGAAAGCAGTATTGAAAAACAAGGTTGGAAAACAGTGTTAGAAAATAGGGTTGAAAATTAGTGTTGGTAAATAGTTTTGGAAAACAGTGCTAAGAACCTGGAAACTAGTTTTGAGCCGTATGCGTTATTTTTAAATTGAATTTTAACCATAGCAAAAAATCTTTCGTATGGCTTGAAGATGATGAAGATGAATCATGCAAAGAAATTAAAAAGTTAAAAAACGTAGCATCATTCATTAGCCACCCTTTAGTTAGAGCGAATTAGCAGGTACAACTGAACTGTTTAAAAAAAGTATAGCCTACTTTTCAGGGCGCTCTCTCGACCTTCCTTCCTTTTGCCAGCCCAACAACTTGAAGACCAAATCAAATTGTTGGCTGCTGCTTTTGGTTTTCTCTTCTCCTCTTTTTTTTTTTAATAACTTTGCTGCTGCTTTTCGTTGCCAACGAGACAACTTTTTCAATAAGTTGTGAGTCATGTTTTTTTGGATATCCTGGCGGGTTCTCCTGGCTGCTGCTGCTGCTGCTGTCCTTGTTCAAACTAATAATGAAATCGTAAACTAGTTCATCGCTTTTTGTTGCAATGTGTTGCTGTGTTGCTGGCCATCAGACGTCGGAGAAAGGAAAGCAGCGAAAAGTGTTTGAACAACAAAATCTCACACGCTACGACAATGCAACGGCAGCATCGGCAACGGCAACCTGCACCTTGTTTGCCTTTGGCAACAAAAATAAAAAAAAAAAAAAAAGGAAGGAAGGAAAAAAACGAAATGACAGCAGCAGCAACTTTTATTTATTTTATATTGGGTGAGTTCCTCCACCCAGAGACAGGAGGGAGGGAGATGGACAAAGACTTACACTGCCAATAAAATTGGAAATAGAAAATGTTTTTACACAAAACTTTTCGTATGTCTTTTTTTTCCTTTTTGGCTTTGGGCAAACCAAAATGCCGGACATCAAGCATTTTGGCTCAAAGGATTCGACAGGCAACAGACAGTTGGCCTGGCCCAGAGAACCAAACAGACAGACAGATGGCTTGTTATTACACTGATTTATAAATAAACTGTAAATATTTGAACATGCTGAAAAGCAGCGGCTGAACCTCCTCCTCCTCCTCCTCCTCCTTCTATTGCAATATTCGAACACTTAAATTTATAATCCTTTGCCCGGCTCAATCAATGAGGGAGAGAGAGAGAGAGAGGAGAGCTTAGTATTAAATGTCCAATCAACATGCATAATTCCCAATTACATGACGCAGGCACAATTATCGATTCGATAATTCTTTGAAATATCGTTTAATAATGCATTTGTTCAAGTGTTAATTCCCCTTTAATAGAGTGTGCGGGGTAGGGGGGGGTAGGGTCAGGCATGTTTGTCTTGTAAGCAGCATATGCATTTATTAAAAGCATAAATATTGAAATATTAAGCTGTGAGTGGCACAAACAAACGTTATATGCAAATATATGCCACAGCATCATCATCATATCCTGCTGCTGCTGCTGGTCCTAGTAAGTCCTGGCAATTTGCCGTTTCAACTAGATGAGAAGCAGCAAGCAGCAGCTCCTCCTCTTGCTGCTTATTTGCTTAACTAAATGCAACTTGTGAGTTGTCAACTCACACACAAAAGTTGTTATTGTTGGCTTAAAGGGTGGGTGGGGGGGGGAGTAAGTAAGAATTTCGGAAAGGAAATATATTCCTGGTGTTGATAACTAACTGCTGTTCCAAGGGGGGGGACTGCTGTTCAAAGTTCGGTCAGCTAGGGATTTTGTGGTGTTTGTGGATTTACCAACACTACTTTTTTGACTTTTAATGAACTTAGCAATACTGCCAAGCAGGAAATGAGTTTTCATAATTGATTTGGATGGCTTGACTATCGAAAGATATCCAAGTTCTGGCTGTTTATATGGAAACAGTTTTTTTTTTCATCCCAAGGTTTGAAAATGGACAGAAATGGCCTTCTTCAGTTGTTGTGAATGCAAAGTCCATCCTATACATAATTTGTGTAAGGCTGACTTCACACTGTTTGATGCCTGAGACATGACAATCAAGTAGTTTAAATTATTTTCATTGTGAATAGCTTGTCATTTGACATTTAAAACAATACATTATGAAGGCTAAGGCATGAGACATGATAATCTGGTAGGCCTTCATGTTGCCTTGTTTTCAATTTCAAATGACAAGCTATTCACAATGAAAACATGACAACACAAGGGCCTACTAGATTACGTGGGTTGCTATTTAAGTTTCTGGCCTAGCTCACTTCTAGCCATTTTAGAGGACCAATTGGCCTTTTCCCAAAAAAAAAGTTTGGACTTTTATCGATAAAAGCTTCATACAACTCTTTCATGTGTGACCACGTTTGATATCGATTAACGATTAATCAAAAACTTACCTCGGCAGAAAAAGGGGAAATTAACTCGTGAACATTTTCGTGCAATCATTTTTTACAACTTTCGACGTGGATTATCACGACAAGAGTGCAACGATGAACTTAAATCTGTGGTATGGCGACGAGGCACCATCCTATGGCACTGTGAAAAATTGGTTTAATGAAGACGAAGGTCGTGAAGGTCGTCCAAAAACAGTCGTTGTGCCAGAAAACATTGATGCCATGCGTGAACTGATAATGCAAGATCGTCATGTGACATACCGTGAGATAGAGGCATCCTTGGGCATTTCTACCACCAGAATACATTCGATATTGCGTTAAAAAAGGTTTGTTCTCGTCAGAATCGCTCAAAAAAAGGCTCGTGTGGATTGGTGCAAAGAAATTTTGAAAAAATATCGCGCTGTTTCAAAAGACGTTTATAAGATCGTCACAGGTGACGAATTATGGTCAATCGACCGTGTAGATCTTCGAAGACGAGCCAAATCCAACGAAAGTCGTTCGTGGAAGAAGCACTTCGAAGCAAATGGTCGCCTGTTTCTTCGGTAAAACTGGTCATGTAGCGACTGTTCCGCTTGAGCAACGTAGCAGGGTCAATTCTGAGTGGTACACCACAATTTGTTTGCCTGAAGTCTTCGGAGAAATTCGAAAAACGAACAAGAGAAGACCGATCATTGTGCACCATGACAATATGCGAGCTCTCACACATCAGCTCACACCAGCGCCTTTTTGAGCGCCCAAAACGTCGAATTGATGGGTCATCCGCTGTACAACCCTGACTTGGCACCCAATCACTTCTTTTTATTCCGATTTTCGTCGCCAGAAGATGCTGTTGAAGTGCTCAAAAACCATGTTTTGGAGGTGTCTCAATCGGAGTGGAAAAAGTGCTTCGACAATTGGTTTGAGCGCATGCAAAAGTGTATAAATCTTGCTGGAGAATACTTTGAAAAACAATAAAACCATTTTTGATCATAAATATTCGCGTTTTCATTATAAGGCCAGAAATATATACGTACAAGCCATTTAAGACCCTAGTTTTTTTAAATACTCAAAAGTATAACAGAAATAATTTTAAGTTTTTAATAACTCAATTAGGTAGATCACATATTTTTAACGAAGATTTTTGCCTCAATTGTCACACAGAAAATCTCATAAGAAGGTGCTAAAAAAGTGGTAAGAAATACCTCTAGGGAAATACCTTTTCAGGCCAGCTTAAACCAGACTCACTTGACCCCTAATAACACAAAACAAAAAAAAAACTTTTGAAACTTTTCCACGGCAAGTTTCTCTTTTCTTTTTTTTTCTTTTCTTTTTTTCTTTGAACATTGCATCCTTGAAAAGGCTTAAGGCCTTTAAAAATTTCTTTGCGAGCCGACTCAGCTGTGATTTCCTGACTGCAACTTGGCCAGCTACTAGGTAGCTACTATTACCACCGCTCCACTGGCTTACTCAACAACCTGAGGCTATTTGTGTTTGTATTTGTGTTTGGATTGTGTGCAAGTATTTGATTTAGGAATTTCCAGTTTCTATTTCTTGTTATTTTTTGTTTCTCTCGGTAGATTTATTGGCATGTGCCTCCAACTGCCAGCAGCAGTTCAGGTTGTTAGTGAGACGCTTTAAGCTTAAATATGTGGGGGGGAGGGGGAGGTGTGGACAGTTTGTTTAGAATTATATTGGTATAGACGAGACTCAAATATATTCATTTCTTGCCTCCTATTTGCAGTGGCCATTACCTGGACTAATGCCCCGGAGAATCAATATCCCATCTTGGGTGAGGATTATGTGGTCAAATGTGAGGTGAAAGCGGATCCAAATCCAACCATCGATTGGCTGCGCAACGGCGATCCGGTAAGTGTTTGGAAGGAATCTTTTAAGACCTCTGAAATGGTGGGGGGAAGGTGTTTTGAGTTGGACAACAGAAATGATAAAAAAAAAAAAATTGAAAAAAAATATTTGAAAAAGAAAAAAAATATATTTAATATCAAGAAAACTACGCCTTGATGTTTTAGGCTGAATAAAGTCGCTTACTAAAAGCAAAATAACCTTAAAAGCAAAAAAAAGTTGGAAAAAAAATAAAAAAATAAAAAATAAGGAAAAAAAATGAAAAAAAAAAATTAATAAAAAAAAAACAAAAATTATGAGAAAATAAAAAAAAAATATTTTATATCAAGAAAACTACGCCTTACTCTTTTAGGCTGAATTAAGACGCTAACTAGAAGCAGAATGACCTCGAAATCAAATAAAAAATTACAAAAACAAATTAAGAAAAAAAATAAAAAATTATTAGAAAAACAAAAAAAAAATATTTAATATCAAGAAAACTACGCCTTAATTTTTAAGGCTGAATAAAAGCAGAATGAGTTCGAATTCAGAAAAGTTAGAAAAATAAACATTAAGAAAAAAATACAAAATTTAGAAAAACATAAAAAAATTAAAGAAAAAAAGAAAAAATTATGAGAAAAAAACAAAATATATATTTAATATCAAGAAAACTACGCCTTACTGTTTTAGACTGAAAAAAGTCGCTTACTAAATGTAGAATGACCTCGATTTCAAATAAAAGTTACAAAAAAAAAATGATAAAAAAATAAAAAATTAGGAAAAAAAAATAAAAAAGTAAGAAAAAATAATTAGAAAAATTCAAATTAAGAAAAAAATAAAAAATGTCAAAAAACATAAAAAATTAAGAAAAAAATAAAATTCTTTAATTTTTTATTTTTTTCTTAATTAAAAAAAAAAATTTTAAAAATTATTTAATATCAAGAAAACTACGCCTTACTGTTTTAGGCTGAATAAAGTCGCTTACTAAAATCAGAATGACCTTGAATTTAAATAAAAGTTAGAAGAAAAAATTAAGAAAAAAATAAAAAATTATAGAAAAAAATAAAAGAAAATTAGTAGTAAAGAAAAATCCGGCATCCAAACAAAACACAAATTAAAAAAACTAAAGCCGACCCAACTCATAATCTTGTTTTGTGTGCTTTGGGTTAGAGAACAGAAATGATAAGCAAAACAAAATCTAGGAAAAAAATTTAATATCAAGAAAACTACGCCCTAATGTTTTAGGCTGAATAAAGTCGCTAACTAAAAGCAGAATAACCTTTAATTCAAATAAAAGATAGGAAATAAATATTCAGGAAAAAAATAAAAATTAAGAAAAAAATAAAAAATTAAGAAAAAATAAAAAATTTAGAAAAAAATAAAAAATTAAAGAAAGAAAAAACCCAGCATCCAAACAAAACACAAATTGAAAAACCAAACCCTAACCAACTCATAATCTTTCCGTCCTCCCCTTCCCCCACAGATACGCACTGGCGACAAATATGTGGTGCAGACCCATGGTCTACTTATACGCGATGTACAGGAGACCGATGATGGTATCTATACCTGTCGTGCCGCTGTCATTGAAACCGGTGAACTTTTGGAACGTACCATACGCGTTGAGGTCTTCATACGTCCGGTCATTACCCTCTTACCCAGCACTTTGGAGGCCATTGAGGGTAAACCATTTGCCGCCAATTGTACTGCCTTGGGTAAACCGGTGCCAGAGATAAGCTGGATTAAGGATGCCGCTCAACAGAATGTGGCCACGGCCGATCGTTTTCAGGTGAATCCTCAAACGGGTCTGCTCACTGTCAACTCGGTGAGTCAGGATGATTACGGCACCTACACATGTATAGCCAAGAATGCGGCTGGTGTGGTCGATCAGAAGACCAAATTGAACGTTCTGGTGCGACCGGCTGTCTATGAGTTCTATAATGTGACCGGAGTGAGTAAGAAGGAAATTGCCATTACCTGTCGGGCCAAGGGACGTCCCGCACCGGCCATTACGTTCCGTCGCTGGGGTACCGAAGAGCAGTATGCACCCGGTGTGCAAGTCGATGATGAGCGCATTGTTTTGGAAACGTATTTCGATGAGGAGCGTGGCGAGAGTTCGGGCACTCTACGTATAGCCAATGCCCAGCGTTCGGATGATGGTCTGTATCAGTGTATAGCTGTCAACAAGGGTGATACGGCCTATAAGACGGGACATATTGCCGTTGAATTCCCACCCGACTTTACGCACATGAAGGAGCTGCCGCCCGTTTTTAGCTGGGAACAGCGTAAGGCTAATCTCAGTTGTCTGGCCATGGGCATACCAAATGCCACCATTGAATGGCGCTGGAATGGACGTAACATTAAGGATCTGTTCGATACCAATCTGCAAATAGACGGCACCGGTCCACGCAGCGATCTGATTGTACATCCCGTGACCCGTCAGTATTACTCCGCCTACAAGTGCATTGCCACCAATATTCATGGCTCGGCCGAGCATGATATGCAACTGAAGGAGGCACGCGTTCCGGACTTTGTATCGGCAGCCACACCCCGTCAATTGACCGCCACCACCATGACCTGGGATATACGTGGTCCACCCACCGAACTGGGTTTACCCATTTTGGCATTCAGTGTGCAATACAAGGAGGCGTATAATCCGGATTGGTCGACGGCCTTAAATCGCAGCTGGTCACCCGATTCACCCTACATTGTGGAGGGATTGCGACCACAGACCACATATAGCTTCAGATTTGCGGCACGAAATCAGGTGGGATTGGGCAATTGGGGTGTCAATCAGCAACAGTCAACGCCGCGTCGTTCAGCCCCGGAGGAGCCCAAACCGTTGCACAATCCCGTACAGAATGATAAGGAAGAGCCCGTGGTAGTGTCACCCTACTCGGATCACTTTGAGCTGCGCTGGGGTGTGCCAGCAGATAATGGCGAACCCATTGATAGTTACCAGATCAAATATTGTCCGGTGAGTAAGCTAATTTGGGGGCAAACTTATTTTCGAATTTATTTTAAGTTTGCAAGTTTTTGTTTTTTGGCAAACTTATTTGGTCTAGCATACGTTTGTATGTTAAGAAATTGCGAAAAATTTGGTTGAATTGTTCTTTGTTAAGGGCACTAATTATTCTTAGTTAAGTTTTCGGCAAACTAATTTGTACTTAAAATTTGTACAAATAAAAAGTTTGGCCAAATAATTTGAGCAAACAAATTTGTTTCTATTTTTTTTTTAATCTTACTTTTCACACAAGAGAATGGGACCTTTAGTTTAATCCCAAATTCGAACGGCAATATTATTTGATTAGCTTTATCATGGCTAATAATCCCACTGCTATTGCCAATAGCTGGTAAAGCTAACCGGTTTTAAAAGACTCACACACTCGCTCTCTAATTTCTAATTTCAGCCTTTCGCAAACATAAAAAAAAAATTTACTCAAATAATTTGCCATAAGTGATTAAACTTTTGTCAGTAGAATAGTTTGTCAGCAAACATAAAATTTGTTCATATAAGCTAAGGTCCAAAGGCCCAAATTTCGAGGGAATTTTGGTTCAATTGGGCCGAATTGGAAACTTTTTGAGAATATTTGAGCAAATTATTTGCTTGTAGAGCCATATAAAAACCATAGATGATCAAACTTTTGTCAGTAGATTAGTTTGTCAGCAAACACAATATTTGTTCATTTAAGCTAAGGTCCAAAAGCCTAAATTTTCAAGGAATTTTAGTTCAATTGGCCTAATTTGATAACTTTTTGGCAATATTTGTGCAAATTATTTGCATGTTTTGCGCTAAGTTCACACAGGCAAATAATTTGTCCAAAATTTGATGAAAATTTTAAATTTGACCAAATAGTTCGTGCAAATAATTTACCACAGATGGTTAAGCAAATACAAAAAGGTAGGTCAAGCTTTTGATACCAAAATTGTTTGTCAGCAAACACAAAATATGTGACAAATAATTTGACCGAAATTTAATGGAATTTTGGTTGCAATAGGCCCAAATTATCAACTTTTTGGCAATATTTTAGCAAATTATTTGCGTATGCAGCCATAACTTTATTTTATTTAAATTCTCAACAATCTGCAGTAATTTGCGTTTAAAAATTGGTCAAATTATTTGCGTGTGTTACCTGAGCTTTAGTTTTAAATATCTAAAAAAAATCTAGATTGTGCAAATAATTTACCATAGTTGGTCAAACTTTTGTCGGCAAACACAAAATTTGTATATTCAAGCTAAGGTTGGTCCAACTTTTAATAGCAAAATTGTTTGTCAGCAAACACCCAAATTGTGGCAAATAATTTGACCAAATTTAAAAAAAATTTTGGTTGCAATGGACCTAAATGGGGAACTTGTTGGCAAAGTTTGTGAATTTAAGCTAAGATTGGTCAAACTTTGATAGCAGAATTGTTTGTCAGCAAACACAAACTTTGTGGCAAATAATTTGACCAAATTTTAATGGAATTTTATTTTCAAATGGCCTAAATAGGCAACTTGTAGGGCAAAATTTGTTAATTTAAGCTTAGGTGGGTCAAACTTTTGATAGCAAAATTGTTTGTCAGCAAACACAAAATTAGTGGCAAATAATTTGACCAAATTTTAATGGAATTTTGTCCAGGGCCTAAATGGAACTTGTTGGCAAAGTTTGGAATTAAGCTAAGGTGGGTCAAACTTTTGATAGCAGAATTGTTTGTCAGCAAACACAAACTTTGTGGCAAATAATTTGACCAAATATTAATATTTTATTTGCAATGGGCCTAAATAGGCAACTTGTTGGCAAAATTTGTTCATTTAAGCTAAGGTGGGTCAAACTTTAAATACCAGAATGGTTTGTTAGCAAACACAAAATTTGTGGCAAATAATTTGACCAAGATAGATACTTAGATAAATTTTTAATCTTTAGTTTTTAAATTCTTTGCCCATTTTTAACAAAATATTTAACCCCATTCTTCCACAAATTTCTTACCCTTAGGGCAACAAAATTTCGGGCACTTGGACCGAATTGGAGAATCGTTGTCACACGGTTGATGTGGTCGAGACCACCTCCTATGAGATGACCGATCTCAATGGCAACACCTATTACCGCATCGAACTGAAGGCGCATAATGCCATTGGCTATTCATCGCCCGCTTCGATCATTATGAAGACGACACGAGGTGAGTCCGATTCTGCTAATAATAATCTCGGCACATTGCTGTATTCAGCCGGATACAATTCCGGTGGCGTCAGTTCGCTACACAAACAACTTTTCACAAGTACAACAAGAACAACCACAACAACATCAACAATCACAACGCTGGCCACAACAATAATAAGCATAACATTACTTAGTGTCCTAGTGTCCACCTCAATGTTAGTCTAAAACTAAAACAATCAAAATCACCTGCGATCGATCGAAACCAGTAAAAAAAAAAAAACAAAAAATCAGTCGAAGAAATCTCTTTACACTTAACCATATATATATATATATATATACAAATATATATACGATATATTCAACTATTTTTTATTGCTCTATATATATATACATATATCATATATTGAAGATATTGAAGAAAAAAAAAAATACCCTAAATATTTTGCATACATTTTTGTAGTGTTTATTTTCACTCTCAATTTGAGTTTTATGTTTTTTCCTTGACTTTTACTCAGTGCGAGATGTTTTTTTTTTGGTTTTTTAAATATTTTTTTTAGCCGCCCAAAAAAATTGAAATTTTTGTTGCATGCTTTTGTGCGTCGTTTATTTTGTGTAAAACTTTCTCTAACCCTTAATGATATATTCTATGTATAAGTGTACATTCCAACAAAAAAAACAAAAAAAGAGAGAGAGATCCAAACTTCAGGCGAAGTGAGGGGTTACATTTTTCTGTGACCCACTGTGACTCTGCACTGAGCCAAAAAAAAAAGTCCTTCTAAATTTGTTATCTGTGTAGAGATTGATCGTTTCACAGGGCGTTTGCTGTTCTCTCATTCATGTCATTTCACACCCAGCACACAAGTGTTGTCCTCCCCCCGCTCACACACACACACACACACACTCACGCGCATACCAGATCATCTGTTTGCCCCAAAAAGTAGGCAACTTTTTTAAGTACTGTTCGTCCTTGTCTCTTGTCTCTCTGTCTCTCTCTCTGTGTGTGTGTGCGTGTGAGAGAAACATTTGAAACACTTACATTTATTTTTTTTAAAACAAAGACAAACCCTTTTTTTTAATTAATTTAGCTTAATTATTTTATATTTTTGTGTGTGCATTAAATTTAATATTTTAAAAACGAATTATTGTAATAATTAAAATTAAATTACTTAAACGAAATGAAAATGTAAAATCTAGTTTTATTTTTATTTTTTTTTGTTCTTTAATTTAGTTAAATGTGTGAATTAAGTTAAAATTGAAACAAAGAAATATAAAATAAACGCTTAAAAAATTTTTAAAAATAAATGTGGTAAAGTTTTTATTCTATCTCTCTCTATCTATCTCTTGCTCGCTCGTTTAAACGTTTGTTGTTCCGTTCGCTGTTGTGTTATATTAGAGCGCTGCTTGTTTTTTTTATCTTAGAGCGCAGTGACTGTCCAACTGTAGTTGTTCTCAAACCTTTTTTTTTTTATTTAAACTTAGCTCATAACCCAACTAACTAAACTAACTCTAAAACACACACACACACACATACAACAACAACTCGGCCAAAACTAATCACAACTACACAAGTCGTCGTCTTCGTCGTTGAAAAAAAAACAAAAAATTCTTTTGTGTGTTTCCTTTTCTTCCTTTTTTTCTTCTACTACTTTTCTTTGTTTTTCTCTCTTTTATGCTGTGGGCAAAAAAACCAAAAAAAAAAACAATTTTATACTTAAATCAACGTACAGACAATCCCTATATATCAAGCAGTTCAACTCTACTGCTTCACACCACTGCTTTACTCTGCCTGCTGTGGACCGCCGCCGCCGCTGCCCTGACCCTGAGCACTGCTTAAGCATAAACAAGCACAGTGGAACAATTTTTTTTTTTTTTGCTGCGTGCGTTGTTGTTTTTTTTTTCTCTCGTGTGTGTGTAAATACTAAGAACATAAAATAAAACAATTTAAAAAAATCAAGTAGAAAACTTACATCAAATATCACTAGGGTTGGGGGTAAAAAAAAAAAAAAAAAAAAAAAACAATTCCATTAAATGTACAAAACAAACCACAAAAAAAAAATGCCAAAATATTTTATTTAATAATTAAATTGTTTATCTATTGTATGACTTAAATTCATATATAATATTTTACCGTTATTTAGTTATAAATTCAAAACCTGTTCCATTTTGATGAGTATCCATGTGAAACAACAACCACTGCCAAAAAAAAACATGAAAAGAAAAACAACAATTTTATTAGCCCAAGTTTCAAAATATACAGTGAGTGACAAATGTTTACGTACAAAATTTTTACGTAAAAATTTTAGATTTTACTTATGCGTATAAACAGAATCAATTCTAATTCTTCAGCGATTAGCCTTCCCTTAAAAAAAAACTTTAAAAATTGACTTACTCCCAGACCCCAAAGAAAGCGATTTGTACTTAAGTTTTGATAATTTTGAAATTTTTTACAAATTTTCAAGCGCCATTCGAAAACATCTTTGGACACTTGCTGTATATTTGTTTCGCACCACCGTTGAACCCAAAAAAAAAATTTCCACATACTTGTTTGTTTTATATTGTATACGTTAAGGGGACAATAAGTAACTAAGTAAAATATCAACTTATTAAAAATTTAAAAACTAAAAAAAAAAAAAAAAAAAAACAAAGTTTCCAACCTACGAATTTTTTCACCTGGTGTAAGCTTAAAACCCCAAAAAAAAAAAAAAAAAGGAAAACAATTTTTTAAAGCAGTTCAATTTAGATATTAATCATAAAACAAAATCTGTATACTGTATACAACTTTTTTTTTTGTTTTTTTTTAGTGAAACTGAAACGATTTTTTCTAGCTAAATATATATATATACACATACATACATGCATACCTATATCATGGCGAAATATACAATATACTTATACAATATATCTAGTTATATAGTTAGTGAATAATTCAACCCGCCAGAAGTCAGTTTGTTTTTTTTTTTTTTTTCATAAAAGATAATAAAAAAAAAAAAAAAAAAAAAGCTTCAAAAATTGCCATAAAAAACCCACTGTATGCAAGCACAATGCAAGCAGTTTATCAAACACACATTGCATAAGTGTGTCATTGAATGTTAATAACTAAGCAGTTCATTTTAGGTAAAATAAAGCTAAAGAAACAACTTTAACAGAAGCCTCTTTGTTGTGTGTGTGTGTGTATATGAGTGAATGGGGGTTGGAAGGTTAGAATGTTTAAAGGTAATATTTCTTATTTGGAATACATCATAAACACATAAACTAACTACATTCACATACAAAGCTAACAATTTGGATAAAAGATACAAAACTCGTTAGTTAACAATATCTTAAGATTCTAAGGGCGGACTTACACGATGTGGCAATTTGCCATAGATAAAGCAGTTTTATGTGACCATGTCATACAAATTTATGTAGTGCCACATGCTACTGCTTTATCTATGGGAAATTTCCACATCGTGTGAGTCCGCCTTAAGGCCCGATTTCTCACCTTCAACATAGCACTATGTGTCACATAAACTTACAAATAGCAGTGTAAATTCTAAGTATATAACTGACATATAGCAGCTACAATATATAATAGATGAGAAATCGGCCTTAAGTATCACAAGTGAAAAGATCTTTTAAATTTTTTATAATAACTTTTTATAAACTTCACTTTAACTTTAAGCTATATCAAACATCTATATTTAATATAAAGGCACCAAAACCTAATGAAAGTACAAGATTTTTGTTCTTTATTGAGTCTTCGTATCAGCATTTGTGCTTTCAGATCAATTAGAATCGGTTCTATTTCATCTGATTTCTCAGCTGAAAATAACTCGAAGGAAAACTCAGCTAAGAAATCAGTTCGTTTAAATACATGGGTTGCTATATATATATATTTCTGGCCTAATAATGAAAACGCGAATATTTATGATCAAAAATGGTTTTTTTGTTTTTCAAAGTATTCTCCAGCAAGATTTATACACTTTTGCATGCGCTCAAACCAATTGTCGAAGCACTTTTTCCACTCCGATTGAGACACCTCCAAAACATGGTTTTTGGAACACTTCAACTGAATCTTCTGGCGACGAAAATCGTTGACCACGGAATAAAAAGAAGTCCTTGGGTGCCAAGTCAGGGCTGTACGGCGGATGACCCATCAAAATCGACGTTTTGGGCGGTCAAAAAGACGCTGGTGTGAGCGCTGATGTGTGAGAGCTCGCATATTGTCATGGTGCACAATGATCTGTCTTCTCTTGTTCGTTTTACGAATTTCTTCGAAGACTTTAGGCAAACAAATTGTGGTGTACCACACAGAATTGACCCTGCTACGTTGCTCAAGCGGAACAGTCGCCACATGACCAGTTTTACCGCAGAAACAGGCGACAATTTGCTTCGAAGTGGTGCTTCTTCCACGAACGACTTTCGTTGAATTTCGCTCCTCTTCGAAGACCCACACGGTCGATTGCTGTTTTGTTTCGGGCTCATAAGCATAGATCCATGATTCGTCACCTGTGACGATCTTATAAACGTCTTTTGAAACAACGCGATTATATTTTTGCAAAATTTCTTTGCACCAATCCACACGAGCCTTTTTTTTGAGCGATTCTGACGAGAACAAACCTTTTTTAACGCAATATCGAATGTATGCTGGTGAAAGAAATGCCCAAGGATGCCTCTATCTCACGGTATGTCACATGACGATCTTGCATTATCAGTTCACGCACGGCATCAATGTATTCGGGCACAACGACTGTTTTTGGGACGACCTTCACGACGTTCGTCTTCATTAAACCAATTTTTCACAGTGCTATAGGTTAGTGCTTCATCGCCATGCAAAGATTTAAGTTCATCGTTGCACTCTTGTCGTGATAATCCACGTCGAAAGTTGTGAAAATGATTGCACGAAAATGTTCACGATTTAATTCCATTTTTTTTTTCGATTAATCATTAATCGATATCAAACGTGGTCACACATGTAAGAGTTGTATGGAGCTTTTATCGATAAAAGTCCAAACTTTTTTTTGGGAAAAGGCCAATTGGTCCTGAAAATGGCTAGAAGTGACCTAGGCCAGAAACTTAAATAGCAACCCACGTAATATACAAATTTTTTGTAGACTGTTTAAATCAAAACCGTGTAAAAACAAAATTAGGTGTATGCCGCCGAAAATGCCTCTTTTTTGGTGACCCAGTTTAATTTACTGTGAACGCCACAAATGTTATCGACTGACGATCATCTGTTTATCGATAGATAGTTTAGAAATGAAGCTGCCAATCGATACCAAAGAAGTTTAAGATGAGGTCGATTAAGTCGAGATTTACACGATGAAGCAAACTATATGAAGTTTTCTTAGTAGGCGCAAAATTGAGGGGAATTCATTTAGACCTATTAAACGAAACGTATAGAAGTACATTTTTGTCTCTTTTTTAATTATGAATTTTTTTTTTGTTTGAAAAATATTTTTTTCATCGTGTAAATCCCGTCTAAGTGTTGTCACAGGTTTTCTAACCCAAGCCTGAAGTTCTAAAATATTTTCATTTAATTTCTAAGCTATGTTATCTAGTTAACAGCAACAATTCCAATAACATAACTGTTAACTGAAATGTAAATTTACTATTAAGTTTTTTTTTTGATACCCAAGCCAGCTTAGGTATACACAAATAATTTACCAAAACCAATGTTAATGTTAATTTTAATACTAAAATTTTAATTGTAAGACTTTTATAAATTTAACAAAAACATTTCACATACTTATATATATATTTTTTTTTTGGTACTATAAAAACTTTAACTTAATTATTTATTGTAAATTGGTTACCAAAAACTGCACTAAGAGTTTGATTTTTCATGTTGTTAACACACACCAAAATGCTTTTACTACCTGCTATTTGAAAAACAACAACAACAACTACAACAACAAAAAACTAAAAGTTTGCTTTCTTTTTTAAGTTGAAACAAATTGCTTTTGGCTTGTATTGGCGCTGATTCTTGGTATTTTGCGAATATGTTTTCTGTGCTTAATTGTGCTCTATTTTGTAATCACTCACTCACACACACACACTTTCCTTTTTTACGTAAACATAATGCTTTTCCCCCAACCCCCCTCCACACCCCAACCCCCTCATAACCAGGATGATTGCATGAGAAGCTGAAAAAAAAAAAAAACATTTGATTTGATTTGATTTTCTTTTGATTTTGTTTGGCTTTTACGTTTTTATTTTAGTTTAGTTTTGAAATACACACACAAAAATGTAAAATATGTATAAAAAAAACAGAAAAGAGAGAGGGTATTAAAACCAGGAGTTAGCCAGACTTAAATTAAGTACAGAAAAAGTTGGGGTTGGGCTTAAGTTAACATTTGAATGAATTGACAAATTTACTAATCCCACACACACACACACACACACACACACACACATTCTCTGCACACTACGCCCACTCTCTCTTCTCTCTCTCCCTCTCTCTCACACACACACACACACACAACGCGCCTCCTGCTGCTGCCTCTCTTTAGGTATCGATGTCATCCAAGTGGCCGAACGTCAGGTACTCTCCTCGGCCGCCATTGTGGGCATTGCTGTGGGCGGTGTCCTTTTGCTGCTCTTCATTGTGGATCTTTTATGCTGTATGACCGTACATATGGGTGTCATGGCCACCATGTGCCGCAAGGCCAAGCGATCGCCCTCGGAAATCGATGATGAGGCCAAATTGGGCAGGTAAGCTAAATCACATAATCTTTCCACCCCAACCCCCTCCCACCCCCCTCAATAAACTGTAATATTGCACTAAAAATGATGTTACCTTTATTTTTTTTTTTTGTACGAAAGCCAAAATTCAACACATCCGGACTTTGAGTACCATTGGGTCTATGCGCGTCCCAAATCCTTGCTATTCAATCGAAATTCTTTAATATCCGTTTGATTTCTTTCCCCAAATTCATGTTGACATTTTTTAGTGCAATATTCTTAAAATACACACAGAGAAAAACCACACACACACAGTATTTGCTTAATTTAATTATTTATATACTTGTTGTGTCGCCCCCCCCCCCCCCCCCTGTGAGTGTGTGTGTTATTTGTACAAATTTAATTAGTTATGTACTAGTATAAGCGGTTTAAGGGTACCACAAGTGGCAATTAAGGGAGAGAAATAACAAAAAAAATTTAAAATTTTTGATTCCCTTGCACCCTAAAATCCCACAAATTTAAACACAATTTTTGAAATCATTTTTAAGGTGTCCGAAAAGTTTATTAAATTAAAGAATTTGTTTAGTTTGCCAAATAGGCAAACAAATACAGGGTGGCTAATGAATATTGCTACATTAAGAAACTCAAATATCTTGTTTTTAGGGTAAGGTAGATTTTTTTTTTTGTAGATATGTGTTAAAGTTCATACAATTTGATTTAAATGGGCGTCATCTAATTCCAGTTAGAAAGTTTTCAGAATTAACCAAAACTCCTCATTTTCGGCTACATATCATATAAGTTCAAAAATTACTTTCAAATCAACTTAAGCTACAGCTTCAAGTCTAATTTTCAGATATTTTACCTTTTACCTAAATCTCCAAGGCACTTTTGAACCTGCTTTTAGTCAGGTATAACCGCTTTATAAATATATTAGCGTATACCCGCGGTTTCGCTCGCACTTGTGTAAAGAACTAAGTATTTAAAAATGAGCATGAATAACAAAATACATTTTTATATTTTTATACGAATGTACGAAGAGTATATTGGGTTTGTGCAAATGTATGTAACAGCCAGAAGGAAGCATCTCCGACCCTATAAAGTATATATATTCTTGATCAGCATCAACAGCCGAGTCGATATATAGACATGTTCGTCTGTCCGTATGAACGCTGATATCTCAGAGATGGTAAGAGATAGAGGTTTGAGGTGTAGGGAACATATATTTCTTATACTTGCAGGCAGGTTAAGTTAAGTTTTGATTTTTGCCACGCCCCCTGCCTCCCCCGCAAATTGAAAAAAACTTAATATTTTCCACAATTTTGGAGTTAGGTTGTTTGAACCTTTTGAACATATATTCTACTCATCATTACCTATGGAGCCCCCATACATCGTTTTCCGATCAGATGAACGATAGTAGAGTTGCCACCCCCGCAATTTGAAAAACACCTCAAATATCCCGCAATTTTAGAGTTAGGTTGATCGAACCTTCTAGACATATATTCTACTCGTCATTACTTATCGAGCCCCCATACATTGTTTCCCGATCTGATGAACGATGGCAGAGTTACCACCCCCACATATTGAATAAAATCGAATATCTTCCACAATTTTAAAGACAGATTGTTTGAACCTTTTAGGAATATATTTTTATCGTCATTACTTATCGATCCACCATACACCGTTTTCCAGATCAGATGAACGATGGATTCGCCCAATTTTAAGTAAATCAAATAATTACGCTGCAGCACTGCCGTAATCGTGATGGGCAGCACTTGTAACAGATTGTGTGACCCCACACTTTAAAGTTATTAGTTATATACAAATCTACAAATCAGGTACGGGTATATTACAGTCGGGCTTGACCGACTTTCTTACTTGTTTTATAACCATTTTTCCGCCAATTTCGCTTGGGGCTTATTGCAAAATTGGAAAATCCCGTTGGTAACATTTTGTTATGTACAGCTCAAAGCTAATCTCTTCATAAATAAAGAGAGTTTCATTCATAAATTGTCCGCCTATTTGAAAATGATTTTAAATCCGATCAAATTGGCAAACAAATTTTGTAATATTTTTCCTCCAGTTTTCCGGACTAGCCAAATTTTCAAAATCCTGATGGTAGTATTTTGTTATTTAAAAAAATAAATTTGAAGCTGATCAGATAAAATCTGTACATCAGTTTTCCGTCCATTTTCGACTTTCGTGGAATATTTTCAAAAATTTCAAAGTAATATGGGTGGTGGGTGAATTTTCCAATAAAAGTGAATACAATTTTATTTAAATTTCCAGATAGAGCTTCAAATAGGATTTGGGTCCGATCGAATGGACGACAAAATTTTTTTCAAGAATTTTTTGCAAATTTTCCGGATTTTCCAAAATGTGAAAATATGTTTGGAGTTGTTCGAATGGACCATTTTCGTATTTTTGGGTTAGGATTTTCCAAATTTTAAAAGTCACTTTTATGTCAGGCTTTACAAATCTTTTTGATCCCAAAAACGACCCTATTCCCTTACGATTTGGTTCGTTTTAGGGTCGAAAGCAATAGGTAGAACACATGGGACTGACTTTCAAATTTGGATATAGAACTAATCGCTAAACCCATTTTCCACCCAGGGGGTTGTAGTGGGTTAATTTTTCCGAAAAATTGGTATGCAGTTATTGTTGCATTTTTAGTTTGGAGCTGATCGGATGATAAACCAAAAAGTTTCATACAATAGTTTTCGGTACATTTTTTCACATTTCCCGGCGGAATTTTCCAAAAACCCCGTTTTAGTACTCACTTTGGGAATAAGATAAAACTACAGAAAAAAATGCAGCTTGCTATCTCTAATGGTTTGGCCTGTGCAAGGGTCACCAATCAGTCAGTCAGTCAGTCAGGTTGAACTCTTTTATATATATATATATATATATCGGTCATCAGCCTTTCTTTAGAAACTTTCTTTCTTAGAAACCTACGTTTCGGTACGTACCAAAAACGTTTTGGGATTAATTATCCAGTTTTAACTATTCCAACAATTCCAAATTGACTCAAACCTCAGCTAATAAATCTTCTTCTTCTTTAGTACCTTATTCCCTTGTGGAATACAGTGTCCCAAATATCCTTATTCCTTTCGAAACATTTTGTTTGGACCAAATTTGCACCAACCGTTTGAAATCGAAAATTTTTGGAAAGTGAAATGGGGCGGCTGATGTGATTTAAATTGAATAGAAAATACATATAAATGAAATTTTGCAAGTATTTGTACACATTACACCTTAATCAAGTCAATTGTGAATTGAATTTTAGACTTTAAAGCTCTATACGCAGCTGCGTAGTATTTTAGATAGTGTGACCAGATGTATTAAGTAATTACAGCAAATCTTTAAATCGGTGGTATTTTTCAATGCGTTTTGTTTTGAAACAATGAACGCGTTCAGCAGAAACACCTGATTACTGATCAGCTTGATAAAACTGCACTTATAATGTAGCATACTTTTTGGCATTTGGAAACACTTTTCATGTTTATATCATATTAAACACAGAAGAGCAAATGTAGGCTACGTAAATTACCAAGAAATATATCATTGATCAGGTAGCAAGTTCTTCTGCTGAACACTGCCATTGTTTGTTTCAAAGTAAAATATGTTCCACATAGTTTAACATAGTTTCCATTCCATGTAATGTTAAGCGCAACCTGTACTTTTCAGCTCCGTATGGGCTCAATGTTAAGGGTGAAGAAAGCATTTTGATTTGTTGTAAATAAGTTGATGTGTCCCCTTTTTGCTGTCTTGTGGTACCCGTCTGCTCTTACCCTTTGAATGTTTAATAAGCTCACAACATTTATTTGTTTTTTTAATTTAGTATCTCATTTAGTTCAAAACATTTTTTGCTACACGATACATTGCCACCACTTCACACAAATATGGATGATTTTTACTTTACCTGATCATCATTGTCACACACATTATTTACCATTTATACCCATATCATCATCATCATCTACTTGTACTATCTCTCTTCGAACCAATCCAAATCCAAAACAAAAAAAAAAAAAATCCCCAAAAAATACCACCCAACAATCCATCTAACCACGCAGTCTTTATGGTTGGCGTTTTCCGCTACCTTATTGCAGTGGACAGCTGGTTAAGGAGCCACCGCCATCACCGTTGCCACTGCCGCCGCCAGTTAAATTGGGCGGCTCACCAATGACATCGCCATTGTACGTATTCCTTTTTAGGTTCTGTTTTGCCGCTTTTCCTTCCTGCCGCCTTCCTTCTGAACTCTATTTTAACACTTAATGTGATCCTAAATCATACTCGCACTTTGACATATACATATATATATTCATGTAGAACTTCATGTAGCACTAGAATGCATGTTTTAAATTTAAGTATACTTAGAGTGGTAAGTATGAGCTAAGCTTAAAGCTTGATGATAAGGAAAGCTATTCTTCTTTAGAGTTTGCCATTGGGAATGTCTCTAGCCTTGAAACGGCTTAAGTTTAGCCATATTCGCATTTTAGCTAAATATATAGGGTGGCTAATGAATGCTGCTACCAAAAAATAATTTAAGTTTCTGGCCTAGTTCACTTCTAGCCTTTTTCAGGACCAATTGGCCTTTTCCCAAAAAAAAAGTTTGGACTTTTATCGATAAAAGCTACATACAACTCTTTCATGTGTGACCACGTTTGATATCGATTAACGATTAATCGAAAAATGGAATTAACTCGTGAACATTTTCGTGCAATCATTTTTCACAACTTTCGACGTGGATTATCACGACAAGAGTGCAACGATGAACTTAAATCTTTGTATGGCGATGAAGTACCATCCTATAGCTCGGTGAAAAATTGGTTCAATGAAGACGAACGTCGTGTAGGTCGTCCAAAAACAGTCGTTGAGGCAGAAAAAACATTGATGCCGTGCGTGAACTGATAATGCAAGATCGTCATGTGACATACCGTGAGTTGGAGGCATCCTTGGGCATTTCTTCCACCAACATACATTCGATATTGCGTTAAAAAAGGTTTGTTCTCGTCAGAATCGCTCAAAAAAAAGGCTCGTGTGGATTGGTGCAAAGAAATTTTTAAAAAATATAATCGCGGTCTTTCAAAAGACGTTTATAAGATCGTCACAGGTGACGAATCATGGATCTATGCTTAACAAAACAGCAATCGACCGTGTGGGTCTTCGAAGACGAGCCAAATTCAACGAAAGTCGTTCGTGGAAGAAGCACTTCGAAGCAAATGGTCGCCTGTTTCTTTGGTAAAACTGATCATGTGGCGACTGCTCCGCTTGAGCAACGCTGGACTGTCAATTCTGAGTGGTACAGCACAATTTGTTTGCCTAAAGTCTTCGTAGAAATTCGAAAAACGAACAAGAGAAGACAGATCATTGTGCACCATGACAATATGCGAGCTCTCACACATCAGCTCACACCAGCGTCGAATTGATGGGTCATCCGCCCTACAGCCCTGACTTTCATTTTATTCCCGCTTATCAAGGGAAAAATGCGTGGTCAACGATTTTCTTCGCCAGAAGATTCAGTTGAAGAGTTCCAAAAACCATGTTTTGGAGTTGTCTCAATCGGAGTGGAAAAAGTGCTACGACAATTGGTTTGAGCGCCTGCAAAAGTGTATAAATCTTTCTGAAGAATACTTTGAAAAACAAAAAAAAACATTTTTGATCATAAATATTCGCGTATATATTTTAACAAATAGGCCAAATATAAGCTAAGCTGAACAATGTTTAAGTATTTCCAAAGGTAAACTCTAAGGAGCGTTTCCTTATCAAATCTAGGTGGTTATTACATAAATTTATGTTGCTTGCTTTTAGGCTAGCTATTTTTTTAAAAGCAGACCCTTAAAAGCAGTAGCTTTGCTTTGGATGCTTCTTAGTTTAGAGCTTTTGATACTTTTTATAACATATTTACTAATTATTGCTTACTTTTTCCTCAAACAGAGACGAAAAGGAGCCCCTACGCACACCCACTGGCAGCTTGAAACAGAACTCCACGATTGAATTTGATGGACGCTTTGTACATTCGCGCAGCGGTGAAATAATTGGCAAAAATTCAGCGGTATAAATCCAAAAAAAGGGAAATACGAAATAGTATTAAACTAAATAATCCAAAAAACAAAAAGCGAAACTATGTAGTAGCTAGCACTCAACCTACCTACGGAACTCCAACTACGACGAACAACAAGCAAAAAGCCAAAGCTGTTTAAAAATTATGTTTTCTAATTGGCAAATTATGTTTTTTCATGCATATAAACATATAAAATAGTAATATCTAAGCTATACATGTTGCTTCACATTTAGTATTCGCTGCATAGCTTCATTCTCACACACACACACACACCATACCAACCCAAGTTAAGGACGAATCTTAGCCTAAAACTAAAATTAATGCCTTACCACAAAAAAATTACAATTACAATTTATTTAGCATTTAGTATAACTAACTTAAAACATGCCATAAATAAGTTTTAACCTTAAGTTTATTACAACAAAAACACAAATACTTCAGTTTAGTACTTAAAAACCTGAAACAAAAGACTTTGCTAAGAAAGAGAGAGCATGACACAACTTGATTTGATTTTCCTATATAATAATATTTGGCATACTTAAACTTAAACTTACGAACAAATGCTCAATGTACTTGAATTATAAGGTACAGTCCACAGAGTTAAAAAAGTTGGCGACCGTGACACAATTTTAATTTTAACTTTGCCAAAATCCTAGTTTGGAACATATGATTTCGTTTGATTTTGAATAAATGTAAAAATTAACAAAATTGTTTAAGTATAAATTTAAGAGTAAATCAATAAATAAATATATATATGTATATGTACACAACTGTATTTAAAAATTGTAAACTTTAAGAACATTTTTTTTTTACTACACAAATAAATAAACATATACATACATACATATATATGTACACTCAAGTAACTATATATATATATACAAGCATTTTCATTTGTTTAAGGCAGGGGTCGGCAATGAAAGCTTTCCCTCCGCTGTCCTCTTTTGTAGCGAGCTTTTGTAGCTTCTGTTGCCCAGTTAAGTCAAGCGCCTTGTCCGAGCTTTTTTTTACCCTAATATATATAAAAATAATAACAAAAATATACAAATTTTTTAAAATAACAATTATGTTAAAAGCTACACTCCCCCACATACACACACACACACACACACACTCAAAATATTTTACTGTAGGAAGAAGAATGTTTGGCAAAAGCTGCCTATTCAAAATATGGCATACAATTTTTTTTTTTTAATTTGTGTAGCTTTTTATATAACTTAAACCGAAAATATTTATATATATATATACACATACATACATATATATATATATATATAACAAAATTTAAAAGAAACATGAGAAACTGAAACGAGGAAAAATAAAATCGTATTTACTGTACCATAAATAAATGCCAACTGGAATTTGGTTTTATTTTACATAAAGGAAACGAGTCAGTCAAAGCCTTCTACTTTTCAGATATTACAGTTTTTGGGCATCTAAAACTGTAAAATTAGTTTAAAAAAATTATTATTGCCTACTTTCAAGGGTATCCATTCTAGCTGTCAAACTTAACTAAATTACCAGGCATGAACAGAATGCAAATTCACAAGAACTATCAGCTGGCCAAAGCACTTCCTTATAGACCCTTCAAATGGCTGAGAACTAGCGTTTGTGCTGATGCAGTACATGTCAAACTGTTGAGTTCAGCCGTTACCGTTTTAGCAGCACTGATTGAACTGAGAGTCAAATCCTTATAGTCCTTCAAATGGCTGAGAGCTAGCTTTTGTGCTGATTCAGTACATGTCAAACTGTTGAGGTCAGCCGTTACAGTTTTAGCAGCACTGGTTCAACTGAGAGTCAAATTTGGTCCGTGCTCTAAACTGTACAGTTTTAGCAGCACTGATTGAACTGAGAGTAAAATTTGACCCGTGCTCTAAAACTGTCAAATTGCCATTTTGGCAGCATTGAACAAAAAATTTCGCAATTTCGAAAAAGTAAAGTACCAGGCCAACAGAAACGAGTAGTAGGTAACTATAAAAAAAAATGCAAGTGGCAAAATTTCCATTGCCTATCCTCCAGGGGCAGCCATTTGAGCTGCCAAATGGCCCTTGCATGATTTTGAAATAAAATGTGGGCCCTCATATCGTACAGTTTTCAGACCTGCACAGTTTTAGAGTCCAACTTTATTAACTTATTCAAATTCCTCATTTATAGACCGATTGAAGGAATTTTAGATTTAACCAGCGCTTTTCAAACTGCAAAGTTTGGCCCTTACAGTTTTAGAAGCACTGTTAATTTGAAACTCTAATTTGAACGGTGCTCTAAAACTGTAAAAATCGACCGCCACAGTTTTAGAACAACAGAAATGACTAGCAGGTGAATTTTTTTAAGGCTGCCCCTGGAAGCAGGCAATGGAATTTTGGTCACATTAGTTAAAAGGGCCAAAATACACCAAATCCTTTAAATCTCAGCTAACCGCAGGACTATTGGCATGTCCTTTGGCCAGACGATAGTCCTTGGAAGTAGAATCATTTTGACACCAATTTGGTCCTGTTGCTGGCCAGGATATGGGAGTTGGTTTTTTTGCCAGGATAATCCAGGATATAGTAATGCCATCGCTTGAAAATATACAAGGACCAACTGCTGCCCCAAGCACATCCTTGTAGTCCTTCAATTAGCCGAGTAATGGAGATTTTTGTGATTCAAGGATAATATTTAAATTGCTCATATCTGGCTTATATACCGCCGCAGGACCTCAAGACTTGGTTTCCCCGAATCCTGGCAAAAATTCCGATCGATTGGCATCAAAGGATATGGGGGTCCTCTAGGCACCGGACACTTGAAATTTTTGCCAGGGTCAGGGTCAGCAAAAATGTAAAAAATCCTCAAAACCCACCTTTTCTCAGCCATTTGAAGGACTACAAGGATGCGCTTTGGCCAGCTTACATTTCTAACTAATTAATGACGAATGGCATCGAGAGATCCTGGAATATCCTGCCAGGAGCCGAGTTTTTATGGCATTTTCCTGAAACTTAAAAAGGCCCTAGCGGCCGTATCCTTGCCAGGATCAGGATCAAACTGGTGGCAAAATGATTCTGTGACAAAGGACTATCATCTGGCCAAAGAACATCCAAATCGTCCTGCGGTTAGCTGAGATTTTAAGGATTTTGGGTTTTTCGGCTACTTCTAGCCCGGCCGAGGCTGAAAAATTACAAGTCCCGGATTCCTAGATGACCCCCATATCCTTTGATGGCAAACGATCAGAATTGTACCCAGGATTCCGGCAAACCAAGTCCCAATGTCCTGCGGCAGGATTTGCGCATGCTAGGACGATTTTAAGATTCCACCAGTGCTGGTCAAACTGCCCCGTTCAGCAGCTACAGTTTTAGCAGCACTGCTTGAATTAAACTTCAAAATTTGGCCTGTGAAATAAAATTTCTCGCAATTTCGAAAAAGTGAAGTACCAGGCCAACAGAAGCGAGTAGCAAGCAGGTGACTTTAGAAAAATTCAAGTTGCAAAATTTCCATTGCCTATCTTCCAGGGGCAGAGCAAATAGTAGTAGTGCAGACAAGAACCATGTAACCATTTAACTTAAGTTAGTGTAGACACAAACCAGCATTTAATTAACACTTCAAAAAATACACACAAATATTTGTAAATATAAACAGAGATTTCATTAAACATTATTAAAAAATTCCACATAGTTTTTTGTTTTGCATTTGGTTTTTTTGGATACTTAAGGACACTCGCCAGCAGCAGGATCCTAGATGCGCCACAGTCGAGAGAACTCTTCAAGAAGATCTCCATAAAGCCATGTCCTGTTCTCCGGTTTCAAAATATGACTAAAAATCTGAAAATAAACAAAAAAATAAAAATTGGGATTAAAATTTATGCAAAGGTAAGGACTAAAGGGATGTGCTTTGGCAGGAAGCTAGTTCTTGTGAAATCCTGCCCACAGAGGAGATTTTAGAACTTAAATAGCAGAAAGCTGCCGTATCCTGGCCAGGGTCAGCACAAAATTGGTGTTAGAATGATTCATTTTCCAAGGACTATTGTTTGTTTCAAGGATATTCCAGGATTTGGTAATGCCGTCGAATGCTAATTCACCAGGACTACCCGCTGACCAAAGCACATCCCTCTAGTCCTTCAAATGGCTGAGATATAACGTTTTTTCTGATTCAAGGATAATATAAAATTTGCTCATATCTGGCGCATATCCTGCCGCAGGACATCGGGACTTGGTTTCCCCGCATTCTGAGGACAATTCCGATCGATTGGCATCAAAGGATGTGGGGGTCATCTGGCAACCGGGTACTTGAAAATTTTTCCAAGGGTCAGGGTCAGCAAAAATGTGAAAAACCCACAAAATCCACTTTATTTTGGCCATTTGAAGGACTACAAGGATGTGCTTTGGCCAGGAGATGGTCCTTGATGAATAAAACTCAATGGCATCAACAAAGCCTGGATTATCCTGCCAGGAGCCGAGTTTTAAGAACTTTTTGCTTAAACTAAAATAGGCCATAGCTCCCGTATCCTTGCCAGGATCAGGACCAAATGGGTGGCAAAATTATTTTTTCACCGAGGACTGCCAACTGGCCAAAGGACAACCCTGTAGTGCTGCGGATAGCTGAGATAATAGGGATTTTGGGGTTTTTGACAATTTCTAGCTGAAAAATTACAAGTGCTTGACCCCCATATCCTTGAATGCCAATCGATCATAATCGATCCCAGGATTCGGGCAAACCAAGTCTCGATGTCCTGCGGCAGGATATACGCCAGATGATGAGCAACTGAAATATTATTCTTAAATCACAAAAACCTCCATTACTCGGCCATTTGAGGGACTACAAGGATGTGCTTTGGTCAGCAGTTGGTCCTTGTGAATTAACAGGGCAAGGCATCAAGAAATCCTGGATTTTGCTTCCAGCAGCAAAGTTATAGGGACTTTTCTCTATAACGAAATTAGGCTCTAGCTTGCCTATCCTTGCCAGGATCAGGACCAAATTGGTGGCAAAATAAATATTTTTTTAAGGACTAAATTCGGGCCAAAGGATATGCGAATAGTCCTAAGGCGAGCCGAGTTATAAAGCAATTTGTGTGATTTGGGCATTTTTTAGGAGTGGCTAAACCGAGCAAAATCTTTTGTCCCTAAAGCACATACTTTGATGCCAATCGATCGGAGAAACTAAACCCCGATGTCCTGCAGCAGGATATAAGCAAGTTATAAGAACTTTTCTCTTAAGCTATAAGAGGCCATATCTTCTGTATCCCGGCCAGGATCAGAACCAAATTTTTGTCAAAATAGTACTACCCTCGAGGACTCTAATCTGGTCAAAGGACATAAGAATAATCCTTTATATAGCTGAGATATTAAGGATTTTGTGTTTTTTTTTACCATTTTTAGCGATGCTTAGCCTCACAAATTTCATCCTTCAATCGATTAGGATTGACTTCGGGATATGGGCGTACCAAGTACCGTTATCCTGCGTCAGTATATAAGCCAGATATGGCCTGATTACTAAAATGAACCTTAAATCACAAAAATCGCCCTATCTTGGCCATTTGAAGGACTATAGGGATGTGCTTTGGCCAGCAGATAGTCCTGGTGAATTAACACTAGATGGCATCACCAAATCCTGGATTATCCAGCCACAACTTTAGGGGATCGGCGATGCATGCTGCCTTCTATAATAACCGCACTTACACAGGCTATGCCAGTTGATTCCTGCGAGTATGTACATGTACATAAGTTGCTTTTGTATGTATGTACATTAAGGTAAGTTGAGTCAGAGGGCGGGCAGCCTAAACCTCCATGCCGGCATCTGAGCGTTTTCCCTGACGCTGCAGCGCCTCCTCGGAACTAAGTTTGGTCTTCTCCGTGCGCGTATGCCATACCAGCACTTCGCTACACTGATTGGCCAGCGGCTGTAATTGTTCCCGTTTGGTCAAATGTCTCAATATCTCCGATTCCTGATAGCCACGTTGCACTTCGTACGAGAATATGGCTTGCGGATTCTTAATGAACAAATCCAGACTTATGGCAAATGCAGCCATATCAATGGGAAATGGTCGCTCTGGCCGCCAAGCGGCATTAAAGCCTATCACATGTGTTTTATCCGCATTCAGCAGGGGTCGCTCCACCATTAGGCCACCCACCAAACCCACGGGCCAAACGCCCACACGACCCGGTTGGATTTTCAACATTTCCGCAAACAGCTCCACCGAATACGAATTGTCATCGTCCATGAAGTAGACCAACGCATGCCGTTCCACATCCACATGGGCACGCAGCCAGGCCAAGGCCAGATTGCGCTGCTCCACGCCGCGCGGCTTAATCCAATTGGGATCCTTGCCCTGCAGCTTAAATTCGGGCGGCGTTTTGATATTCAGCTGCGTGAAGCGTTTCTCCAGACCAGCGCGAAGTAAGAGATTCCTAACCAGCGGCGTGGTGGTATTGGAGTCCTCCACAATGATCCAATGCAACTGTGGCATGAGCATAAATAAATGCGATAATCTGTGTGGAAAAATGTGTGGTTAGGAATTAAGTTAAATGACAGCGCTTACCTACCTGGTTAGCTCCGCCTTCTGGGCGGGTCGCGCATATGTTGGCGTTATGGCATAGATTTTGGGCAACGTGTCGTCCGCCTGTTGATTGGCATAAATGACCTGCAGGTATTTGGGGCCCTGGCAGGAGTGTTTGCCATTCCGGTGCACCATTATGAGTATAATAATAAATATAATGATTAATATAAGGACTTGACGTGGCCGTATGCGCACCTCCGACATAATTAAATTCGATTAAAAACTAGAATGCTGCAAATGGTAATAACTGTAAACAAACTCTCGCAGTGTGACCAGCGTGGCTCTAAGCTGAGGTGCTGTTCATTAGAGATGGGCCAATAGTTGGGCATCGGGTAACGAACATTCAAATTCAACCAAGTGTGACCAGCGTGGCTCTAAGCTGTTTATTAGAGATGGGCAATAGTTGGGCATCGGGTCAGTGTTGCCAACTTTTGAGCACTCAAAAAAAAGCTGTTTTCAACGGGAACAAAAGAAAAAAAAAGCTGTTTTTTGCAACAAAAAAGCTGGAAAAAGCTGATGATTTTTTTAATCTTTTTACGAATATTTTATAATATTTCAATGATTTTATCTATTGTCCCAATCAAATGCAGATATCTGATTGGTAATTTATAGTCAAAACAACATTTGCAATGTCTTCACAACCCAAATCTGTAAATATATGTTTTAAAATTCAACACCTTATACTTAGTATAGAGTTAAGTGCATCAGTTTCAGACCTTTATAATGCTGACCTGACTGAAGACTCTCTAATGCTACATTTATACTACGCTGAGTTTGCTATCGAAATCGTTATCGACGCAATAACTCTGAATTGGCGTTTATACTGGCACAAGGTTGCGTCCTGCGTCCATCAAAGCAAAAAAAAAAATTTTAAAAAAACAGAATGAATACAAGTGAACTTTATTTATTAACTGCCATGGGGAAAAATGATGCTATGATGATGCAATTTATGGATTTGGCGGGGATGTCTGCAGCAACATTTGATTTTCTGCAAAGGAAGCCACGACGACGTCGGGTGTCCACTGAAATCTCTTTTCCGAGCCTACAATGTGTTCAAAGTTAATTTGAGAAGAGAATAAAACACTTGCTTACCTTTCTTTTCAGCCATAATTGCAAATTTTTCCAATTTAACTTGACAACTTTTTTTATATATTCCCGGCAAAACTTTCACAGCTGTTTTTTGTTGTGCTAGTGGTGATAGTTGAAAATGATAGTCGAATGATAGGCAGAAATTGGCTAAAATTATCGAATATACCCCAAAAAATCGAATAAACTCTGCAATCGAAACCGGCGTCCGTACAAGACGCCACTTTTTGTCACCACTAGGGCCCTATACTTTTTACATGGGAAAGACGCCGCGTCTTGGGCAAGACGCCAAAACAGAAGACGCAACCCCTAGTATAAACAGGCTATAAGCTTCAGTGTTGGGCCATGGCATAGACAACATCTGGATCGCGAAAGCAGCAAACTCTATAAATCTGTTTCTGCCACCAGAATTTTTCTATGAAACTTAATCGAGATTTACACGATGAAGCAAACTTCATTAAGTTTTCTAAGTAGGCGAGAGATTTCAATGTATTTCTAAACTATTCGTTTCATAGGTCAGAAAGAGTTCATCTAAATTAGACGCCTACTAAGAAAACTTCATGAAGTTTGCTTCATCGTGTAAATCCCGTCTAATTGACAAACAAAATTATAAAAATGTTCTTAAAATGTATACGTTAATACAAAAAGTAGTTAAATACCTCAGCTTAAATTGCTTTATAAGCTAAAAGAGATGACAAAGTTACGTTTTGCTTACAAGTTTTGCAAATATTTTCACTAAAAACGAAGAAAAGATGTAAAAAGCTGAAAAAAGCAAAAATTCTTCAAAAAAAAAGACAGATTTCCCGCTACCCGCTGTTTTCAATTTTTTCCCGCTTTGAACTTTGAAAAAAAGCCAGATCTGACGGGAAAAAAGCTGAGTTGGCAACGCTGCATCGGGTAACGAACATTCAAATTCAACCAAGTGTGACCAGAGTTGCTCTAAGCTGTTCATTAGAGATGGGCAATAGTTGGGCATCGGGTAACGAACATTCAAATTCGACCAAATGTGACCAGAGTTGCTCTAAGCTGTTTATTAGAGATGGGCATTATTTGTTGCTCTAAGCTGATGTGCTGCTCATTAGAGATGCGCCATATTTGTGTATCGGGTAACGAGCATTCAAATTTGAAATTTTTCTTGCAAGCAGGCCATGACTTTAACTTTGTGCCTTTGCTTTTGTCAAATTTTTTCCAATTGCTCACTCAAGTTTTGTATTCCATTTGATACAATACAAATCATTCACAAGCTGTAAAAAAAAAAACCAAAAACTAACTAAAAATGTCCTCCGTTTCGAAATCTTCCACAATTCCCACCCCACAGCTGGAAAATTCACGCAAATTGAAATTCGTGGGTTGTTGTCTGCTCAAAGACGAAGAATTGGCCAAACTCTATCGTTTGGATGAACTTACCGATGAGGAGCTGGAGTCGGTGGGCCTGGAGCGTAACTCTTTAATCGATGATTATCGTCATTTGCATGAGATGTCGCAGCTGAAACAGCGTCCAGAATTTTTCCAGCGTCCACGCTCCAAATTGCTGCCATATAAATTTACGCCACCCATTGAAATTCGGCCCAGACGTCAATATGGCTTCAAGCTATTGAATCAGCTGGTCAAGATGAATTTCGATATGGCGGCTTTTAGTGGTTTTCTGGAGGAACATTTTCTCATCTATACGGATTATAATTCGGATGCGGCCATGTCCTTGATGTCGCCCAAGGAACGTGAACAGCAACGTTTTTTGTCGCATTGCGATTATTTGGATAGAATGTATATGCGTGGACAACGTACCGAGGCTATGGATATTGTGGTGGATGCCTTGATACGGTTCACCAAAAGGGGTACGGCCCAGCGGGAGAGCGCTGCGAACAGAAGCGGCATTCCTCGACTCATACGCAGAAATGACAACTAAGAAAGAGAGAGAGAGTGAGAGAGAGACACATTTTTCGGCCCTGCAATCAAAATTTAAACACAAATTCAAATTAGCTGCGAACAAAAAACTCTAAATTATTGCTTTTAAATTTCCCGCTTAGCTGGCAATTCAAATTATTTGCCGCCCCGCCAGGCTAGAGCTGGCCCATTTCGCTGTCGTGAGAGTTAGCTGTTAGCTTTAAGTCGCTAGAGCTGGCCCATTTCGTTGTCGTGTTTGGCCGTGCTAGAGATGTGTGATTTAGCTGACAGCCTCTCAAATTGTTTTTTGTTTCAAAATCATGGACGCACCCAACCACACCAATTCATTTAGCCCGGATCCGGACATGTCGGATATACAACAGTTGCTGCATCTGGAGGCCCTCAAGCATTATGCCGACGACTGGAAACATGTGCAGCTTCAGGTGCAGGAACAGACACGCCTTTGGTCGGAACTCAAATGGGATTATCAAGATTCATACTCACGCTATAGCCGCCTGCTCAAGGAGGTGGGCATTTGCCACATATTACCCACAATTGATGCTAGTCCCGTGACCGAAATGCGCCAACAAGTTGATAATATAAGCACCACCCTGGGCCAGGATCAGCGTCCCTTGGCTCTCAATGAACAAGCCCTGCTCGAGCAGACCACACAACTCGAAGCCCGTCATCAGCCGCGTAGGAAATTGTCCCTAGAACAACAAGACTTTGCCCAGAATCATGAGAATCTCAAGGCCCTGGGCAGCACGCTGGATAAACTGGAGCTGGCCCTAGAGGTGGCTGTGGGGCAGACCATGAATCAGTTGGTCCCTGAACTAAAGCATTTCTAATTTTAGTTTTTATTGTTCTCAAATATATATATATATATTAAAATAAACAATTATCAATCCAATCCAGGCAGCGTTCTACAAGAAGAAGTAAGGCATTAGTAAGCGGGCATAAATGGGGTTAAGGGGGGGCGGGGGGCGTTTTACCACTTGGATCGTTTGGACCAATCCTTGGGCGTCCAGTGCAGACACTTGGAATCTATGCGTATTTTACGCTTCTCCATGGCCCGACGATGTTGCTCAATGGTTTCACGATTAATGCATACGATGTACTGACCCTTGTAGTAGTTGATGAGGTTCAAGTTTTGCAGCGTGGAGATGACATCCTCCTTTTTGATGGAAGTGCATTCGCAAATGTCACTAAGAGAGGGAGAGAGAGAACAACGGTTAGTGAATGTAAGCGAGAGAGAGCATTGAAAATAACAGAGGGGGCATTTTTAACGGCTTTTTGAAGCGAGAGAGAGAAAGAGAACAAGTGTTAGTGCCCAGCGGCGCAGAGCTAAATGTGTTCTGCCGAAAGTCTGCATTACGCCTGACGAAAAAGTAATGCACTACAATCGCTGCTTTTCGTTAGAGCAGTGTTGCCAATTTGTCCTTTTTCCGGATAGATCTGTCCTTTTTAAAACTGGCATTTACGGAAAAAATTAATTTTTTATTTTGTTGTTATACACTTGAAAAGTGTATATTAATTTTGGCCCAAGTTTGTAACGCATAGAAATATTCATTTCCGACCCCATAAACTATATATATTCTTGATCAGGACGACGAGCCGAGTTCATTTCCGCTTGTCCGTCCGTCCGTCTGTCCGTCTGTCTGTCTGTCTGTTTCTACGCGAACTAGTCTCTCAGTTTTAAAGCTATCGAGCTGAAATTTTGCACAGAGTCTTCTTTTTACTGCACGCAACTAATATGTCGGAACCGGCCGGATCGGATGACTATATCCATATAGCTGCCATAGGAACGATCGGTCTAAGAACAAGTTCTAGTTAGAAAAACTTTTTTGTTTTCCATCGTAGCGTCACTAATCTTGGTATATGTTAGTTTTATATGCTTCCACATAATTCTGGAAAAATGTATTAAAATCGGATCACTATAGCATATAGCTGCCATAGGGTCGAAAAATAAGTCTTTGTGAAAAAAACTTTTTGATTTCCATCGTAGCGTTTCCAATCGTAGTATATATTTGTTTTATATGTTTCCACACATTTTTGAAAAATTTATCAAAAATCGGATGACAACAGCATATAGCTGCCATATAAACGGTCGGTCAAAAACAGCTTCTAGTGAGAAAAACTTTTTTTGTTTTCTATCGTAGCGTCCCCAATCTTGGTATATATTAGTTTTATATGCTTCCTAATAATTTTGAAAAAAAAAAATTATCAAAATCGGATGACTATAGCATATAGCTGCCATAGGACCGATCGGTCGGAAATATTTTTCCTAGTAAATTGTTGAGTTAAATCAGTTTTTCAAGTGTATTAAAACTTCGGCGCAGACGAAGTTAGCTTTACCTTCTCGTTACTTTTTTTTTTTGTCCTTTTTTAGTTTTATAAATTCACACCAATAGCTAAATTCTGTTTTGCTTTGAAAAACTTTTATTGGGATTCCCAAGCACATCAATTATTTCTACCAAGAGGGGTATCCCTCTAAGACGGGATTTACACCATGAAGCAAACTTCATGAAGATTTCCTAAGTAGGTGAGAGATTTTTATATGTATTTCCTTACTATTCGTTTTAAAGGTCTGAAAGATTTTCTCTAAATTCGACGCCTACTAAGAAAACTTCATGAAGTTTGCTTCATGGTGTAAAATCCACGACTTGGTACGAGCCGGTAAAAAAAAGGTTTTAAGGTCCTTCTCAGTTGTTTTAAAAAAGTTCATAGTATCCAAAAAAAAACTGTTTAAAACAAAACTTTGCGTCTTCTTCAGCCGCATATTACAACATCCTGCATGAACGGTTTTGAAAGCTCTTTTTCGGTTCTTTAAGTTTATTATCTCATAAGAGATTTCTTTGCTACTTCTGGATGTTTGCGAACTTATTGTTTTAAAAAACTTCTTTACAACAAATGGACTTTTATTTTGATAAGATTTTGTTATCCATACATTTTTACCAAAAGGCTATAAATTGCCATCATTATAATGATGATATATATATATATATCCTGCAAAAAAGGTATCTTTTTACGATAAAGTTTATTTATCGAACAATATCTAATTAAATCTTCCATAATATGGTGAAAGCCACGGTCAACAATGCATATATCGCCAGGATTTGAAAGCGATCTTAGACCGAATTTACACGATGAAGCAAACTTAATAAAGTTTCTCAAAAAGCTTTTGTTTGTGGTACAGAGGTGTGGTGGAGTGGCTTGCCCGTCTACGCCTCTTTCCTACAAGCAAGAGCTTTTTCAAAAACATCATGAAGTTTGCTTCATCGTGTAAATCCCGTCTAAGTCCAATGAGATCTTCAAGAAGCTTTTTACCAAATATGTTATAATTAATTCTAAACACATTTCTCACCTTAAAAATTCTGCAAAAATGATGCAAATCGTATCTTGGAATGATAATTAAATTGGTACACCAACTAAAAGTCTACAATAATTGAAGTTATAAATTTCACGGAATTTTTGTAAGTCGCTGATTGCATTTTAAAAATCAGAAAACTTGTTCTTGGCGAGTGTCATAAAAATTTGGGAATTTTTAGAATGGAGTGGTTAGGACGAAATGATAAAAATAGTTATTTAAAATCCAGAGTTGATACTAGAAGTCTAAACTGCACACTTAAATACTGCATACTTTGAAACTGCATACTTAAAATATGAATAGGGTTAGAGGTCCGATTCGCCCTGTTTTTTTTTTGTTCTTTTAAAAAAAATCTGTCCGTTTTCTATAATTTTTGCAAGGGTCATCTGTCCTTTATTATTTTGAGAAGGATTTGGTAACACTGCGTTAGAGGGATAGTAATTGAAACCAAACAGAAACAAATACTTGTGTCACATACGAGCCAATGCCTAATTTGTTCCTTTTCCGGCTATTTTCCAGATTTTCCACACTGAGAAAAACGCGTAGATAATATTTTTGCCATATGGGCTTTGCCAATAAGTTTGAAGCTTTGGAGTTTGAAACAACAACACTTTTCCGGCCATTTTCCCGATAGGTTTTTCCAAAATGAAAAAGTCATATTCGTGAATGTGTGATTTTAAAAATAAATAAGGAGCTATTTGTGTGGAAACTATACTTTCGGCCATTAAACTCATTTTTAACCCATGGGGGTGTAGTGGGTTAATTTTTCTGGAAAACTGGTATGCAGTTATTCTTGAATTTTTATTTCAATTTTTTTTAAAATTAGTTTGAGTCTGATCGGATGATAAACAAAAAAGTTTCATACAACGTTTTCTATTTCCCGGCGGAATTTCTCCAAAAACCCCGTCTTAGTACCTTCAGAGTAAGATGAAACTACAGTAAACATAAGAAAGTCGGTCACCCGACTGTAATATACTCTGTACCTGTTTGTACCTGTATTGCGGTTCGATAAGTAATGATGTAAATATATGCCTAGTCCGAACACTACAATTGGTTTGCGGTTTTAAATTGCACCCTAACGATCGAAAAATGCGGGATATTTGAGGTGTTTTCTCAAATTGCGGGTTGGCAACTCTACTATCGTTTATCTGATCGGAAAACAATGTATGGGAGCTCGATAAGTATTGATGAGTAGAATATATGCCAGAAGGTTCGAACAACCTAACTTAAAATTGCGGGATATTTGAGGTGTTTTTCAAATTGCGGGGGTGGCAACTCTACTATCGTTCATCTGATCGGAAAAACAATGTATGGGGGGCTCGATAAGTAATGATGAGTAGAATATATCAAAAGGTTCGAACAACCTAACTCCAAAATTGCGGGATATTTGAGGTGTTTTTCAAATTGAGGGGGTGGCAACTCTACTATCGTTCATCTGATCGGAAAACGATGTATGGGAGCTCGATAAGTAATGATGAGTAGAATATATGTCTAAAAGGTTCGAACAACCTAACTCCAAAATTGTGGGAGATTTGAGGTGTTTTCAATGCGGGGTGGCAACTCCATCGCCATCGATCGGAAAGTAATACGGTTTTTTTCGATTTGCGGGGAGGCAGGGGGCGTGGCAAAAAAAAACTAAACGTGATCTGCCTGCAAGTAAAAGAAATATATGTTCCATACACCTCAAACCTCTATCTCTTACCATCTCTGAGATCTCAGCGTTCATACGGACAGACGGACAGACGGACATGTCTATATCGACTCGGCTGTTGATGCTGATCAAGAATATATATACTTTATAGGGTCGGAGATGCTTCCTTCTGGCTGTTACACACATTTGCACACATTTGCGCCAATAAATCATACCAATTTTCTATTTTGTACACTTCGGTACAGAGTATAAAAATTCAGCTTGCTATCTCTAACGGTTTGGGCTGTGCAAGGGTTACCAATCAGTCAGTCAGTCAGGTTGAACTCCTTTAGATTGGTAATGGAAGCCCGATGACTCTTGTCTACTTCTTTTATTACGAGTAATGCAGGTTGTATGGGATTGTTTTCTTCATACTCATGCTAAAGTAATGCAGGAGTAATCTATTAAGTAATGACTATTTGCGCCACTGGGCGTGTTAGTGAATGTGAGCGAGAGAGAGAGAGAGCAACGAAAATGGGAGAGGGGGGGCTTTTGCCCAGCTTTCTCACTCACTTGATTGTTATGGTGGGCTTCTCTCCATCCGTGCTGGGATTCTGGCTTATAAATATCTCCAATATGGTTTGCGCCCAATATGAACGATACGACAGTAGACCCAAATCCGACAGAGGTTTCTCGGGTGAACCAGTTTTACCCTCAAATTTGGACAATTCGTAGCTAAACTCTATCAATAGCTTGCCATAGCCCTTCCTTTGATACGGCGGCATGGTCAGTATGCAGGCCACATTATAATCCTCTGTGCTCTCCTTTTCCTTAGAGAAATAACCCACAATATGAAAGCCACGTGAATCGAATTCCGTCATGACATAAAACAAAAACGGATCCGTATCATAGTACAGGGTTTTGTGGTCCAAAAACAATTTGGCCAACAGACACAGATTCTGGGCATACACCTTATTCTTGCGTCCATCGATCTCAAAGAAGGAGATGGTATGCTTGCGATAGATCTCATTGCCGGGCGGATGGCGTAAATTGCATTTGGACAGATGTCGCTCCAGGCACTTGCGACTCTTGCGATACTTGAGACAAAATTCGCATATATAGATGCAGGACATTTGGCACAGCTCCTGGGGATAGGGTGAGAAATACCAGGGCTTAATGCGATGCCGGCCCAGCTCAATCATTTCCACATTCTTCATGCGTGTCACCACATCATCCTGATGTGTGACCATGCTGCCCGATTGTCTGGGTGTGGGTGTCTTGCCGTCCTGCGATGCCTCACCATCCTCGGGCTGGGGAGTAGCTGCAGCAGCAGCAGCGGCAGCGGCGGCAGTTGTAACCGCAGTTAAGCCGCTATTAAGCAAACCATCGCCAGTCACATGCAAGGGCGTGTTGGGCACAGCAGCAACTGAAGTGTGCGTCAGGGCATTTGTATTGGAGGATGTCTGCAAACTATGGCCACCACCATGGACTTTGCGCTTGCGATTATTGCGTCGCTGTAGGGCCGCAGCCAGCACATTATTGCCATTGATCACCAGCTCATTGCCCGCATGCGGCATTAGGGCCAAGCCAGTGGCACCACCACCACCACCACCACCACCCGCACTGCCGGGATGCTGTGGCGAGGTGGGTCTTGACACACTGCCCGCCAGCGAGTGATGTCTCTGCGGTGTGGTCACACCTGTGCTGGTGCCCGTCTGTGAGCCATCGCGACGCGGAAATTGCACCTTTCTGGTATACAAATCCTCCTCATTTACCCACTCATCCAGCCGCTTGTTGACTTGCCAAGGAGAAGAGAAGATGAAACTTACTTTCCAGCTCTTGCAATGAATCCCCACCCACTTGATACTTACAGTCCACATAGTGCACATAGAATTGTCGCCGGCCATCCAGCTCCTTAATGCTAACTATTTCCGCCAGGGGCCAGTCATCCGTTTTATGCATGCGCACGGGCAGGCGACAACCCTCGGTCAGGGCGGCCTGGGAATATGAAATTGGTTTAATATATACGCTTGGGGGGGAGGGGAGGGGAGGGACTTACCGTCGATTCGCAGATGGAGGCCACATCGTCGTCAAACTCATATTTATGATTAATTTTCATTTGTGGTTTTTGGTGGCCGCGATACCCGTGGAAATCGCCCAACTTGGGTTATATCTCGGTATGTGCCTATGTTTTCCTGCTATGTCTTGTTATCGAATGTATCGAATGTTTTTTTGTTTATTTACTTTCTGCCAGTGTGGCTTCACTTCCTGGCCAGTGTGGCTGCACTGCCTGCCAGTGTGGCTGCAGCTCCTTTTTCAGTGTGGCTTCTCGTTCTGCCAGTGTGGCTTCTCTTTCTTTTTTTTTTTTTTTGGGCTTCGAGATGGAACTATCACTCAGTGTTGCCAATTTGTCCTTTTTCCGGATAGATCTGTCCTTTTTAAAACTGGCATTTCCGGAAAAATGTTGATTTGTCCCCTATCCGGAAAAAATGCCTTTTTTATTTTGTTTTATCCTTTTCTCATCCTTTTTTTAGTTTTATAAATTAGCTTTATAAATTCGCACCAATAGCGCACTTTCCTGAATATCCACAGACTGCGGAACGTACTCAATATAGAATTTATATGTTTCGCTAAAAATATGTAGCGAACTCAATTTAATTTGAATTAAATTCTTTTTTGCTTTGAAAAACTCCCAAGCTCATCAATAATTTCTATCAAGAGGGATACCGCCTTAGTTGGTACGAGCCGGTAAAAAATGTTTTAAGGTCCTTCTCAGTTGTTTCAAAAAAGTTCATAGTATCCAGAGAAGAAACTGTTTGAAACAAAACTTTGTGTTTTCTTCAGCTACATATTAATTCATCCTTTATAAAGCTTTTGAGAGCTCGTTTTGGATCATTTAGTTTATTAGGAGATAAGAGATTTCCTTGCTACATTTTGATGTTTGCCGAACTTATTGTTTTAAAAATCTGCTTTCCTGCAAATAGACTTTTATTTTGCTAAAATTTAGTTATCCATCTGCTGATGAAGAATTTGCTACTTTTCTCCCAAAAGGCTATAAATTGCCATCATTATATATCCAGGATAAAAAATGTATGTAATTATGTATAAGAAATGTATCTTTTTAGATAAAGTTTATTTATCGAATAATATTTAATTAAATCTTCCATAATATGGTGAAAGCCACGGTAAACAATGCATACATCGCCAGGTTTTGAAACCGATCTTAGTCCAATGATATCTTCAAGACGTTTTTTAACATTTTGGTTTTTATTAATTTTTACCACCTTTAACACCTTCAAAAATTCTGCAAAAATTTTACGAATTGTACCTTGCAATGAACTTTAACAATATTTATTATAAAAGTGGTATCCCAACTAAAAGTCTACAATAATTGAAGTTAAAAATTTCGCAAATTCTGCAATGCCAGCTATTGCCATAAATATTTGGGAATTTTAAGAATGGGTAATTGGTCCGAAAATGATTGTACTGGAAATGATAAAAATCTATATTTAAAATTCGGGGTTGTAACTAGATGTTTAAAAAAGAATCGATAAATTACTTTCGTTGATGTACTCTAAAACTGCATTCTTAAAATATGGATAGAATTGGGACCTATACGCCTAGTAAGTCCGGCTTTGCCATTTGTCCTGTTTTTTTGTCCTTTAAAAAAAAATCTATCCGTTTTCTATCTTTTTTTCAAGGTTCATCTGTCCTTTATTTTTGAGGAGGCGTTGGCAACACTGCTATCACTATAGATAGTCCAGGGTTGGCAAAGTTCTCACGAACTTATTGCAGCCATCACAGTGACTCATTTGGCGAGTACACAAGGTCCAGTCACTTAATGAAAGGCCTGGTCATGTAAACGAGGGAATAAAGCTTGAATTTATACTATAAAAGAAAGGTGACTTATACATCAATATTGCATTCTAGTAAGAAACTTATCAGTTCTTTATATTCCTGAATGTTATTAGTCTTTAATATATCATTTATACTGCCGTATTTTGTAAAAATGTTATAATTGAGTCTTTCTAAGGTATGTTTTGGACATATGAACAGCGAATGGTGTAAGGTATCACAACTATTACATAAATCACAATTTTCTGAGCTAATTGCTTTAATTTTAAATAAGAAAGATTTTGAATATGTACAGTTTGCCATTAATCTATTAATTATTTTTATATCTCTTGCTTCCATATTAACAGAATGATGCCAAGGACGATTCGGTAAACTCGGAAAAATTTCAACTATGTTTTTTCCTTTAGTTAAGGATAACTCTTTGTATTGAAAATCCCAATGATGTGTGGCTTCTCTTTCTGTTTGTAAATATCAGCAAGCCTTGTTATCGAGTACAGCAAGCCTTCTTATCGAGTACTTGTTATCGAATACGTTACATTCCCCGCTAGAAAAGCTAAATGTTTGTAAATATCAGCATGCCTTGTTAGGGATGGGAAAACGTTGTCGTGTCGTGTCGTCTTTTTGGCATTCAAAAATGATTGTGAGTGGCATTATCGTATACGTCACAAGTATCGCATCTGCTCACATTTGTAACGTGCATCTTTGCTAAAGTGAAGTTATCGAAAGCGTTCCCGCTTAGTAATCTGTTCAATAGTTTGATATTTTTTCCAAATCGCAGTTCTATATATTTATTTTATAAATTAGTTGGTTATTTATGTCGAAAGTATATGTGAGATTTTGATTAATACAATGCCATTTTCTGATCATTCGATTGATTCAATAAATTAAAGCCATTATCCGGCCAGTTTCCGTTTTCGATTTCAATCAAATCGTGCTGAATCGGAATTGGAAACTGTCCCCGTTGCCAAAAACCGATTGTGTTATTAGACGAATAACTTCATATTTCCATTTATCTTCATTCGACTGTCTTGATGGATTCAGAATCGAGAATAGGCCTGTATATTTTAATCAAAAAAATTTGTTTAAAACAGGTTTAAAAATTTGTTTTTGGAAAAAAAATTGTTAAAACGTTTCCATTTTAATAAAATTCTACAGCATTCAATATATTTGTTGAAAAAAATTTTTTTCAATTTTTCATGACGATTTTTTTGCGATCTCTGATCCGAGATAATAGATCCTAGACCCCTGATCCCTGAACCCCCATCCAAAGTCCCTGATCCCAGATCCCCTATCCCAGATCCCTGATCCGAGATCCCAGGCCCCTGATCTCCCATCCAAAATCCTTGATCCCAGATCCCCCATCCATGATCCCAGATCCCTGATCCCCCATCCCAAATCCCTCATCCCAGATCCCACATCCCAGATCCCTGATCCGAGATCCCAGGCCCCTGATCTCCCATCCAAAATCCTTGATCCCAGATCCCCCATCCATGATCCCAGATCCCTGATCCCCCATCCCAAATCCCTCATCCCAGATCCCACATCTCTGATCCCTAATCCCAGATCCCTGATCCAAGTTCCCAGATCCTAGACCCCTGATCCCTGAACCCCCATCCCACATCCCAGATCGCTGATCCCAAATCCCTGATCCAAGATCCCAGATCGCTGATCCCCACAGATTCCTGATCCCAGATTCCTTTCCTTTTCCTAATAATTTCCTAATAATATAAGATACGGGCCAGAATTACATCAATTCTGATCATAACCTCATTTCCGGTTTTCATTTCCGATAAACAGGAGTCCAGGAATCATGGCAACCACCTCTACACCTTTTTTTTTTTGAGGCCTACTTTAAAAAGCCCTTATTAAGGATAACGATCGGTCGTTTTCTAAAATCTGTATGGCAAGTACTTTCAACATTCAAAAAAGGAAAAAAGAAGCCTAAACCCTTTTCCGTTCTTGGATCGCCCATAATTCCAGCAAAACGTAATCCAGATTAAAGGCCTCATTCCAGATGGGATACAAATTTATTTCGACACTATGCTTTATATAAATAAGACAGCTTTTTAAAAGCATTAAGCTTACAAAGCTTTGAAAAGTGCGTCTATTCATATGAAGTACTGCGCCGAAATAAATTTTTATATCATTTGGAAAGAGGCCTTATCTTTTTTTGAAAAATGATTTATAGTTTTTTTTTTTTGTTAATTTTTTATTCGATTCTTCTTTGAGATACACTTTCTTTTTTCAGTTAATATTATTTTAAACACATTTTTTTATATTTAGTTTTTTGTTTGCTTTTTTTTTTTGGTTGAAGGTTTTCATTTCCTTATTTTTTTTTATATATATTTATAGTAGCCCAGTTTTACCTTAAAGCCTCATAGAGGTGGGGGGGGGGGGATCACCCACCTTTAACCCTATTCGGGTGACAAAATGTTTGCCCCCCACCCCCGCACCCTTCTTTTAGGACTTTTCGTATTAATTTTAATGCTAATGCCTTTCACTTTTTTTTTTTTGTTGTTTCAAATTTCGCATGTACAAATATTGGTATGTATAAGTTATATTTAGTGGGGGAGGGGGAGAAAGGGGAACTTTTTTGTGGTTTTAGTTTTAATAGTAGAGCACATTATATAGAAGTATGTATACATTTATATAGGTAGGTAGAGAGAGAGACAGAGATACATTTAAGCTTTCATACACCTGCTCACTCGCACGCTTATAAACACTTAACCCGGAACATTCACTCCAGAAATATATATATATGTAAGTATAGCTAAAAACTAGAGATTTAGTTATCAAATTCTTTTGTGTTGTTTTTTTTTTTTTTACTTAAGTGATTAGTTAGCTCTATGATTATAGATCATTTCTACCGAAAAAAAAATCACACACACACACACTCAATCCAACAAGTTTACACTCACACGCTAGACAGAATTTAAGGTTAAGGTTAACTATGCCATGAAAATTAGTTAAATAAATATATAAAACTCAACTTTGTGAGCAACTGGGATATACCTAGAGATAAATAAAAAACAAGGTTGGAACTAGTTCGGTTTGTGAACCGCACTAGCTAAACGAATTTGTTGTTGTGTTTGGGCACCCACAGTTAAAGAAGTAAGGGATAAAACACAACACATTTGCTAGAGTTGGAGAATCTAGTTCATTTCAATGACCTAGTTCATTAGTTCATTTTTTAATAAACTATTCACTTTCGAGTTATAGTTCATTTTTGAAATATAGTTCATTTTTTTTTAACTATAGTTCATTTTTGTGACCTAGTTCATTAGTTCATTTTTTGATGAACTATTCACTTTTGAGTTATAGTTCATTTTTGAACTATAGTTCATTTTTTGAAGTATAGTTCCTTTTTTGAACTATAGTTCAATTTTGTGACCTAGTTCATTAGTTCATTTTTTGATGAACTATTCACTTTCGAGTTATAGTTCATTTTTTAACTATAGTTCATTGTTGTGACCTAATTCATTAGTTCATTTTTTGATAAACTATTCACTTTCGAGTTATAGTTCATTTTTTTTTAACTATAGTTCATTTTTGTGACCTAGTTCATTAGTTCATTTTTTGATGAGTTATAGATCATTCTTGAACTATAGTTCATTTTTGTGACCAAGTTCATCAGTTCATTTTTTTTATAAACTATTCACTTTCGAACTTTAGTTCATTTTTTGAACTATAGTTCATTTTTTAAACTAGTTCATTAGTACATTTTTTGATGAACTATTCATTTTCGAGTTATAGTTCATTTTTTTTAACTATAGTTCATTTTTGTGACCTAGTTCATTAGTTAATTTTTTGATGAACTATTCACTTTCGAGTTATAGTTCATTTTTTGAACTAGTTCATTTATGAATTATAGTTCATTAGTTCATTTTTTGCTGAACTATTCACTTTCAAGTTATAGTTCATTTTTTTGAACTAGTTCATTTTTGAAATATAGTTCATTTTTTGAACTTTAGATCATTTTTGTGACCTAGTTCATTAGTTCATTTTTGTGAGTTATAGATCATTCTTGAACTATAGTCATTTTTGTGACCAAGTTCATCAGTTAATTTTTTATAAACTATTCACTTTCGAACTTTAGTTCATTTTTTGAACTATAGTTCATTTTTTAAACTAGTTCATTAGTACATTTTTTGATGAACTATTCATTTTCGAGTTATAGTTCATTTTTGAACTATAGTTCATTTTTGTGACCTAGTTCATTAGTTAATTTTTTGATGAACTATTCACTTTCGAGTTATAGTTCATTTTTTGAACTAGTTCATTTATGAACTATAGTTCATTAGTTCATTTTTGCTGAACTATTCACTTTCAAGTTATAATAAAATGAACTATAGTTAAAAAAATTAAACTATATTTCAAAAATGAACTATAGTTCATAAAACGAACTATTTTCATGAACCGAACCGACTTTCATGAACTAGTTCGAATGAACTATTCATTTAAATGAACTAATGAACTAGATCTCAGTGTTTGAACTATAGTTCATAAAAACGAAATAGTTCATTCGAACTAGTTCATGAAAATTCAACTTTAGTTCATTTTTGTGACCTAGTTCATTTTTTGCTGAACTATTTACTTTCGAGTTATAGTTCATTTTTGAACTATAGTTCATTTTTTGAACTATAGTTCATTTTTGTGACCTAGTTCATTTTTTGATAAACTATTCACTTTCGAATTTTAGTTCATTTTTTGAACTTTAGTTCATTTTTTAAACTAGTTCATTCGTACATTTTTTGATAAACTATTCAGTTTCGAATTTTAGTTCATTTTTTAAACTAGTTCATTAGTACATTTTTTGATGAACTATTTATTTTCGAGTTATAGTTCATTTTTGAACTATAGTTCATTTTTGTGACCTAGTTCATTAGTTAATTTTTTATGAACTATTCCATTTCGAGTTATAGTTCATTTTTGTGACCCAGTTCATTAGTTCATTTTTTGCTGAACTATTCACTTTCAAGTTATAATAAAATGAACTATAGTTAAAAAAAAAATTAAACTATATTTCAAAAATGAACTATAGTTCATAAAACGAACTATTTTCATGAAGCGAACCGATTTTCATGAACTAGTTCGAATGAACTATTCATTTAAATGAACTAATGAACTAGATCTCAGTGTTTGAACTATAGTTCATAAAAACGAAATAGTTCATTCGAACTAGTTCATGAAAATCGGCACAACTCCAACATATAAAACACAATCAGCACTGATATTTCTTCGGAGTGACCGTATTTCGGAACTTCACAATTGTCCAGTGTACAAAAACGAAACGTTTTCAAAATTAAAATCAAATAATACCGACAAAAACAAAAGTTAACTTAAAAAAAGGAATAATATGCGCAACAAGCGAAGCTTTTTTCGAAGAATCAGCCGAATTGATTTTCGAGGGATTCCTGAAAGAGATTTGCTTTTGATTTTGATTTCGTCAAAAGCAAATCTAAATCAGACGGAACGATATCTTTCGTGAACAGCTGATTGATAATGCACAAAATGCCGTTAAAAAAGGGTCAAAAACTCTTTTTGTCAGCTTCTTAAATAATAGTTGGATAGCTAAGCTTTACAAAATAGAATGTAGAGAACACCAAGTTTGACCGCATCAGTTTCTTCAAAAAGTACGGTCACTCTAAAAAACAAAGACCCATTTTATCGGTAGAAAGAATACAAAGATAGTAAACAAATTGGTTCGAAAGAAGTAAAAACATTTTTTGGAGTAACCTGCGCCGGAATAATGATTTAACTATTTTTGAAGACTTTGCTCACATAAGGATTAAAAAGGCATTAAGCATTACATTCAACATTTCCTATTTACACACACACACACACACAGACACACAACTACACGTAATTTACATAAATACACATACACATAAGAAACTGTTATATTTTTGTTCTGTGTTCAAATTCAGTGTTCGTTAATAACAATTCGGTTCTTTACTAATCTGTACTTTTTTTTAACATTCTGTTACAGTACAAATGCTGTAATCACTTAACATCCATCTCAGCTGTAAGCTATTGCATACAAATGTTCTAAATACAGGGTGACTACAGGGATTAAAATCAAAACGAATAACGGTTATGTTATCGATAGCTATATTTAAACGTTACGTAACCGATATTTCCGATATAGCATACCCGTTATTCGTTTTCGGTTTTAATCTCTGCTTTAAAGTCTTGATTTGATCTGTACTTAAAATTGAATTAAAATGCGTCCGCATTTACACGATGAAACAAGCTTTATAAAGTTTTCTAAAAAGCTCTCGCTTGTAGGAACTTACTCACTTACAAAAGCTTTTTAAGAAACTTCATGAAGTTTGCTTCATCGTGCAAACACTGACTTAGACGGTATTTACACGCTGAAGCAAACTTCATGATGTTTTTGAAAAAGAAAGGAAAGAGGTGAAAAGGGGCAAGCTATACCACCACACCTCTTTCCCACAAACAAAAGCTTTTTGAGAATCTTCATGAAGTTTGCTTCATCGTGTAAATGCGGTCTTAGTCGAGTTTTACACGATGAAACAAACTTCATGAAGTTTTTGCAAAAGCTTTTGTTTGTAGCAAAGCGGTGTAGTGGTATAGCTTGCCCCTCTACACCTCTTTCCTACAAGCAAGAGCTTTTTATAAAGTTTAAAGTTTGCTTCATCGTGTAAATTCCGACGTATTATCTTTAAAAATTCGCGAACCACTGAACCGACCCGAAACCGTGGATCCATGGCGTTAAAAAACTGTAGCGAACCACAGTAATAGTGTTGGGTAAAGGATGTGTTCCTTTCACGGTACTTGTTGAATTATTCCGTTTAGGAACAACTCCTTTTTGTTCACTCACTCCGGAACCATTTAACTCTCTACAGTAGTAATCAGTTTTTTTTTGCCTTTTCCAACACTACAAATAATGAAGGAAAATGCCAAAAGACAAAAAACAGTGTTGGTCAACTGATTTAGAACATATATTCCCTAACTAAACCGAAACTGTACGTATGCCCAAATGATTTTTTGTCACCCTGTTTAACAACTGTTAAGTTAACCTTAACATTTGTACAATTAGCATGTTAAATGATGCAAATGTTATTGACGAAGCCTGTTTAAATTGCTATTTTACTTTAACTTTAGATTAGAGTTTGGTTCCTATAGCACTTGTATTGGTTCTTATTAAGCGGGAAATGTGAAAGGAAGTGTGCGTTAGTAATCCAGAATCAGTGTTGGAAAGTAATTTGGTACAAATGTTGTGTACTTTTTACACTAATTTCGATATTTTGATATCAGAGTATTATCCAAAGGTTTAGACCCGTCTCTTCTAGCCAAGTCCTATCTCTCTTATCACTGTTGAAGTGAAATTCTGTCACCATTTCGTCATTGGGTTGGAGGATTATAGAAATTTCTCCAGCTTCTCAGAGTCTTTTGGGATCACTATGTAGTTCCTGCCTACTCCATTTTGGCAGTATTAGCCAATGTTCCATCAGAACCTCTAGAACAGTGTTCGGCCCGTACCCATCTACTATGTGTAAAAATTGCGCAGCGACAGCGACGTCAGTACACCGATAGTATAAGCTTAAATTAAGCTAAAATATGAATGTGTTTTTTTGACTTGGACCGGATTTACACGATGAAGCAAACTTCATGAAGTTTTCCAAAAAGCTTTTGTTTGTCTTCCCTACAAGCAAAAGCTTTCATGAAGTTTGCTTCATCGTGTAAATCCAGTCTTATTTTGAGTAAAATGGTAGACTGAACGATTGCGCTGCTTTTTTGGGTTGTGACGCTGACGTTCGATGGTTCGAGAGAGAAAATGGCATCGAACACACATACCGTTCAACCAGAGAGGATTTAACATAGAGAGCCCCTCTCAAACGACGCTCAATTTTGAGTGATGTTAAAGGATCATGAAGATAGTTGTTCCTACAGTAAAACACTGTGGTTAGAGCGAGATAGACATAGTCAAAAAGGAACACACAGAGAGCGAAACTGAGAGCATTAACAAAATGTTGTGTAGGTTGCTGCTACCCGTTATATTACATCTTCGGATTAAAGGATTTTTCAATTATAACGGTACATACCGGTACGTACCGGTATACCGAAATAAAATCCAAGGTTCCAATACAGAACCGAAGGCCGAAATTAACTAGAACCTAAACATAAACTTTTACTGGACCAGAACCGGAACCGAAATTCGATTCCCTGCATTTTGGTAAAAAAAAAATTAGGTAAAAAAATTTTTTATTTTTTTTGTAGATTTTAATCTATAACTTTTGAATGCTCAATGAAATCGAAAAACTGTGAATGTATTAAATTAGAGCACATTTAAATCTATTTATTTAGATTTAGCGACACAATAATATCAAATTTTTGGAATTTTCAAAAACTTCGCAAATTCATAAAAAACTTAAAAAAAAAAAATTGACAAAAAAGTAATGATGCAGTTCGATTCCTAAGACCCGAATTAGGCTAAAACCCTTCAAGTTGGTCATGTGTTTTTTATTTTTTGAAAAACAAACTATCCCTGACTATCGATTCCCTGCATTTTGGTAAACAAAATTAGGTAAAAAATTTGCTATAACTTTTGAATGCTTAATGAAATCGAAAAACTGTGAATGTATTAAATTAGAGGATATTTAAATCCATTTATTTAGATTTTGCGAGACTTAAATATCATATTTTTGGAATTTTAAAAAAATTCACAAATTCTTAAAAAATTAAAAAAAAAAAATTGATAAAAAAGTAATGATGCAGTTCGATTCCTAAGACCCGAATTAGGCTAAAACCCTTCAAGTTGGTCAGGTCTTTTTTATTTTTTGAAAAACAAACTATCCCTGACTATAGATTCCCTGCATTTTGGTACACAAAATTAGGTAAAAAAAATTTGCTATAACTTTTGAATGCTTAATGAAATCGAAAAACTGTGAATGTATTTAGATTTTGCGAGACTAAAATATCATATTTTTGGAATTTTCAAAAAATTCGCAAATTCGTAAAAAATTAAAAAAAAAAAAAATTGACAAAAAAGTAATGATGCAGTTCGATTCCTAAGACCCGAATTAGGCTAAAACCCTTCAAGTTGGTCAGGTCTGTTTTATTTTTTGAAAAACAAACTATCCCAGTGTAATTTGAGCTGTGCTATAGGAACCAAAAAAAAATTGACAAAAATGTAATGATGCAGTTCGATTCCTAAGACCCGAAATAGGCTAAAACCCTTCAAGTTGGTCAGGTCTTTTTTATTTTTTGAATAACAAACTATCCCAGTGTAATTTGAGCTGTGCTATAAGAACCAAAAAAAAATTGACAAAAATGTAATGATGCAGTTCGATTCCTAAGACCCGAATTAGGCTAAAACCCTTCAAGTTGGTCAGGTCTTTTTTATTTTTTGAAAAACAAACTATCCCAGTGTAATTTGAGCTGTGCTATAAGAAACAAAAAAATTGACAAAAATGTAATGATGCAGTTCGATTCCTAAGACCCGAATTAGGCTAAAACCCTTCAAGTTGGTCAGGTCTTTTTTATTTTTTGAAAAACAAACTATCCCAGTGTAATTTGAGCTGTGCTATAAGAACCAAAAAAAATGGACAAAAATGTAATGATGCAGTTCGATTCCTAAGACCCGAATTAGGCTAAAACCCTACAAGTTGGTCTTGTCTTTTTTATTTTTTGAAAAACAAACTATCCCTGACTATCGATTCCCCACATTTTGGTAAACAAAATTAGGTAAAAAAATTTGCAATTTTTTTGTAGATTTTAATCTATAACTTTTGAATGCTTAATGAAATCGAAAAACTGTGAATGTATTAAATTAGAGCACATTTAAATCTATTTATTTAGATTTCACAAAGAATAAAAAATCAAATTTTTGGAATTTATAAAAAATTCGTAAAAAACTTAAAAAAAAAAAAAGTTGACAAAAAAGTAATGAAGCAGTTCGATTCCTTAGGCCCGAATTAGGCTAAACCCGTTCAAGTTGGTCAGGTCTTTTTTATTTTTTGAATAACAAACTATCCCAGTGTAATTTGAGCTGTGCTATAAGAACCAAAAAAAATTGACTAAAATGTAATGATGCAGTTCGATTCCTAAGACCCGAATTAGGCTAAAACCCTTCAAGTTGGTCAGGTCTTTTTTATTTTTTGAATAACAAACTATCCCAGTGTAATTTGAGCTGTGCTATAAGAACCAAAACTTCTTTTACATTTTGGTAAATCCAGTTTTGTGTGTTTTTGGTTTTAGTTGAAAGTTTCTTGCGTAGCTTATACATAATTTCATTAAATTTTTCTTTGATTTTTTTCTACATAAGTTTTTGTTGTGGTATGAAAATTGAAAATTGTTTTTTTTGTAGTTGTAGTTGTTTTTGTTGTTGTATATAGGTTTTTTTTCCGGTGTTTATTTAAATAATTTCATTTATATGATGCTCTCTCGTTTAACTCTTAAAATTTAAGTTTCCTTTTTTTTTTAGTTTTTTTATCAAAAAAAAAAAAAAATAAAAATAATAATAATTAAAGAGAACCCCTACTAAATATTTGTAATAATTATTCTTTATATATTTATAGATATAGTTAAATTTTGTAGTTTGCTTTTTGTTTTTGTTTCAGCTACTCTGGTTGTTGTTGTTGTTGTTGCTTTATTAATAATAATTATTTATGGGTTCACAAAACGGCGGCATATTTCGTTCCTCCTCATTAGGCTTCTGTTTTTTTTTTTATTTTTATTTTTTTATTATTTATTTTGTTGCTTATTTATTTATGGCTGCTTACGTACTAAGTTAAACGCAAAAGTTTATCAAATTTACTTTTGTTTTTTTTTTTTTTTCTTTGTGTGTTTTTGTTTTTTTCTTCTCTCTGTATGTACATAGACATTTCGGTTATGCTTTAAACCCTAATTTAATTAATTATTTAATCATAAAACAAACAAAATGCTATTTGGGGCCAAATTGTGTTGTTTGTTTAATAAATTAGTTGATAAGCAAAAGTTTCTTTCTTTTTTTTATACACATTTTTTTTTGCGTGCTCTTCTTCAAAAATATTGTTTTCTTTTTTTTTTTGTTACATTTAAAAGCGTATTTTATTGTGGTTAGCAATATGTATCGTTCGTTTTGTTGTTGATAATAATGATATTTGAATGAGAATGAGAGAAAGGGTTGGAGGGAGGGAGGAAGTGGGGCACAGGGTTAATAATGAAAATGGCCAGCACAAAAAAAAATAATCAAAATTTCATCAACAAAAAAAAAAAATAATAATAAGAAGATTTCATGCAACACCCAAGAAAAAAAAAAAAACCAAATAACTTAAGAGAAAAATTAAGCAACTTTTTTTTTTTTTTTGTTATTCGCATGGGTTTTCAGTTGCTGCAGGAGGGTGGATCCTTTCTAAGTTTCCTGTTCTGGCTGCTCATTATAAAACGTCACATATTTGCTATTGACTATGGCATTCCAGGCTAGAAAGAGAAAGAAAAAAATAAGAATGAGAAATGAAATTGATTTTTAAAGAACAGAGACAAACTCGATTTGTTTTTGTTGGCATAAATACAAAAAAATACATAAAGTCTCCAGTGATCCACAGCACTGGAATCAAAGATTGCCCAATGTCTAAGAGCGACAGGCACATCATAATTCTCAGGACCAAATTCACATGCATTTTAGTATTTTAGAAGCGTCAACCAAACTCCTAAACTGTATAGAAAAGGAACTCTCACAGCTACACCTCTTAGGAATAGCGTTTCCGGAGCGCTCCAAGTAGTGGAATTTATTCGTGTTCTGGTAAACGTAAATCGAAAGACTTTTGAGGTTTCAAACCTTTAAACTAGTTTAAAGCCGATTGCAGCGCCACCTATCGAGTTCAATTGTGTACCTAAACCATCTACTTACCCACATAAATATTCACTAAAAATATCATCCAAATCGGTTCGGCCGTTTAAGAGTGAGTTCAGTGACAAAAGCTGGGACAGTAGAAATCTATACATACATACATATATTTAAAAGTAAACCGGGTATAAGTAAGTTATAAAGAGACAGATATTACTCTGATTCAAGACTGGTTTTGAACCCGCTGAACCGATTGAAAAGTGGTTCGGAGCCATATCTTAAAAGTTATTGAAGCTATGAACGGGGGGACGACATAATTCCGCTAGAAAAAAACCACATTATTCCGAGCGAAATTATGTCGTTTCAAAACGACATAATTCTGCTAGAATAAAACGACATTATTCCGCGCGTCGTTTCAAAACGACATAAATCCGCTAGAAAAAAAGCGACATAATTCCGCTTTCATTTGACCTGAGCGGAATTATGTCGTCGGAATTATGTCGCTATGCCCTATGAACTTGAATTTCATTTATAACTATTACTATATGGCGTCTGATGTTTCACCAGCTGAATCGGTGAATTCAGCGCCATATCTCAACCTTATCAAAAATTGCTAGAAACATAATCAGCCTTGTTTTCAATTCCACTTCCGCAAAATGTTTTCGAAAGTGGAATTGATTCGTGTTCTGGTAAACGTAAAACGAAAGACTTTTGGGGTTTCAAAGTGAAATGAAAAGTAAATCGTAAATTTTTTATTCATAAACATTAGACACTCAGAATTTGATTTTAGTTAAGTACCCATACCTTTTAAGCCATATCTCAAACTTTAGATGGAATCAAGAAAGGATAAATCAAAAGGGTATGCAATTCCTAATAATCTAGTTGAAGAACATTTTCCAATCGGTTTAGAGTAGTTGAAAGTTAGAAGCAAAAATATTTTAAAAAAAAAATTGATTTTTTTCTCAAAAACGTGAAAAATAAAGCAAAAATATTTCCCAAAACAATTTTTTCTTAAAACGTGATTTCGTAAAATCTGTAAACGGTGCGCACGCTTGAGCGATTTTTCCTTCACAAATTCACGACTGTAACATATACTGTGTACCTGTTTGGAATGTTAAGGTGTTCGTCTATATTTACTGGTGTGTGAAAGAGATAGCAGAGAATGAGACAAAGTATTGTCCTAACTGTTAATGCATTATTTCGTTTAAAAGTGTCCTCTAAACGTTAGTTTAATTGGTTTTTGCCCAATTTTGCCCGAATCCGTAAAATCACGGAGTTTAATCATACAACTTTGAGTTTGAGCATCAAGTACTGGCTAACTTAGAAGAACTAGCTTCAGCTCAAAGTAATTATGTTTCTTGGAGTAAAAGTTTGATGAATTATCGTAACTGTTATTGCATTTAGATTCATTAAAGTATCTTCTAAACGCTAGTTTAATGGGTTTTTGCCCAATTTTGCCCGAATCCGTAAAGTCACGGGTTTTACTTAAGACAACTTTGAGTTTGAGCATTAAGAAATGTTTGATATATCAGCTGTTTCCGAACTTTTATATGGAAAATGTGTATTTGGATTGTCCTAATTGTTTACTTAATAATGTTCTTCCGTATTTAATTTTTTTCATTTCTTTTTCTCACATTTTCGCAGGTTTCGGTCAAATCGGTTATATGGTAGCTATATAAAATAGTGTAGCCAATCAAACCAAATTTGGTATGACCCCTAAGGAGCTTGAAATACGAGTACAAACCGAATTTCAGTTGAATGATTAAAAAATTGGCGAAAGTCGGTCAAATCGGTTATACGGTAGCTATATAAAATAGTGTCGCAAATCGAACAAAATTTGGTAGGACCCCTTAGAAGCTTCAAATACGTGTACAAAGCGAATTTCAGTTCAATTCTTTAAAAAAAAAATCAAAATCGGTCAGATGGGTTATATGGTAGCTATATGAAATAGTGGCTTAAGTCGAACCAAATTTGGTGGGCCCTCTAAGGAGCTTGAAATACGTGTACAAACTGAATTTCAGCTGAATAGTTAAAAAATTGATGAAAGTCGGTCAGATCGGTTATATGGTAGCTATATAAAATAGTGGCTGAAATCAAGCCAAATGTGGAAGGACCTCTAAGGAGCTTCAAAAACGTGTACAAACCGAATTTCAGCTGAATAGTTCAAAAATTGGTGAAAGTCGGTCAGATCGGTTATATGGTAGCTATATAAAAAAGTATCGCAAATCGAACCAAACTTTGTAGGACCCTTAAGGAGCGTAAAAAACGTGTACAAACTGAATTTCAGCTGAATAGTTAAAAAATTTATGAAAATCGGTCAGATCGGTTATATGGTAGCTATATAAAATAGTGTCTCAAATGGAACCAAATTTGGTGTACCCTCTAAGGAGCTTGAAATACGTGTACAAACCGAATTTTAGTTAAATAGTTCGAGAAACAACAAAGTTGGTGAAAGTCGGTCAAGATCAATTATATGGCAGCTATAAGAAATAGTGGCGCAAATGGAACCAAATTTGGTAGGACCTCTAAGGAGCTTCAAATACGCGTATAAACCGAGTTTCAGTTGAATGATTAAAAAAATAAACAAAATCGGTCTGATCGGTTATATGGTAGCTATATAAAATAGTGTCTCAAATCGAACCAAATTTGGTATGCCCTCTAAGGAGCTTAAAATAAGTGTACAAACCGAATTTCAGTTCAATTGCTTAAAAAAAATCTAAATCGGTCCGATGGGTTATATGGTAGCTATATAATATAGTGTCGCAAATGGAACCAAATTTGGTAGGATCCCTAAGGAGCTTGAAATACGTGTACAAACCGAATTTTAGTTAAATAGTTCGAGAAACAACAAAGTTGGTGAAAGTCGGTCAGATCGGTTATATGGTAGCTATATAAAATAGTGTCTCAAATCGAACCAAATTTGGTAGGACCTCTAAGGAGCTTAATACGGTACAAACCGAATTCAGTCAATAGTTCAAAAATTGAGAAAGTCGCAGATCAGTTATATGGTAGCTATAGAATAGTGTCGCACGAACCAAATTGTGGGACCCTAAGAGCTTTAAATACATACAAACCGAATTCAGTTGTGAAAAAAGCAAAATCGGTCAGATCAGTTATATGGTATCTATGTAAAATAGTGGCTTAAATTGAACCAAATTTGGTAGGACCTCTTAGGAGCTTCAAATACGTGTACAAACCGAATTTCAGCTGAATAGTTCAAAAATTGGAGAAAGTCGGTCAGATAAGTTATATGGTAGCTATATAAAATAGTTTCGCAAATCGAACCAAACTTTGTAGGACCCTTAAGGAGCGTAAAAAACGTGTACAAACCGAATTTCAGTTCAATAGTTCAAAAATTGATAAAAATCGGTCAGATCGGTTATATGGTAGCTATATAAAATAGTGCCGCAAATGGAACCAAATTTGGTAGGTCCCCAAAGGAGCTTGAAATACGTGTACAAACCGAATTTTAGTTAAATAGTTCGAGAAACAACAAAGTTGGTGAAAGTCGGTCAGATCGGTTATATGGTAGCTATAAAAATGTGGCGCAAATCGAACCAAATTGGTAGACCCCAAGGAGCTTAAATACGTGTACAAACCGAATTCCTATAGTTCAAAAATTGGTGAAAGTCGGTCAATCGGTTATATGGTAGCTATATAAAATAGTGTCGCAAATGGAACCAAATTTGGTAGGACCCCTAAGGAGCTTGAAATACGTGTACAAACCGAATTTCAGTTAAATAGTTCGAGAAACAACAAAGTTGGTGAAAGTCGGTCAGATCGGTTATATGGTAGCTATATAAAATAGTGGCTCAAATCGAACCAAATTTGGTAGGACCCCAAAGGAGCTTGAAATACGTGTACAAACCGAATTTCAGCTGAATAGTTCAAAAATTGATGAAAGTCGGTCAGATCGGTTATATGGTAGCTATATAAAATAGTGTCTCAAATGGAACCAAATTTGGTAGGATCCCTAAGGAGCCTAAAAAACGTGTGCAAACCGAATTTCAGTTCAATTGCTTAAAAAAAAATCTAAATCGGTCAGATCGGTTATATGGTAGCTATATAAAATAGTGTCTCAAATCGAACCAAATTTGGTATGCCCTCTAAGAAGCTTAAAATAAGTGTACAAACCGAATTTCAGTTCAATTTTTAAAAAAAAAAACCAAATCGGTCAGATCAGTTATATGGTAGCTATATAAAATAATATCCATAATATTCAAATTTATGCCAACAAAAAAAACAAAATCGTTTTGTCTATTAGGAATACTCACTGCTGGCTATATAGTCCACAATCAGATCCGTATTGGACATAATGGCCGTTGCTGTGGTACCCTGACGTGATGTGGCGGCTGCTGCCGTTGGCATTAACACTGTCGATTCCGTTTTAAAATCCGGCATAAAGCTTAATTCCTGCAGACTCTCATCATCATCGTCCGGATCATTGGGACAGGCCATAAATACGGGCAAAGTTTGAGAAATGATTTTGGCCCTGGCAGTTGTTGTTTGTTCCAGCTGCTGTGAGTTGTTGTTGTTGTTGGCGGCGGCGGCCGCTCGAGCAGCGGCTATAATCGCTGCCTCAATATCATTGCACGTCTCCAGCTGTTGCAGGGATATATGCATCTCGCTGGCGCTGCTGCTGCTGCTGGCCTTGCTGAGGAAATGATTGACCGAGGTGTTGGCTATGAAGCCACTGTCAACCGACTGATTGGCTGAAGTGGCGCCGCCGGCGTTATCCGAGTTGTTAACTGGCGATGACTGTACTACAGGCTCGCCTGAGATCGAAAGCAGGTCCAGAGTGGAGCTGATGTTATGGCCAGAATCGTTTAGGGTATCTGCAGTGGGCGGCGGCGGTGGCGGCTGCAGTGACTCCTCCTGCTGTTCATTGAACATCTTAAGCTCATCCTCATTGAAATCACCAAAAATGAATTCATTTTGTAGACTATCCCCCCGCTCATCGTTGAGTATGATTACGGCCGGTCTTCCGGTTAAACTCATTAATGAGGCACAGCAGTAGTTGGTACCGGCCCCTGAGCCTGCTGTGGTCAACACTAAACCCGAACCCAAGCTCGTTTTTAACTTTTTCGAGTTATCCGTTTGGGTGGCTGCCGAGGATTTGAGTACGCCTTCCTCCTGACTAGGCGGCGACTTCTTGGAGCTGGAGCTGTTGGTCTTGGTTTTAAGCTTAACTGAGGTAGATTTATCCGCCATTTGTTGCTTGGCAGCCGCGGCAAAGTTGTAGGAGGAAGTGGTGGACGAGGACGATGAGGAGTAGTAGGAGGAGGAGTTGGAATTTAGCTGAGAGACATTATGGGTGCTATGACGCTTTACGGTCTTCTCCAGAGCAGGATATTGTTGATCCAAATTGCTGCTATTGTAGCTATAACTGCTGGCCTCATTATCCACACTTTTGGACTTTTGTAAAGCAGGCGGCGTTGAGGCAGCCAAGGAGGAGGAGGATTGACTGCTGCTGCTGCTGCTGCTGGAGGAGCAGGAGCTGCTGCTGGCTGTGGTTAATTCAGCTGTGTTGGTGGTTTCCACATCGCTGCTGCTGCTGGCGGTTTGCGAGTAGCTAATGACAGCGGCAGCAACAGCTGGAGTAATGGATGAGGAGGAGGCGGAGGCGGAGGAGGCACCGGGTAGTTGGGGAAAATCGGGTTTGGTTTTGGTTTTGATTTTGTGTGGTTCAGGCGGCTGCGGCGGCGGCGGCGTCGTTTCGTTTTCAGTAATTAAAGCGGCAGCAGCCAATTCCTGTTTATTGCGTGCAATATCCGCATAGGAAATGGGCGCAGGAGGCGTATAGTTGTTGTTGTTGTTGTGGCGTTGATGTGCCTGATGGGCTGAGCTGCTGCTCTTCTTTTTGCCCGCTGTTTGTATGGGTAACGAGTGTACCGAATCGAGATCACTGGAGTCAGATTTCTCTGAGGGCGGCATGGATGAGGTGGACTTGCGGCGTGAATTATCCTGCTGAGTGTTGGAGTTGGTTGAAGCTGCTGCTGCTGCTTGAGTGCCGCCACTTTTGGCCTGTGGATTATGATAATGATGCTGCTGCTGCTGCTGCTGCTGTTGCTGGCTGCGCTGGCACATCATATTGGAGGAGGCCGATTTGGTTATCTGCTGCATGTGCTGCACCACAGCTGCATCATCCAGGGTAATGGCACGCTGCTTTTTGGGTTTCTTCTTTTTGGTAACCACATGAAATTCAGCTGTCTCTGTTAGCACCGTATTCAAAGCATCCTGCTCGGACAGGGCCAAAGGCAGTGAGCGATAGGACATTTTGTTATCCATTTGGGACCAATCCTGCGGCGGCTGCTGTTGCTGCTGCTGCTGCTGTTCACCGCCCAAATACTGCAGCTCTTCGGTGCCCCAAGAGCGTCGCTCACCTTTACGCGGTGGCGGCGGCGGCGGCGGCGGCTGCGACTGCTGTTGGACCTTCTTATTAATATCCGCCACCGAGGCTGAATTTGGCTTGCCCTCCTCCTCCACCTGTGCCCTTCTTTTGTCGCATCATTTCCGTGGTGGCTGCCTGATATTTTAATTCATCCACCTCCATTTTGGCACCGCTGCTTAGCTCCTCCAGTGAGTTGCTTTTCTTAAGTTTTTGCTGCTGCTTCTTGCGCTCCTTCTTTTTGGGATTTGTATTCTTCTCATCGTTTTCTATATACTTGAGCAATTGCTCTACAGGATCAGCTCCACGACAACCAGCCACCGATTTTTCATCCACAAAATATTGTATGGTATTACGTTCCTGTTGGGATTTCTTTTTGGATTTCAATTTGGTGGTGGTTGTTGTTGTTGTTGTTGTTATTATTATTGACTCCTCCTGCCGTTGCAGCAGCCACGGAGCCTGCCGAGGGCGCCTGTTGTAGGGTACTGTTAAAGGAAGCCGCCACAGCAGCTGCTGCCATGGCTGTGGTGGTGGTATTGCTACCGGTGGATAGCAAGGTGGACACACTATTCTGACGTGGTGGCGGTGCAGCTGCAGCGGTGCAGGAGACAGCTGCAGCGGCTGTGGTGCCACCTCCGGCCACTGTTGTGGTGGTTATCAGGGCAGTAAACTGATTATGTGTATTGCCATTCTGGGATTGAACATAGCCGGCTTCACTTAAGGCATTGCCATTCTCATCAAATTGACGCTGGAAAAAAATAAGAAAAAATTTTTACATAAGAAAAAAGTATTTTTTTTATGTTTCCGTTAAAAAAAAAGCGAAAATTTGTTCCACTAAATATTTTACATGCGTGTAAATATTTTACATTGTGAAAAAATGAAAAAAATTTATTTTTTACACAAAATATTTTACAGGCGTGTAAAATATTTCAGATAAATACAAAGAATATTAAACAAAATATTTTACAGGCGTGTAAAATATTTCAGATAAATGCATCTTATCAAATTGACGCTGGAATAAAAATAAGAAAAAATTTTTACATAAGAAAATATTATTTTTTTTATGTTTCTGTAAAAAAAAGCGGGAAATTTGTTCCACTAAAAAAAATTTATTTTTTTACACAAAATATTTTACAGGCGTGTAAAATATTTCAGATAAATGCAAAGAATATTCAACAAAATATTTTACAGGCGTGTAAAATATTTCAAATAAATGCAAAGAATATTAAACAAAATATTTTACAAGCGTGTAAAATATTTTTTAGAAATTTTGTGATGAAAAAATGCCAGAAAAAAATATAAAAATTTTACAAAATTTTTTACATGCGTGTAAAATATTGAAGACAAAATTTACAGCGTGAAAATAAGATAAATGCAAAAATAAAAATATTTTACAAGCGTGTAAAATATTTGAAATTGTGAAAAATGCCAAAAAATTTTTTACATGCGTGTAAAATATTGAGACAAAAAAAAAACAAAAAATTTTACAAGCGTTTAAAATATTTTATTTAGTGGAAAAATGCAAAAAAAAAAAAACAAAATGTTTCCACAAAATATTTTACATTCGTGTAAAATATTTTTGATTATGGAAAAATTAGAAAAAAAGTTACACAAAATATTTTAGATTGTGGAAAATTGGGAAAAAATCAAACAAAATATTTTGCAAGCGTGTAAAATATTTTACATTGAGAAAAAATGCAAAAATCTATTTTTTACACAAAATATTTTACAGGCGTGTAAAATATTTCAGATAAATGCAAAGAATATTAAACAAAATATTTTACAAGCGTGTAAAATATTTGAAATTGTGGAAAAATGCCAGAAAAAAAAACGTTTTACAACATTTTTTTACATGCGTGTGAAATTTTTAAGACAAAATTGAAAAAAAAAAAAATTTCAAAATATTTTACAAACGTTTAAAATATTTTATTTAGTGGGAAAATGCGAAAAAAAAAAACAAAATATTTCCACAAAATATTTTACATTCGTGTAAAATATTTTTGATTATGGAAAAATGACAAAAAAATGTACACAACATATTTTAGATTGTGGAAAATTGGGAAAATATCAAACAAAATATTTTGCAAGCGTGTAAAATATTTAAGGTAGTGGGAAAATGCAAAAAAAAAGATTAAACATAATATTTTACAAGCGTGTAAAATATTTTAGATTATGGGAAAATGCAAAAAAAAAACAAGCCTAAAATTTTTAGATCAAGGAAAAGCGAAGAGAAACTTGTTTCTACAAAATATTTAACAAGCGTGTTAATTTTTTTACATAAAATATTTTACATGCGTGTAAAATATTTTGAAAAATATTTTACATGCGTGTAATATATTTTGAAAAATATTTTACATGCGCGTAGAATATTTTAGATTGTGAAAAAAAATACACAAAATATTTTACAAGCGTGTAAAATACTTTAAATTGTAGAAAAATCCGAGAAAAAATTAAACAACATTTTTACAAGCGTGTAAAATACTGTAGAAAAATTTGAAAAAAAAATTAAACAAAATATTTTTCAAGCGTGCAAAATATATTTTAAATTATGGTATAATGCGAAAAAAAAGTTTCCACAAAATATTTTACATGTGTGTAAAATTTTTTAGATTGTAGAAAAATGCGAAAAAAGGTACACAAAATATTTTAAAGACATGTAAAATATTTAAGATGGTGGAAAAATGCCTAAAAAAATTAAACAAAATATTTTACAAGCGTGTAAAATATTTTAGATTATGGAAAAATGTTTTTATGTTAAAACATAAAAATTATTTTCGTCACAATGCTTGATATGAATAGAAACACTTTTGTTTAGCTTTGAAATTAGAATGCTTTTAAGCAGCTGACTTATTTATATGAAGCATAGTGACGAAAATAAAATGTATGTCATCTGAGATCAGGCCTTATGGGAAATTGAGAAGAGAAACTTGTTTCTACAAAATATTTAACAAGCGTGTAAATTATTTTAAATTATGGAATAAAGCAAAAAAAAGTTTCCACAAAATATTTTACATGTGTTACATGTGTGTAAAATATTTTAGATTGTGGAAAAATGCGAAAAAATGTACACAAAATATTTTACATGTGTGTAAAATATTTAAGATGGTGGAAAAATGCAAAAAAAAGATTAAACAAATATTTTAAACGAAAATATTTTATAAATACAAGCTGGAAAAAAATGGTAAAAAAAAAAATACAAGCCTGTAAAATATTTTAGATCAAGGAAAAATGCGAAGAGAAACTTGTTTCTACAAAATATTTAACAAGCGTGTAAATTATTTTAGATTATGGAATAATGCGAAAAAAAAGTTTCCACAAAATATTTTACATGTGTGTAAAATATTTTAGATTGTAAAAAATACGAAAAGAAAGAAAGAAAGAAATAAAATATTTTAGATTATGTTTCCACAAACTTTTTTTACACACATGTAAAATATTTTAGAATGTAGAAAAATACGAAAAAGAATTAAACTAAATATTTTACAAGCGTGTAAAGTATTTTAGATAATGAAAAAAAATGTTTCCACAAAATATATATTTTTTGATTGTAAATATGCGAAAAAAGTTTCCACAAAATATTTTACACGTAAAATTTTTAGTGTGGAAAAATAGAAAAATATTTTACAAGCGAGTAAAATATTTTATATTGTGGAAAAAATCGAGGAAAAATATGTTTCAACAAAATATTTTACAAGCGTGTAAAATACTTTAGATTATGAAAATGAGAAAAAAGTTACCAAAATATTTTACAAACCCGTAAAATATTTTAGATGGTGAAAAATGGGAAAAAAGTTTTCACAAAATATTTTACAAGCGTGTAAAATATTTTAGAATGTGGAAAAATACGAAAAAAGAATTAAACTAAATATTTTACAAGCGTGTAAAGTATTTTAGAATGAAAAAAAATGTTTCCACAAAATATTTTTTTTTTTTTGGATTGTGAAATATGCGAAAAAAAGTTTCCACAAAATATTTTACATGCGTGTAAAATATTTAAGAAAGTGAAAAATGTTTCCACAAAATATTTTACAAGCGAGTAAAATATTTTATATTGTGGAAAAATGCGAGGAAAAAAATATGTTTCAACAAAATATTTTACAAGCGTGTTAAATACTTTAGATTATGTAAAAATGCGAAAAAAAAGTAACACAAAATATTTTACATTCCCGTAAAATATTTTATATGGAAAAATGGGAAAAGTTTTACAAAATATTTTACAGCGTGTAAAATATTTTTAAATTTTTAATAAAAATAATTTTACATTGTAAAATATTTTATATGGTTAAAAATGGAAAAAAGTTTCCACAAAATATTTTCAAGCGGTAAAATTTTTTAGTTATGTAATGCGAAAACACGAATATTTTATATGGTGAAAAATGGGAAAAATTTTCACAAAATATTTTACAACGTGTTAAATACTTTAGATTATGTAAAAATGCGTAAAAAAAGTTACACAAAATATTTTACATTCCCGTAAAATATTTTATATGGTGTAAAAATGGGAAAAAAGTTTTCACAAAATATTTTACAAGCGTGTAAAATATTTTTAGATAATTTTTACATACGAAAAAAAGTTTTTTACATTCTTGTAAAATATTTTATATGGTTTAAAAATGCGAAAAAAGTTATCAAAAATATTTTACAAGCGTGTAAAATATTTTTAGATTTTATTTTACATACGAAAAAAAAGTTTTTTTTTCATTCTTGAGCTGCATAAAATATTTTACAGGTGTGTAAAATATTTTAAAATTTTTCAAATGTTAACCTAGCTTACCGTTGTGACCTTGCCAGCTGCTGTGGCTCCAGCACCAGCTCCAGCTGCTGCTGCTGCGGCTGCAGTGGGTGCAGTGGCCACCAAACGTCCTGCTGCTGAACCATTGGCCGTTGCCTTGGCCTGTTGTTCACCCGAAGTCAAGGGACCGCCACCATAGACCGAAGAGCAGGCCGTATAGTTATCATTAAGCGATACATAGCCAGTTTCCACTTTACGTTTCTGCTGTTCATCTAGAAGCATGGGGAAACCCAGACCCAGAGAGGCAGCATTAACCACCGGCACGGCCGGAAATTGTTGCTGCTGTTGTTGTTGTTGTTGCTGCTGCTGCTTGGTCGATAGCTCCAAGACAGAAAAGTGTAGCGGATCATCGATTAGGAACTCTTGAACTGTGGTAGATGATGATGTTGACAGCGACTCCTCCTGCTTATGATGTGGCTGAGTGTCGTTCAGTGTCATGGAGTGTTGTTGTTGTTGTTGTTGTGTTGTATTGTTGTAGCTGGGGTTTAATTTCTTCTTGCGTATCTCACGCAGTTCCTCCAACTGCTGATGCGGGGAAGAAAGAAGCACAATTTAGTTAATAAAGAAATATAACAATTTTGAATGAATAAAAAAACACACAGGACACACACACATATTGAGAAAGTTTACAATAAATTATTATGGCAAGGAGAAGGATTAGCCGGATGAGTGATTAGTCAAGTTAAACATGGGCACACAAATGACATGTCTGGATTAGCAGATGAATTCGGGGTTATGCTTGCTCGTCACCATTGATTGGCTCTGCCCATCTTACCACCTGCCAATCTGGTCCGGTCAACATTTCCCAAAATGTGTCATCCATATGAATGTCCCAATGCTTCAATGTGTCATCGCTTACCTCCAACAGGTGCGGAGTATCATGTTGGGCAGCGACATCCTCATCATCCATATCAAATTGTGTGCCCGCCTGTGTCTCGGGCAGACTGAGACAACTGCCGCCAGTTGAGGAGGTGGCGGCAGCTGATTCTCCTCCGCCTCCACTCATCATCATCAATTGTTTCAGTTTGGCCGCATCCATCACTTGATTAACACTGCTGGGCAGGCTGCCACCCTCACGTTGTCGTGCCGATACGGATGAGTTCTTGCTAATCTTTTTGGATGCGGAGGTTTGTGTTGTTGTGCTGCTGCTGCTGGCGTCGATGCGTCGAATTGCGTCCTCCACTTAGCTGATAATCACAGTTGAAACGTTGACTGGCCGCTGCCGCTGTGGCTGCTGCAGCTGCCGCTGCCTGCGTCGAGGTGGTGGCCAATTCACTACGATGCGCTGCCTCAACTAAATCCTGCAAGGAGCCACCTTGCTTATGACGTTGCGAACCGGACGAACGATGATGTGAATGATAGCTAAAGCTACCAGAACTGTTGGACGTGGCTGAGGCAGCGGCGGCGGCGGCGGATGAGGATGTGTTGCGTGTTAGGGAGGTTTTGATGGCACGATAAGAGTTCTCCTCGTCGTACTCAGCCTTTTTGAGCATTTGCTTTTGAAAAAAAAGAAAAATAAAGTTAGAAAAGGCAACAAGGGGGGGGGTAAGGGGAGGATCAGTAAAACTTACCAAAAAGCGCTCGCTTTTGTTTTTCCTATCGCCGGGATTGCGATACCAATAGGCCTCCTCGAGTAGCTTTTTCAATGAAGCATCATCGAGATCATTAAAATCGCTATCCTCCCAGGCATCGTTCTTTGTCTGGAAGGGAAGACACATGTGTGTGTATAACAACAACAAATCAAGAACGTCTCCAACCTCAACTCACAACTTGAATTCAACACTGACTTTCCAGGAACAACTGCAGCTTATATATATGTATGTATATGTAAGTATGTATGTGTGTGTGTTTTTAATTTAATCAAAAACTAAGCTGCGGTTTTGGTGGTTTTTTTTTATCTAAATTTTAATTTTTTCTAGAACTCTGTGCCTGCTGTTTGCCTGTCTTAGCTGTCTTGTCTACACTCTGTATATGTGTGCGTGTGTGTGGGGAGCTTTAATTCCAACGAGTTACGGTAAATTTGATCTCTTTTTAAAGAGCAGTAGCTGAGGCTTCTATATCTATCTCTTTCTTACCTTCTACTTAAGCTAAGCTTGGGCTTTCTTAAGGCATTTTGTTTACCCCGTTATTTGTAGAGTAAAAAGAAGGGTAGAGTGAATTCTTGCAACTGTTTGTAACAGAGAGCACATATTTCACGCATATGAACTAGTTCAAACAAACTATAAAGTGATCTAATGAACTAGGTCTTAGGGCAGTTTTCATACGTGGGTTGCTATTTAAGTTTCTGGCCTAGGTCACTTCTAGCCATTTTAGGAACAATTGGCCTTTCCCAAAAAAAAAAAAAAAGTTTGGACTTTTATCGATAAAAGCTTCATACAACTCTTTATGTGACCACGTTTTATCGTTAACTTAATTTAAAAAAATGGATTAACTCTGAACATTTTCTGCAATCATTTTTCACAACTTTCGACGTGGATTAACATAGGCAACGAGAACTTAAATCTTTGTATGGGCGTGAAGCACCTCTAGCACTGTAAACAAGTAAGAAAGTCGGTCAAGCCCGACTTTATTTACCGTTTGTTATTGGGCCCGTTTCGATAGGTAATGATGAGTAGAATATATGCCTAGAAGGAAAAACCTAACTCTAAAATTGCGGCATATTTGGGTGTTTTTCAAATTGCGGGGGTGGCAACTCTACTATCGTTCATCTGATCGGAAAACGATGTATGGGGGCTCGATAGAAATTATGAGTAGAATATAGGTCTAAAAAGGTTCGAACAACCTAACTCCAAAATTGTAGAAGATATGTTTTTCAATTTGCGGGGAGGCAGGGGCGTGGCAAAAAAAACTAAACTTGATCTGCCTGCAAGTATAAGAAATATATGTTCCATACACCTCAAATCTCTATCTCTTATCATCTCTGAAGTCTCAGCGTTCATACGGACAAACGGACTGTATCGACATATATCGACTCGGCTGTTGATGCTGATCAAGAATATATATACTTTATAGGGTCGGAGATGCTTCCTTCTGGCTGTTACATATCAAACCCAATATACTCTTTGTACCTTCGGTACAGGTATAAAATGGCCAGTTTGATTCGATTAACGAAGACCCCGAAGGTTCGTGAATTTCGTCCAAATATTTAAATTCGGGCAGTCGTTGTGCCAGAAAAAACATTGATGCCGTGCGTAAACTGATAATGCAAGATCGTCATGTGACATACCGTGAGATAGAGACATGCTTGGGCGTTTCTTTCACCAGCATACATTCGATATTGCATGAACACCTGGGCGTAAAAAAGGTTTGTTCTCGTTGGAATCGCTCAAAAAAAGGCTCGTGTGGATTGGTGCAAAGAAATTTTGAAAAAATATAATCGTTTATAAGATCGTCACAGGTGAGCCCGAAACAAAACAGCAATCGACCGTGTGGGTCTTTGAAGACGAGCCAAATCCAACGAAAGTCGTTCGTGGAAGAAGCACTTCGAAGCAAATGGTCACCTAATTCTTCGGTAAAACTGGTCATGTGGCGTAGAACGGTCAATTCTGAGTGGTACACCACAATTTGTTTGCCTGAAGTCTTCGGAGAAATTCGAAAAACGAACAAGAGAAGACAGATCATTGTGCACCATGACAATATGCGAGCTCTCACACATCAGTGCTCACACCAGCGTCTTTTTGACCGCACAAAACGTCGATTTTGATGGGTCATCCGCCGTACAGACCTGACTTGGCACCCAAGGACTTCTTTTTATTCCGTGGTCAACGATTTTCGTCGCCAGAAGATGCTGTTAAAGCGTTCAAAAACCATGTTTTGGAGGTGTCTCAATCGGAGTGGAAAAAGTGCTTCGACAATTGGTTTGAGCGCATGCACAAGTGTATAAATCTTGCTGGAGAATACTTTGAAAAACAATTAAACCATTTTTTGATCATAAATATTCGCGTTTTCATTATTAGGCCAGAAATATATATAGAAACCTACGTATGTAGGAGATTATCACATACGAATTTGACAAATTGTGACCACAATACACCTCGAAATGGATCGCCAAACCGTTTCTTAAAGTGTACATCAATCTGTAGCCAATTTGCCCTTTTGGGTCTTCTATGTAGTACCGATCTATCTACCGATTGTGTGTTTTATATATTCAAGGAGATCTACCCAACTGTGAGGAGCATACACGCCATCATTTTGGAAATTGTCATTCATGTCTTTCTTCGGGTCTATTGCATTTGATTTCCCAATTTCCAATAATTTAGAATGTGTCCCTTCTTTAAAAAAACGTTCACCCATAAGGTCACCTTCACAAGCTATTGTTGGGTGCCAACTAAGAAGTCTATACCATAAGTCTATATACAATAAGTTTTTCAAGGCCAATGTGCATACATATGTTTATATGGAGACTATAACTGCCCAAAGGCTGGCTTACTTAGATGGGTATATCTCGGGCATTTATTCACAGATTTGAACACAAAATAGCTCGATTGACGCGTAATTGATGTATTACTACGATCAAAGCAGAAAATTAACCACTTTAATTTTTTTTTTAATTTTCGCAAATTTTTTAATTGAAAATTTTGTGTAGAAAAAAAAATTTTAATCACAATTTTTGAAGCTTTGAGTTAAATATCTCGAAAACAATTATCTTAAGGTAAAAATTGTGTTTGACTTATTTGTAGGCTCATTTATGGTTAAAAATTTTATATATTAAATTTTTAAATCTGAGTAGAATTACCAAAGATATGGCGATATAAGTAAAACAAAAAACGGCCTAAATAAAAAAAAAATAAATTCAAAATTCCTAAAAAAAAATCAGAAAAATGTTGTTTCCCCTATTAAGAGTCGGTGTAATGTTCTACAAATTGCTTTCGACCCCAAAAACGAAAAAAAAAAAAAATTTTAATCACAATTGTTGAAGTTTTGAGCTAAATATCTCGAAAACAATTAACTTAAGGTACAAAGTGTGTTTGACTTATTTGTAGGCCCATTTATGGACAATAATTCCATATATTACATTTTCAAATCGGTGTTGAATATCCGAAGATATGGCGACATATGTAAAACAAAAAATGGCCTAAATAAAAAAAAAATTTTTAATATTCCTAAAAAAATCAGAAAAATGTTGTTTCCTGTATTAGGAGTCTGTGTAATGTTCTACAAATTGCTTTCCACCCCAAAAACGAACCAAATCGTATGCGAATACAGATTTGTAGAAAAGAAAAGTTTCAAGCTAAATATCTTGAAAACAATTAAGTTTAGCTAAAAAGTGTCTTTGACTTATTTGTAGGCCTATTTATGGCTAATAATTTCATATTTAACATTTTCAAATCGGTGTAGAATATCCGAAGATATGGCGATATATGTAAAACAAAAAATTTCAAAATTCCTAAAAAAAATCTAAAAAATTCTGTTTTTTCTATTGGAAGTCGGTTTCGACCAAAAGCCAGTTGGTTTGTTGCCTAGTGTAATGTTCCTCAAATCGAATAGAGATTCGTAGAAAAGAAAAGTTTCAAGCTAAATATCTTGAAAACAATTAAGTTTAGCTAAAAAGTGTCTTTGACTTATTTGTAGGCCTATTTATGGCTAATAATTTCATATTTAACATTTTCAAATCGGTGTAGAATATCCGAAGATATGGCGATATATGTAAAACAAAAAATTTCAAAATTCCTTAAAAAAAAATATGAAAAATTCTCTTTTCTCTATAGGAAGTCGGTTTTGACTCTGGTTTTCACACGAATAACTTAAATCGTATGCGAATAAAGATTCGTAGAAAAGAAAAGTCAAGCTAAATATCTTGAAAACAATTAAGTTTAGCTAAAATTGTGATTGGCTTTGAGGATTTATGGCTAATAATTTCATATTTAACATTTTCAAATCGGTGTAGAATATCCGAAGATATGGCGATATATGTAAAACAAAAAATTTCAAAATTCCTAAAAAAAAATCTGAAAAATTCTCTTTTCTCTATAGGAAGTCGGTTTTGACTCTGGTTTTCTACAAATCGCCTTTGAACCCAAAAACGACTTAAATCGTAAGCGAATAAAGATTCGTAAAAAAGAAAAGTTTCAAGCTAAATATCTTGAAAACAATTAAGTTTAGCTAAAAAGTGTCTTTGACTTATTTGTAGGCCTATTTATGAGCAATAATTTCATATTTAACATTTTTGAATCAGTGTAGAATATCCGAAGATATGGCGATATATGTAAAACAAAAAATTTTAAAATTCCTAAAAAAAAAGTATGAAAAATTCTGGTGTTCTTCAAATCGCTTTTGACCCCAAAAACGAACCTATTTGCATACGGTATGGATCGTTTTTGGTGTATTCGCCTACGTTTTGGTTTGTTTTTGGGGTCGAAAGTGATTTGTAGAAAAGAAATCTTGAGCCGTAGCAAAATCACAGTTTGATTTGGTTAAAAAACAATTTGAAAACCTTTTTATACCAGAGGTTTTATATACCCTTGATCTCTCTCTCTCTCACTTACTGCCCAGTTTGTATGATTGTGTGGGTGAATCTTTGTTTTATCTGTTCGTTATCAAAACTTGATGAATCCATAAATAATGCTGACTACCACAAATATTCTATTTATGTTTACAAAATTGTGATTTCTCAAAAGAAAATATCTTAGCTTGATTTGGATTCCCAAATGATGTCATTTGCCCCATTTTGCTTCACTTACCTTTTTTTTCTTTTGACGCTTGCCCACATTCTGGTCATCCTGGGTTTTACCTTTGGTGGTGGCCCCACTTGCATGTGGCTGATGTGAATGCAATGTGCCCAATGGCGGTGACAATTTAAAATTGTGCACTGCACTGGCAGCCGATGTGGGTGGATTAAATCTATAGGGCGGAGGCTGGGCTGTGGCTACGGTGCTGCTGCTGCTGGTTGTTTGGCTTCCGCCTCCACATGCGACATCATGGTGCTCAGTTGCTCCTGTGAGTAGGGTGTCGGTGTTGTTTTGGTCGAGGTGGTTGTGGTGGTGCTTTCGCTCATGGTGCCCGCAGCAATGGAGACAATGGGTGAGGGGAAACGTTCCCGTTCAGCTGCTGCTGCTGCCGCTGCACAGGCTGCTGCTGCTGCAGCTGCTCCAGCTCCGTCGTCTGTTGTTGTTGTGGGCTTATCAATTTGTTCATTGTTGTTCATGGCGGCATGTGTTTTGCTGCAAAACCTGCAAAATAATGAAAACTCTGGGATTAGGGGGGAATAAAGGCGGCTTCTGGTTACACTACTTACTACACACACACACACACACACGCACACACTCAAAAACTGTTGCCGGCGGTGTCTGGTGTCTGGGCCGCCCGCTGCCGCCTGGCCTGGTTAGCGGGGCTCTGCGCTGCTGCTGCTGGCTGGCTGGCTGGTTGTTGTTGGTTCAAAGAATTTTACAGTTATTTGGCTTGTTGTTGTTGTTGTTGCTGCTGCCGCAAGTGTTGTTTACTTTTGTTGAAATTGATATATTGCCCACTTCCCAGTTATTTGCTTGTTTATACACTTTGATTCTCTCCCGAAAATTGTGATTTAAGCTTTTTATCAATTCCCGAACTACACAACATTCAATTTGAGTGTGACCGTTTAACAGCTAATCAGGCATTAGTAAGCCCGTACTTTTTTTCAATATATATTTCCTTTTTTTTTTTTAGTTAATGAAATTCTTATGCAGCTCCACACACTGATTTGTCATGTTTTTTCGTGTATTTTTGTTTCTCATTATTGTCTCACTTTCGTTGGCTCAACTCTCTTGTGGCCCCCTGTTGTCAGTGGCAACACTAGAGAGAGCAAAACACGTCATTTTGCTGCGTTTTTTTTTTTTTTTTTTTTTTTTAGATGTATGTATACATATGTATGAACAGTATGTCATTTATATACATTTATATAGGTAGGGTATACTTGGGCTAACTAGACAGACCACAGAATTAAAAACTTGCTGTTGTTTATCGCACACACACACACATTTTATTATTTTTTTTTTGTTATTTTTGTTGCTGATACATACGACGCAGCTGTATTAACTTATTCTAACACCACAGAAGCACGCACACACGCACGCTAGGGTTGTCACTGGGGCATAAATATATCGATAACTATTAAAGAAAGGTGTGACCTAATTCGATTGGGGTTTTTTTTTTTGGTATTTTTCATATATTTCATACGCCTAGTCGCCTAGATCAGTTTGCATTATGGCACGTGGTAAAAAACAGAATCCCTTTGCCGCACGCAAGCGCCAAAAGCGCGAAAATGTAAGTTAAAACAGGCATTTGAACAAATTTATTTACTTTAGAAACTCTAACAGGGTCCCCCGCAACCGGATCGTCGTGCGCAACCCTATGAAGAAATCAAACGGGACAATGCGGCCTTTATCAAGTACTACGATTTGCAAAAGATATGCACCAACGCAGAGGAATGGACACAATTTCTGACCAGCATACGTGACAATTTGCCCACCACCTTCAGGGTGACGGGTTTCAAGGATGAGGCCAAGGCTTTGCTGAATATCATACGCACCGAAATGTTTACCGAATATGTGCGTGCCGTGGCGGAGCTACATCAAAAGCCCGCTGATGAGGTAGAGCCACCTTTGTGCCTGCCCTGGTATCCAAATGGCATGGCCTATCAGCTGCAGCTTAGCCGCAAGGATATACGTCGCTCGGAGCCGCTCTTTCGTTTGCACAACTTTCTCATTGTAGAGACCACAGCGGGCAGCATTAGCCGCCAGGAGGCTGTGTCCATGATACCGCCCATTGTCCTTGATGTTAAGCCCACGGACAAGGTATTGGATATGTGTGCTGCCCCAGGTTCCAAGACAGCCCAGCTAATTGAGGCTTTGCATGCCTCACCCGAGGATTATCGCATACCGCCCGGCTTTGTTTTAGCCAACGATGTGGACAACAATCGCTGCTACATGCTGGTGCATCAGGCCAAACGTTTGAACTCACCCTGCCTGCTGGTGACCAATCATGACAGCAGTGCCTTTCCCAATCTGCTGCAGAATGGTTCCATATTGAAATTCAATAAAATCCTATGCGATGTGCCCTGTTCGGGTGATGGGACTTTGCGCAAAAATCCGGATATATGGATGAAATGGAATTTGGCCCAGGCCTATAATTTGCATGGCATACAGTATCGCATAGTGCGTCGTGGAGCCGAAATGCTGGAAGTGGGCGGTCGTTTGGTATACTCCACCTGCTCCCTGAATCCCATAGAAAATGAGGCTGTGCTGCAGCGTATTATCAAGGATGCGGAGGGTGCTTTGGAGCTGGTGGAGGCGGGACATTTGGTGCCGGGTTTGAAATATAAACCCGGTATGACACACTGGCAATTGGCCACCAAAGAGGTGGATCAAATATTCAATAGCTTTGATGAGGTGCCCGAGAGTATGCATACCATTATACGTCCCAGTATGTTTCCCTTGCCCCAGGAGGAGATGGCACAATTGGGATTGGACAAGTGTATGCGTGTTTTGCCTCACATGCAGGACACGGGTGGTTTCTTTGTGGCCGTCATTGAAAAGCGACGTCAATTGAGCTTCGAAAAGAATGACCTGAAGCTGCTTAAAGAGGTAAAGTTGGCCATTTCGAAAAGAGAACCCAAATTTAAGTTCTTTACCCTTTTCAGTCCCTGGAGCAGCCGCCGCCCGAGGCCCAGGAGCAGGAGTCGGAAAAACATGTACCCTGGGGACCACAACGCAAGCGTCGCCGCCTGCATGGCTACAAGGAGGATCCCTATGTCTTCTTTAAACCCCAAGATGCGGACTATCAGCAAATCAAAGAGTTCTATCAGCTGGATGAGGCTTTGGAACAAACTTGTCTGCTTACACGCTGCAACACGGACAAAAAGAAGAACATATATTATTGCTCTCAACCCATTCGGGATTTGGTGCAAAACAATGAGTCCCAAATCAAGATCATTAACACGGGTGTCAAGACATTTGTACGCTGCGAAAATCGTCATACCCTGCATCCATATCGCCTGGCCCAGGAGGGTCTACAAACCTCGAATGCCTTTATGGGTGAAAGTCGTCGCATTGAGGTGGAACGTGAGGATTTGGTATTGCTGCTCAATTGCACGGATCCCACCAAGCCACCCTCCACTTTGGATTTGAAGCCAGCCACCCAACAACGCTGCAAGGAATTGGGTAAGTTTTTATTTTAAAACAAAATCTGGAGACAATTTTTAATCCTATTTTCCCCCCAACAACAGGTGTGGGCAGTTGCATTCTCAAATATGTGGACAAGGCCTTTACCTTATTTGTGGTGGGCTGGCGTGGCACTTCCAGTTTGCGTGCCTATGTGGATCGGGATGAGACGGTGCATATCTTGCGTTTGCTCGGTGCCGATTTAAGCAAATTCGAGGTGAACAAATATGAAGAGGCCAAGAAGGCAGCTGCAGCTGCCGCTGCTGCTGCTGCAGTAGCAGCAGAGGAAGAAGAGGCAGCCAAGGAGCAAGTGACCATGGATATTGATCAGACCCAGCAGAGCTAGTGGCTCTCACCTTTAATTTAATAGCATTTAAATTGATTTTTATTTGATTTAAAAAACATTTTTATAATGAACAAGTAAAGGCGTCTCCACAGCCGTACTCAAAAAGCTTTTTCAACGGCAAGCTTTTTAAATGTGTCGGTAAGTGAGTTATGTATGTGGCCAGCGCCTATTTTTTTTTTTTTGTTTAACAGATCCTGCCGCCATATCTCCCACAGTTTTGAAGTTAGCTTGTTGGTACCTTCTAGGAATTTTTTCTACACATAATTATTTATCGATTCGCCCTACAACATTTTCCAATCAGTTGAATAATAGCAGAGTTGCCACCCTCTCAATTTGAAAACATCCTCAAATCTGCCACAATTTTGGAGTTAGGTTGTTCAAACCTTCTAGACATATATTCCACTCATCATTACCTATAGAGCCCCCATACATCGTTTTCCGATCAGATGAACGATAGCAGAGTTGTCACACCTGATTGAAAAATCCTAATATCTTTCACAATTTTAAAGATAGATAGTTTAAACCTTCTACATAATATTTTAATCATCATTACTTATCTATCCACCATACATTATTTCCCAATCAGATGAACGAAAGCAGAGTTGCCACTCCCACAATTTGAAAAACCCTGATATCTCCCACAATTTTGGAGTTAAATTGTTCCAACCTTCTAGACATATATTCCACTCATCATTACTTAAAAAGCCCCCATACATCGTTTTCCGATCAGATGAGCGATAGTAGAGTTGCCACTTCCTCAGATTGAAAAACCATAATATCTTCCACAGTTTTGAAGTTAGATAGTTTGAACCTTCTAGGGTTTTTTTCTACTCATAATAATTTATCTATCCACCATACATCATTTCCCCATCAGATGAACGATAGTAGAGTTACCACCCCCTAAGATAGAAAAACCCTGATATCTTCCACAATTTTGGAGTTAGGTTGTTCAAATCTTCTAGACATATATTCCACTCATCATTACTTAATGAACCCCCATACATCTTTTTCCGATCAGATGAACGATAGAAGAGTTGCCACCCCCTAAGATAGAAAAACCCTGATATCTTCCACAATTTTGGAGTTAGGTTGGTAAAATCTTGTAGACATATATTCCACTCATCATTACTTAAAGAGCCCCCATACATCGTTTTCCGATCAGATGAACGAAAGCAGAGTTGCCACTTCCTCAGATTAAAAAACTCCAATATCTTCCACAGTTTTGGAGTTAGATAGCTTGAACCTTCTAGGGATTTATTCTACTCATCATGACTTATCGATCCGCCATACATAATTTTCCGATCAGATGAACGATAGTAGAGTTGCCACTTCCCCAGATTGAAAAACCCTAATATCTTCCACAATTTTGGAGTTAGATAGTTCGAACCTTCCAGACAAATAATTGAAATATCATTACTTATCAATCCCCCATACATAATTTCCCAATCAGATGAACGATAGTTGAGTTATAAGCAAAACAAATAATAGCGTTTGTTAGCACTGGCCGCAATTGTGATGGGCAGCACTTACGCAGTTTATGTAAGCCCACACTTAATAGTTATCAGTTAAATACAAACTTTGAGTATATTACAGTCAAGCTTGACCGACTTTCTTACTTGTTTTTGGAAAGGCTTTCTGATTTGATATACCCGTATCCAGTTGGTCTAGGTTACACTGGTAACTAAGGCATTGGCTAGAAGAATTGAAGCTCTGATAGGTTTGATTTTGTGGACATGTACTGAAGAAGTCGTGCATGTGAGGTATATCCTCTTTGAATGGTTCGGTCTTGGATTTTCAGATGTGTCCTGAGAAAGGGAGCTCCTCCTCTGGTGGAGTATTTTGAGCTTAGATCAGGTGGCTGAAGTAAAGATCTTCCCGTCTTCTTTGTAATATTCTAAATTGAAACGAATTTCGTAATGGATAACGATTTGGTTCACATCATTGACTTGACGTGCTTATTTTAAACTAGTTGTTCCGGCTTCTAGGAGGACCTTAAGAAGACTTAAGAGTAAGAGTAATATCGACATTTTTGAACAGCAGTCCACGCTAATACTGATATAGCCATAGATAGACAAAAAATGTATGAACCAAAGACCAAACAAATTCGAGGTCTTAATTTTGCGCCACTTGAATAGGAATCTATAACGAAAAAAGCTATTTTCGAGAATTCTGAACGCAAATATTCCTTAAGTCGAAGTTAACTGAAGTATTTAATAGTGTGTTAAGCCACCTTTCTGCTCCAAAACTTCACTCATTCGGTTTAGAAGGGATGCATTCAAATTGCCCAAAATAATTTAAAGAAATCTAGTTTCAAGCTAATACTATTTCTGGGATAACTTCAGGTATAGTTGAATATGGTTATCCTGATCCATATACTTGATGTGTCACAACCATCTCCAGACACTTTCGATGTATATATTGGCGCATTATGAGGTTGGTAAATCCACGGTTATGAAAGTATGGAAACGCCTCTTCGAAGTACAGTCACATGTGCGCTACCAAAACTAAGGCGTTGTGCAATTAAAAAATCTTTGCTTGCCTTTATTTTCTTGTTGATAATTCTAGGGATGTCGGATATTTGAAAAATATCTATATCGATATTTTTTCGATATTGAAAAACCACTAAACTCACTCAATCGGTTTATGGAATAGGGAACATTTAACAAATTTTCGTCATCAATACCTTATTTTCTTCCTAAAACTGCAATTCGTGAGTGTAAAAGAAAAAACAATTGTTTGATTTTAATTTTCAATTATTTACAGATTTGAAAAAATAAAATTTTTCGCGTTTTTGAAAAAAAAAAAAATTTCGAAATATTTTTGCTTCTAACTTTTAAACTACTAAACCGATTGGAAAATGTTCTTTAACTAGATTATTAGGCAGTGCATACCCTTTTGATTAATACCTTGCTTGACTCCATCTAAAGTTTGTAACTCGAGATATGGCGAAAAACTAAAAAATAATTCTAACTCAAAAACGTATCCATACAAAAATGTTTGAAATTCATTTTTGAGTTTAGCATTCCATACATACATCATTAAAAATTAATAGCTTTAAGATTTTAGAAAATCAAAAAAAAAAAAAAAATCATTTTTTTCGAAATATTTTTGCTTCTAACTTTTAAACTACTAAACCGATTGAAAAATGTTCTTCAACTAGATTATTAGGTATGGCATAGCCTTTTGATTAATACCTTGCTTGGCTCCATCTAAAGTTTGTAACTCGAGATATGGCTTAAAAGGTATGGGTAGCTACCGAAAAACTTAAAAAAAAAAATTTCCAACTCAAAAAAAAATTTTTGATATTCATTTTTGAGTTCAGCATTCCAAAATACATCCTTAAAAAATGCTGGCTGTAATTGAAAATTTGGAAAATTATTTTTGAAAAAGTCCGAATCAATTGGGTACATCCCCGTCCACTATTGAGTAAAAAAGTAGAAACATTTTTGTTGTTTTTTTTTTTTTTGTTATAAAATGTTACATTAATGTTGTTGTTTGTTTTTTATTTCCCAGTATAAATATATATCGTATATAAAGTATATAAAAAAAAGTTGAGTAAAAAATTACACATACTCTGTTGTTGTTGTTGTTTGTTGATGTTTTTTTTTTTCGTAGTTAATTTGCAAATGGTTTTTTTTTTATACGTTTTCCATACGTTGCTTCGTGTCTTTCTTTCTTTTTTTTTTTTTTTTTTCTTTTTGTATAAAAATTGAAGTAAGTAAATACCATAATATTTTATTTTGTAGGAATGCAAGACGGAGGAGACAGCTGCTGTCTTTTCTTTTTCTTTTTCTTTCTTTTTTTTTTGGTTAGTACAAGAAATGTAAGCAGAAGAAGTCACGTAACGTGACTGAAAACAAATTAAAAAAAAAAAAAAAAAACTATAAAAAAAAAACACACACACGTATATATATTGTATACATATATAGAGAATGAGAGGGAGAGAGAGAGATGCTTCTTTTTTTTTTTGTTGTTTTTTGATTTGGCTTCCTTTTTTTTTTCTCTCTCTGGTTTAGGCCTGCTTCTCCGCTTCGATGACCTCCTTGGTGGGCAACACGTTCTTCTCTTGGGTCTCGGTGTGCTTCAACATTTTCGCATCGAAATTCTCAATGCCGGCAATAAATTGATTCTTCTCCTTCTCCTGTTCAATTGCTGCAAATAAAATGTGGCATTTTGTGTTAGACAAAATCCGGTTTCGGTTAATGTACAACGTACCTTCCTTATCGGGCAATGGATTCTTCTCGTTGGTCTCGGTATGCTTCAAATTGTTCTGATCGAAGGCGGTGATGCCCTCAATAATGGACATTTGGGTCTTCTCGGCAGCCACATCTGTTAGGCAAAGGCATTATAAAAAAAAGGTTTTTCTTTTCTTTTGTATAGTAAAACTCACCCTCAGCGGTGGGCAAAATGATTTTCTCCTGAGTGCTGGCATTCTTCAGCTTTTCAGTATTGAAACCCTCCAATTGACTCTTGAGGTTCTCGGCCACTTTGGGCAAATCCTTAAGTGCTGGTGCTGGGGAAGCCATCTGCAAAAAGGAAGAGGAATAAATATGGAATCATAAATCAGAGCTTTAAAGTAGGTTAAGTTATTTGATCAGGTATTAAAAAGCTGTTCTGCTGAATGCGCCCATAGACTTGGAAATTCTAGTTCATTTTATTAAACTAGTTCATTTTATTGAACTAGAATACAATTTGTCTCTTCAAAATTCTAAAAATGTTAAAACATTCGTTTCTAATAGAGTTGGAAATTCTAGTTCATTTAAAAGAACTAGTTCATTTAAAAAGAACTAGTTCATTTAAAGAGAACTAGTTCATTTTAGGAACTAGTATCATTTTAGTGAACTAGTTCATTTTAGTGAACTAGTTCATTTTAGTGAACCAGTTCATTTTATAGAACTAGTTCATTTTAGTGAACTAGTTCATTTTAGTGAATAGTTCATTTATATGAACTAGTTCATTTTAGATAACTAGTTATTTTAGTATAACTGAATAGTTCATTTTAAGTGAACTAGTTAATTTTAGTGAACTAGTTCATTTTTTTGATAAACTATTTACTTTTAAACTATAGCTTGCGTTGATTTCATAAAAAAAACCCGTTAGATATGATTTTTTGTATATATATCAGAAGATATTCACTTTATAACAAAAATTTTCGAACAAAAATTGAAGTTTAGTGTCTTTTTATCAAAAAACGTTGTTTTTGAAAAAAATACAAAAACATTGCCTTCTAAAGGCCTCAATTCCAGATGGCATACAAATTTATTTCGGCACTATGCTTAAAAAAAAAAATACGACAGCTTTTCGAAAGCATTCAGCTTTCAGAGCTTTTCAAAATTATTTCTATTCATATGAAGCATAGTGCCGAAATAAATATTTATATGCCATCTGGAATGAGGCCTATGAAGGTCGTATGAATTTAAAAATTCTTGCGTGAACGGGAAAGCTGGTCACACTGAAATCGCGAAATTTCAGCGTTATTTATTATTATTTATCTCCATTTTTATACTCTGTACCGAAGGTATACAGAGTATATTGGGTTTATGCAAATGTATGTAACAGCCTGAAGAAAGCATCTCCGACCCTTTAAAGTATATATATTCTTGATCAGCATCAACATGTCCGTCTGTCTTTCCGTTTGAACGAAGAGATCTCAGAGATGGTAAGAGCTAGAGGTTTGAAGTGTATGGAACATATAATTCGTATACTTGCAGGCAGATCAAGTTTAGTTTTAGTTTTTCCCGCAAATTAAAAGAACCGTAATAACTTCCACAATTTTGAAGATAGATAGTTCGAACATTTTAGACATATATTCTACAACTCATTATTTATCGACCCACCATACATCGTTTTTCGATCAGATGAACTATATTAGAGTTATACGTAAAAGAAAATTTAAAGCAACGACAACAACAACACCGCAGCGATTGGTAGAACTAACGAGAAAGAGAGAGCGAGAGGACAAAAGCTAGCTGGTAATTTCCCAATTGGACTTTGCTTTACGGCAGTATCTAATTGGACTGCCCCGCTCTCAGTTTTCCCCCTCCCTTCTTACCCTTAGATATTTGTTTAAGGAGGCAAAGACCAAGTATGAGAGGAGCGATGCAATTGAGATGGCCTGCGGTCAGAAATCACGCGTGATTGCAGCGTGACTAATATAGATACGTTTATGTTAAAAGGAAATTATATAAAAATTTTATTATTTTACGAGTTTTACCAGATTTTGAAAAAACCGCACACTTTAAAGTTATCAGTTACATACAAACAGTTACAGAGTATATTACAGTCGCGCTTGACCGACCGACTTTCTTACTTGTTTTAATTTTATCGTTCATATTCCGTGACCGTGAATTTTATACACCTCCATCTTTATCGATATGTATATATAATTAATTTCAGTGTGACCATTTTCGAAATTCATACCACCGTTAATAGGAAATGTTTTTGTGTTTTTTTCTTATAAACTATAAGTTTTTTGATAAAAAGTCACTGCAACTGAACTCAAAAAGGACCATTATATATTAAAGTCAGTGCAAATAGTTGGTACATGTTTCAGAGAACATAATTTAAAAGCCCAGAAAGATCCCTTCTTTAAAGGAACATCTAAAAATCGAAAGATGGGAGTAAAGTGGTTATGTTTGGTGCAAAAGTCTCTTGTTAGTCCAAAATAGTGTATTTACCATTAAACACTATGAAGTAGGACCTATATGTTGGATCAACATTTATACGTCCATATTTTGGATACTGTGATGATGAATATAAGGGTCTTCCAACAAGACAATGATCCCAAGCAAACCCATAAAAATGCAACGAAATGATTCAGAAAAAATTCTATAAAAGTTTTAAAGTAGCCTGCTTAGTCATCAGACCGCAAAAACGCACGCTTATGGGAAATTTTGAAAGAAGTCAGAAACAATATTCCAGCGGAAACGTGAAGTAAGCTAATATCGTTGATGCCTTATAGAATAGAAGCAAAAGTCTGAAAGAATAAAGGTGTATACACGGGCTACTTAATCCGTTTCAATGGGAAATTTTGAAAGAAGTCCGAAATTTCCCCCAATGTGAAGTAAGCTAATCGTTGTGCTTATTTGAAAGAAGGGTAATACACGGGCTACTTAATCCGTTTCATGGGTTCAGAAACAATATTCCCGCGGAAACGTGAAGTAAGCTAATATCGTTGATGCCTTATAGAATAGAAGCAAAAGTCTGAAAGAATAAAGGTAAATACACGGGCTACTTAATCCGTATCAATGATTTCAGTACAAACGTGCGACTTTACAAAGTATCAAGAATGAAATGAATACTTCGCCACTTTTCCGGGTATTTTCAGTGACTTTTGAATGGAAGTAATTGACAAATGTTTGTGTTTAAATATCTCATTCACTTCGACTTTTTCCAAAGAAAAAAAAAAAAAGAAAAGGGGGTACAAACAAAGACTATGACAAAGCCGCTAGATAAAGCGGAAACCCGGTATCGATAGCGATTGCTTTTGAGTTTTATGATTTTGTGGTGGCGATATAAATAATTCATTTGTTTTTCTTTCTTTCTTTCCGTTTACCGTTTTAAACCAAAATTAGTCACAACATTTGATCAAAAGATGTTGATGATGACTCAAGAGCAGGATAAGAGTTCAGCGAACCTTTTGTCATCACACAGAGCAAGATTAAATTCCGAAACGGTCCCTAGAGAGCCCACAAAAACATATGTGTACATATATACAAAGTCTTATCAGGGGGGGGGAATGTTGGTTCGGTTCTTTGTGAAACTGCATTTTATCACGTTTATTTTTAGAAGAACGACTAAAACTGTGCGAAGTGCGTGTTTTATTTCACATTTTGCATTTCGCCTTTTCCTATCGATTTCTCAAGCATTTAAATATGTGTAATTCAATTTTTTACACAGCTGCAAGCGTTACAAGGGCAGCGACCGCACCAAAAAAAACAACAACAACAAACGACGTATCTCTCCATATTTATACAAAAATATATAGCCAAATATGGACATATATGCTGCTGCGCCTTAAGTCACCATGATTTTCATGTATGTGTGTGTGTGTGTATGACTAATGTCTGTCTGGTAGACATTAGCTAGTTAGTTAGCTTATATAATCCAAAAGGATTTTAACTTTGAGCTTTTAACTTCGATAGGTACTCAGTTCTTCACTTAGGGCTTTAAAAACTAGCAAACTAGTCAGAAACGTATGTTTTCCCATTTAAAGAATTTCGAAAAGACAAATAATTATCTAAAAGTGCAAGGTCGGGGCTATACGTAGGTTGCTATATAATATATTTCTGGCCTAATAATGAAAACGCGAATATTTATGATCAAAAATGGTTTTAGTTGTTTTTAAAAGTATTCTCCAGCAAGATTTATACTCGTTTGCATGCGCTCAAACCAATTGTCGAAGCACTTTTTCCACTACGATTGAGACACCTCCAAAAACATGGTTTTTGTGCACTTCAACAGCATCTTCTGGCGACGAAAATCGTTGACCACGAAATAAAAAGAAGTCATTGGGTGCCAAGTCAGGGCTGTACGGCGGGATGACCCATCAATTTGACGCTGGTATGAGCTGATGTGTGAGAGCTCGCATATTGTCATGGTGCACAATGATCTGTCTTCTCTTGTTCGTTTTTCGAATTTCTCCAAAGACTTCAGGCAAACAAATTGTGGTGTACCACTCAGAATTGAGCTTCCTACGTTGCTCAAGCGGAACAGTCGCCACATGAACAGTTTTACCAAAGAAACAGGCGACCATTTGCTTCGAAATGCTTTTTCCACGAACGACTATCGTTGGATTTGGCTCGTCTTCGAAGATCCACACGATCATGGGCTCATAAGCATAGGATCCATGATTCGTCACCTGTGACGATCTTATAAACGTTTTTTGAAACACAGCGATTATATTTTTTCAAAATTTCTTTGCACCAATCCACACGAGCCTTTTTTTTTGAGCGATTACGACGAGAACAAACCTTTTTACGCCCAGGTGTTCATGCAATATCGAATGTATGCTGGTGGAAGAAATCTCCAAGGATGCCTCTATCTCACGGTATTGTCACCTGACGATCTTGCATTATCAGTTTACGCACGGCATCAATGTTTTCTGGCACAACGACTGTTTTTTGGACGACCTTCACGACCTTCGTCTTCGAGCGAGCGTCGCCCGCTATTGAATTCATTAAACCAATTTTTCACCGTGCTATAGAATAATGCTACATCGCCATACCACAGATTTAAGTTTATCGTTGCACTCTTGTCGTGATAATCCACGTCGAAAGTTGTAAAAAATGATTGCACGAAAATGTTCACGAGTTAATTCCCCTTTTTCTGCCGAGCTAAGTTTTTGATTAATCGTTAATCGATATCAAACGTGGTTGTATGGAGCTTTTATCGATAAAAGTACAAACTTTTTTTGGGAAAAGGCTACTTGGTCCTAAAATCGCTAGAAGTGACCTAGGCCAGAAACTTAAATAGCAAACCACGTATGGTGGAAGTGCCAATACTTCCCAATTCAACTCCACAAATTTCCAATTTTGCTTCAATCATTTTTGATGAGTGACCAAAGAAGTATGCCATGAAATTAAAGAGCAAGTCCTTGCGATCGTCAAAAAAATGATCTGTAGTTCCAAAGTGAACTAATGAACTAGTTCATTGAAATGAACTAGAATTTTCAGCTCTATTAGAAACGATTTAAGCGCCATTTCCGTACTAAATATATATCTTCCACGATTTTAAGGAACCTTTTAGGCATATATTTTAATCGTCATTACTTATCGATCCACCATACACCGTTTCCAGATCAAATGAACGATATTCGAATAATAAGCAAATAAAATAATTACGCCGGGCAGCACTGCCCGTAATCGTGATGGGTAGCACTTGCACAGTTTGTGTGACCCCACACATTAAAGTTACAGAGTATATCGGGCTTGACCGACTTTCTTACTTGTTTGAAAATTTTTATGAAATAATTTTTTTCTGGTAAAGGGCGATATTTCAATCAAGAGGAAAAAACCGCACGATATTTTTCTTATATGGGCATTTCCACCAAAAGGTCCACCGAGACCAAAAATTATAAAGTTTAAAACCCCTTGCTTTATAATATTTTCATAGGAAAACAGTCAAATTGTACCCTAATATAAACTAATTTTACATTTATTTATAACCCGCTTCAAGATATTCAAAAGCAAAGTCGCGCTAGCTCAACTATTCTCAGTTTGATATATCCCCCAGCACTTTTTGTTTTGATAATTGTTCTTTTGACTTTTGCATTCTTAAATCTTTCCAAGGATACAAAGAGTCAAATTAAAATGCAAAAGAGACTATGCGATTGGTAAATAACGTAATTTTTTGATTTGCATTATCGCATTTTTCGATGTCCCGTGCGATATTGAAAAAATACAACATTTGTTATCTGTGCGTCAAAAGTACATGTGAAGTCTTATCCCATATTGAGACAAATAGTGATTTTTTAATACAATTGAAATAAAAAAAATCATGCTGAAAAATGAGAATATTTCTGATCTGGGTACTTATATAAAGTTGGTCCCGTGCGACATCGTCAATGTGAATGATTTTTTTTTTGTAAATCATAGTTTTTTTATTTTTTATATCTAAATGAGCAAAAACGGCGGCGAAAAAAAATTTAGAGAGCCCTGCATACGGTAGAGAAAAAAGTTAAAGTACGATCCAATATTTTAAAAATTTGTTTTGTTTTTTGTTATTATGCGAAAATGAATACATTGAAATCTTTTGTTGTTGTCTTAAAAACATTTTAACTCCGCTTATTTATATATAATTTCCTTAAAAGAGTTACTGAAATAACATTATTATTATGACGGAAGAAAATGTCCCATACGACATGTCCCGTGCGAAAGTGCTTAAAATTGAATTTTAAGAAATGTATAAGTTTATTTTGGGTAAAATCAAAACCGTTTTTAAGTGTCATCAATGTGCAATGTTCTTAAATTAAACAGATTGAAATATAGCCTCAGGATTCGCTAAAATCGGCTTGTCAATTGTTGGTCGCAAAAACCACTTCTGTTTTTGTCCCGTGCGAATGCCTTGCTTTTTTGTAATTATCTTGAAAAAAAATTAATTGCCCAAAATCAACTTTAGCACCATTTGTAGGGCCAATTAAGAGCAATAAGTTAAGCCTTTTGTCAAATCAAAAATACGTTTTATATTTCAAAGTGTACGAAGGTCCAGTTCGACATAATGGAAATGCCCATATACAAACATGTACAGAGTATATTACAGTCGGGCTTGACCGAGTTTCTTACTTGTTTGAAAATTTTTTATGAAATCAAGAAAAAAACCTCACGATATTTTTCTTATATAACCTTTTTTTTATGTTTTTTGAACTCAAATCGAGGTAGTAATTTTAAAGCAACATTTTAATATCCGCCGTGATTGACTATGTTTTAGACATTTTTTTCAATAAATTATTTGTACTTAAAAAATTTTTCTCGCGCGTTTATTGATTGTCCCATCGTGAGATTTTTTTGTAAAATATATAATACATAAAACCAATATTTCATGAAAATATCTAGCACTCTTTGAAAAAAAAAAAATAAAAAAAAAAAAAAAATTAAAAAAAAAATCTTTCTCGGATAAGAAGAGACTGACCCAACCTTTTACAATTTGGTTCGTTTCAATCGGATGCACTGTTGTGAAGCAATAATTTTTTTTTTGTTGATCTCGCGATCTGTTAGTTGTGGGGGATCTCAAAAAATAGTGTTATACTATGAGTTTTTGTTAAAACAGAAAAAACAATTGGGTGGCTGAAAATTTCGAAAAAATTATGCTTTTATACGTGTACTAGAAATCCATTTTTCCGCCATATCTTGGAAACCTTTGATGCAGTTTTATTATGTGCACATAAATGAATCATACATTTTAATCAACAAAGGCTGCACCTCACAATTTTGTTCATTTTGTTGCTCTGTGTAATGAAACTTGGCGTTTAAAAGTGCCAAAATTTGTCTTTTATTGCCAATTTACAACTAGAATTTCCCCAAAATGCCAAATTTTTGCAAAAATAAGTTTCTACAAATCGCTTCGAACCCAAAAACGACCCAAGTCGTATGGGTACATATTTTTGTTCGCTTCAAATATGATCAAAAGTGCTTAAAAATAGAAAATTCAAAATATTCAGTTTATGGATCCGGCTCGAGGGACCCAAAAACTCGAACTGAGGACAGTTCTATTTGGTTAGGTTTTGGACCGAAAAAAGGCTGTATGGATTTGGGTCGTTTTTTTATACGCTCAAAATAAAATCTATTCCAATTTACTATGATAAAATCAAATGGTTTCTACTTTTGTCATCTTTCAGCCTAACTTGAATTAATTTTAAAATGAATTTAATAAAAATTTACAAAAAAAATATATATTAGGCTGATTTAAGATAAAATATAACTCTTTTTCAATTTAAGCCTGTTTTTAAAGGTTTCATTCGAGAGATTATAGTTTTAGGGCAATTGATGCTTTAAAAAAAACATTTGTGCTTGATTATATGGTCACACTAAGAGCATTAAAACAGTTTATCCATTCGAAATATAAAGTTTCTAAAACTGAATTTGGGTTTAAAGTGGAAAACTTGTCCAGAATCAATTCCAAGTGTTCCACAAATCGGGTTCGATCCAAAAACGATTTTTGATTTTGAAATTTTGTGTTTGAATTTAAACAAAGTAAAATAACCGCTACATAATCGAGAACAATCGTTATCGATGCCACAAGTGTTGGAAAAAGTAAAGAAAGCAGACATTTGGCGGTCATTCAAAAAAATGCATATACATATATATATATATATATACATAAAGTTTTGTTGAATAATAACAAGTTTTTCCCCCCAAGACGATTTGATCAACTCAAGTTTCAAATTTGATCGCAAAATCTGCCTGGTGCTTGGCTGATTATTAGTCAGCTCACAGACTGCAGGAAGGTGGGAGAGGGGGGAGGGAGGGGGAGCAGACAGGCAGACAGTCTCAAGTCAAATGCAACTCCGTCGCATACATACAAAATGTGTGTTGTGACAAAGAGAGTGAGAGAGAGAGAGAGAGAGAGCAAGAGCTGGGAGGGGGAGTTGTTGGTGGCGGCTGCCGGTTAACCGTGAATCAACTTCCAACTTCGAAATATGGTCGCCCCGCTTAAAAGCAACCCATGAATCATCATCCAATAAGAAACCCACATACACATGCATATGCATGTGTATATATGTACATACACTCACCACTCCTCCCTCGCTCTACCAAGCTTGCTTCTTTCTTTCTTTCTTTTTTTTTTATGGCCTTTTTTGGCTAGTTTGTTGTTGTTAATTTTGTTATGTGTTTGCTTGGGGTTTATGACTTTAGTGGCGACTGATTGATGATGGCAAGAAGGGGAGGGAAAAGAGGTGGGTAAAAAAAAAAACCCTAAATCATTGCGTGGCAGACACACGTACATTTAATATTTAAATTGTGCAAAAATTCATTTGTATATCTGTGTCCAACTGCCACGCCCAACCTTTGTGGGGAGGATATTGAAGAACGCGTCAAATGCTGCGCCCCGCCCAAAGCTAAAACAGCCGCACAAAAGGCAGACGAAAAAAAAAAAAGCGAACCAAAATGCCGGCCGGCAATGCTCGGCTTCAACAGCTGCGCCTAACGGACGCCCAAAAAAAAAAAAAAAATTATAACAATTTCTCTCCGCCTCCGCACTTCACCTACAAAAAAAAAGTAAAAAAAAAAAGCTCTTTCTCTTTAGCCTCTCAGAGCCAAAAAACCAGTTGGCTTAACAAAAGACAAAAAAAAATTGCCGGTTTTCTTTCTCTGTGTGCTGTGTGTGTGTGTGTGTGTGTGTGTGCCAACTCGATCAAACTTACCTTTGTTTGATTATTTACTTTTTAATGCTCTTCAACACTTGACAAAAAAAATACAAATACGTTTTGGTTTTTCACCCAGCTATATATATATTTAATATTTATTTGCTTCTTCTTTTTTTTTAACTTTAAGCTGTGGTTTGGAATGGGGGAGACGCGTAGGCTTAATCACAAGCAGACTGAACGTCACACAGTGTAATACTGAACGGACAACATTTGCAATTTGAAAAAGAAGATGTTTGCAGTGTGACCAGACAACAACAAAAAATAAAAGCTTATATCGAAAGTATGCGTTATCGATTAATGTGTGTCATCGGGAAACAATCGAACGATCGTGGTGAACAACGGTTTTTTTTTTTAAATTTGAAGAGCTTTGACATTGCAAAAGAAAAGAAATGAGAAATCTTTATGGCATTATTTTCATATAAAAACCAGGGCTGCAAACTCAAATAATTTTTTTTTGAGGTCTGGTACAAAATTCAGAAATTTGAGGTTTTGTTTCACCAAATTTATAGAAAATAAAAAAAAAAACAATTTACTAAAAATAAAAAAAAAAATAAAACTGAATTTCTGTAAGATTTCATTTATTATCAATTTATCAACTTTTTAAACATTCTTTTCTATATCTTATATATCTTAAAAAGAGAATTTGATTTTGGTTATTCTCTATCTCTCCCTCTTTTTTGAGTGTATATATTACCTGATAATAAATTTTCCGAAATATTAAACAAGGTTTTTTTTTTGTAGAGCGAAATTTGAATTAAATTCTGAAACATTACTTCTCAAAATTGATATTATAATTTTTCCAGCATTTCTATTCTTCGAAGACTTAGAAATCCTTTACATTTAATAAGAGGGCTTATATTTAGCAAATACAAATTTTAACACTTTTTATACATTTTTTTTCTATATCTTATATACCTTAAAAAGAGAATTTGATTTTGGTTATTTTCTAAGGGCGAATTTCTGAAACGTAAGACTTTCTTCTCAGTGTAATTATTGCTATTTTACCAGTTGAATATATCAACTAGAAACCGAACAAGTACCGGTATAAGCGTTTCGGTATGGTTCCGGTTTTTTCAGTTCCTTTTATAACGAATTTCGGTTCTGAAAAAAATCTAATATCGGTTCCGGTTTCGATACCGGTACGTGACTTGAAACGGTTTATTTCGGTTAACGATTTCGGTATTATTATTAACGCCTTCAAACCCAAAAACGGCCCAAATCGTATGCAAATAGGGTCGTTTTTGGAGCTAAAAGTTATTTGTAAAACACATTGGATTTCTACCCTAATATCAACCCTATTCCCGTACAATTTGTGGTCAAAAGCGATTTGTTGAACACATGGGATAGACATAAATACAGGGTTGCCCATATTCGATGGACGCATGTTTTTTTTTAAAAAATCAAAGAAAAAAATAAAAATTTGGCGGTTGGCAATCTTAATCATTTAATTTGTTCCAAGTAGATTTGTTTACATCAATTTTTGAATATGATATCTCTCAAATGGCCGCCTCTGGCGTTGATGGCGTATTGTGCCCTTTTTGCAGCATTTTCCATCGTTTTCGCCAACATTTCGGCCGGAATAGCGGCTATTTCTTCACGAATGTTGTCCTTGAGCTCTTCTACGGTCCTTGGCTTGTTAACGTAAACCTTTGACTTCAAATATCCCCACAAGAAGAAGTCAGGCGGCGTCAAATCGGGCGAACGCGGTGGCCAGTCCAAATCACCACTTTTCGACATCAAACGGCCCGGAAACAATTTCTTCAGAAAATCGATTGTTATGCGACTTGTGTGCGGTGGAGCGCCGTCTTGTTGAAACCAGAACTGCCTCATACGCTTTCGACGAATAATTGGCATCACAAAATTGGTCATCATGTCGCGATAACGCTCCTGGTTGATGGTAACAGCATGGCCATTTTCATTTTGGAAGAAAAACGGCCCAATGACCGTTTTCGCACTAACGCCGCACCAAACTGTGACTTTTTCGTCATGAAGAGGCACTTCTTGAATCTCCTGAGGATTTTCAGTGGCGTAAATACGGCAATTTTGCTTATTTACGGTCCCATTCAATGAGAAATGGGCTTCATCGGACATGACGTTGAGTTTTCACAATTGACTTGTTCTGTTGAATGTAAATTTCAACTATTTCAGAGACGCTTCAAACGCGGTATGTCATTAAGCGATCTGACATCTCTGTCAAAAGTTATGGCGTTGCCAGATGGGTCCGTCGAATATGGGCAACCCTGTATATAACATTAATGTTAAAAAGAACAATATGAGAAATTAAGTTGATCTTCCAGGAGAAACGTTTATTACATTTATCAAATGTTAATTATACGTTTTTCTCTAAAACAATAAGCACTTAAATGCACTTTAACACGCGTTTTTGCCAGAGCTTCCTATTTATTGGGAAACATTTTTTAGATAGATAGATAGATAAATAGATTCTTTATTGATGGAAATTGAATCTTATTTTCTTCAGGGCATGGTATCAGAACTGTCTGCCCAAAAATATTATATTGAATTAAATAATTAAAAATAAAAAATAAATATAATATATATATTAAAAAAATATTGCTTTGAATTATAAATTTTTTTGTTAGAGAGAATAAATTAAAATTTTGTTTTAGTTTTTTTTTTTTTCAGCCCAAAAAAAAAATATATTAAAATTAATTATAACCCAAAACTGAACTAAGCTCACCCACTGTGCATTGCGGTACAAATATTTGAATTCAAACACTTGCGCGCCATTCAACCAGCCAACGGCAGTTGCTTGAGTAAAATTTGCTTAATACAAATCTGGTCACACTTGCCTGCTTGTTGTTGTTGTTGTTGTTTTGGTTCGCTATGATAAATAAACATTACAAATTATTACTCAAATGTGCTTTGGCCATACCCATTATCTTTTTACTGGATTTCTGTGGCCTACTCACCCATCTGAATGAGCTGGACTTTGAGAGACATTTCTATTATCCGCTGCAGGCGGCGGATGAGCAGAATCTCTCATCGGGTCTGCCGGCCTACAAATTTCTGCAATTGCCTGCCACCTCCTCGGCGGAAGATGAGCCCCGCCGGCTGACCATACTGGTGAAGAGTGCCTTGGATCATGTGGAACAGCGTGAGGCAATTAGACGCACCTGGGGCTATGAGTCACGCTTCTCGGATGTGAATATACGTCGAGTCTTTCTATTGGGCGTGTCCAGGGACAAAACTGTGGCCGAGGCCTTGGCCCGGGAGGCGCGTCTGCATGGTGATTTGGTGCAAGGCGACTTTGAGGATACCTACTTTAATAATACCATTAAAACCATAATGGGTCTACGCTGGGCACGGGAGCTGTACAATCGCAGTGATTTCTATTTATTTGTGGACGATGACTATTTTGTGTCCATGAAGAATGTCTTGAAGTTTCTGGGCAAGGAACATGAGACGCACCATCATCAGCCTCTACTCTTTGCCGGCTATGTTTTCCAGAGTAAGCCACTGCGTCATAAATTCAGCAAATGGTATGTGTCGCTTAAGGAATATCCATTTGATAGATGGCCGCCATATGTGACAGCGGGAGCGTTCATTTTGTCACGCCAGGCGCTGCTACGGATGTACGAGACTTGCCGGACAGTGCCACTATTTCGTTTCGATGATATTTATTTGGGTATTGTGGCCCTAAAGGCCAACATAACGGTGCATCACTGTGAGGCTTTTCACTTTCATAGACCACGATATTATGGACCGGATAGCTTTAGCAGGGTTATTGCATCACATGGCTTTAGCGATCCACAGGAAATGGAGCGAGTGTGGAATGAATGTCGCTCGGCCAACTATGCGTAGCACAAGTGGAAGTAAATAGAACAAAAGCCTGATTAAAGTTTTATATTAGGGTGGATCAACCAAAAAAAAAAAAAAAAAACAAAAAATCATGTACAAAATACAAATAAAAAACTATCTGTGAACCTCCACCGCCACCACGGACAGGCGCAACGGGTCCCCACGAGGCCTACCTCCACGAAGCCCAGGAAGGGCTTTTTTAAGTGGGTCCCCGGAGGGCCAATCCACCGTCGTCTTCCCCGGCACTCCCCTCTTCCTCCTAGAATTAATATTTTATGTTCAAATCGGACCACGGATATTTTATTGACACAAAGTAAAATTTTTTAAAAACGCGCGTTTGAAAAATATTCCCCGCGGCGCATACTTCCAACCACCCGCAAATCAACGGCTTTCGGGATATATAACCGCCACGGCACGAGGAGACCATCCGTGACTTGGGAATCGTTATAAAACAACGCCAAAACCTGGAAGGCATTTTCGGCAAAAGGCAACCGTCTTCACGCCCGCCCAGCCTCTATGTTTGGGCTGTGTAGAGGGATCCCAAAATAGAAGGTCACCGTTGGTAGTAGAAACCCCCTCCAGGAATTGTAAGCTCGCACCGAGACCGGACCGCGCACCATAAGAGGTTTCCCCACGTCTTCAACCACGAACCGAGCAGCAACGCGCACCGAGATAGTTTTCGCACTAGCCTTATTCGTCGACTCGACCGAGCTCCCCCGTTAATTATTGAGACATAAAAAAATTTAATTTGTAAATTTGCACATTGCTACATATGTTTTATTAAGTAAAATGAATTTTCAAAGTTTTATTTTTGCATGACAACATTTAAAAATAATATTTTAATCGATATTGAGTGCCCCTCTCATATTGATATCGATACACACACCAATATCGATAGGCAGCTGCCGGCGAGGCAGCCACACTCACACCTGTTGTCGCGCCGCGAATTGTTAAACAAAATTTAAAAATGTTTAAGCCAAGTGTAAAACAATAATAAAAATATAAATTTTTTATACAATTAAGTGTGTTAGATCAAATTTGTAGCGTGTGCTTGTGTGTGTGCGTGCGCGTTGTGTTTGGCTGCTGCCAAAAGGAAATGGAGTTGAGAATAGCAAATCCTGCCAGGGCGCCTGCACCTGAGCATAACTCAGGTCAGTTACCTTTAAAGTTTAAACTAAAGGCTTTAAGTATGTACATTGTACAATGTGTATGTATGTATGTATGAGCAATGATCTGCAGAATCTGATTGTCATCCTGCCAACAGTTTGGCACTCTACAGTTTTAGAATCACTCGTCCAGTGCTTTTACAGTTATGCACATTGCACACTGGATTATGCATGTAATGTTGATATTTTAGAGCCGTGAAGAGGGGAGGGGGGGGGGCATTTGATATTGAGACATAATGCACACGCAAAGGGGGGAGGTGCCTGATATTAAGACATATGTCATATGCAATATTGCACACACACATACAAAGCAATTGCCTGGCCAAGCTGCGCTTGACTCTTGGCCTGCGCTCATTTCAATTGAACTCTCGTGAGAACAACTGAGAGCAATTGTTGTTGTTTTTTGTGTTCAATGCTTATCTAGGTGCGCGCTTCATTTGCCGGCCAAATGGAGAGGACTGAAATATGAGTATGTGTTCGTGACTGCCACAGTAGAGAGCCAACTCACTTGCAAAATCAAGTTTTTCTGTGCTCACCGATTCACACAGACATGACTTCGGCTCGCGTCTGTGTGAAAAACACGAATGCGCTCGGCCCCCAGTGGCTATGGGCTGGCCGGGCCTGTTTTATACAGCCTCTAAAGCCAATGCAACGGTTATAATTATATAAGGTGAGAGGTCAGTTAAGCATGCTGCCCTTTCTACCCCATGGTATGGTGAAAAACAGTCAGACTGAATGGTGAAAAGCAGGGGATGTCAATGTGATAGTGCTTATTTGGTACCTCGCTCGCAGGGTGAAATTGCTATAACTCTACCATATAACGGGTGATCTTTTAGGCGTTTGTTTTTCGAAAATTAAAAAAAAAAAAAAAAAACAAGTAAGAAAGTCGGTCAGGCCCGACTGTAATATACTCTTTACCTGTTTGTGTAAACCTGATAACTTTAAGGTCTGGGGCCTCCCACAAACTGTGCTGCCAGTGCTGCCCAGCGTAATTTGATTTTCTTATAACTCGAATATCGTTCATCTGATCTGGAAACTTTGTATGGTGGTTTTTTACTCTACTCTACTTTCATTCATTTGATCGAAAAATGATTTAGAGTGAATCGATAAAAAACGATGAGTAGCATATACAGCTGTGAAAAAAATAATAACACTACCCTCACAAGCAAATTTTCCAAAGACGTCATAACTAAAGGATCACTTTTTAAATACGCACTGAAAGATAGCGCAACCATTCACACGAGTACACAAACAGGGATCTGGGATCAGGGATGTGGAATCAGGGATCAAGGATCTGGGATCAGTTATCTGGGATCAGGGATTTCGGTTCTGGGATCAGGCATCTGGGTTCAGGGATCTGGGTTCAGGGATCTGGGTTCAGGGATCTCGGATCTGGGATCAGCGATCAGGGATCTGCGATGGATCTCGGATCTGGTATCTGGAATCAGGGATCTGGGATGAGGGATCTCGGATCGGGGATCTCGGATCTGGGATCTGGGATCAGGAATCTGGGATCAGGTATCTGGGTTCAGGGATCTCGGATCAGGGATCTGGGATCAGGTATCTGGAATCAGGTTTCTGGGATCAGGTATCTGCGATGGATCTGGAATCAGGGATATTGGATCTGGGACCAGGGATCTGGGTTCAGGGATCTCGTATCAGGGATCAGGGAATCTGGGATGTATCTCGGATTAGGGAGCTGGGATCAGGTATCTGCGATCAGCGATCAGGGATCTGCGATGGATCTCGGATCTGGAATCTCGGATCTGGGTTCAGTTATCTGGGATCTGGGTTCAGGGATCAGGTAATCTGGGATGTATCTCGGATCTGGGATCAGGTATCTGGGATCAGGTATCTGGGATCAGGTATCTGCGATTAGGTAGCTGCGATCAGGGATCTGCGATGGATCTCGGATCTGGGATCAGGGATCTGGAATCAGAGATCTCGGATCTGGGATCAGGGAATCTGGGATGTATCTCGGATCAAGGATCTGGGATCAGGTATCTGCGATCAGCGATCAGGGATCTGCGATGGCTCTCGGATCTGGGATCAGGGATCTGGAATCAGAGATCTGGAATCAGGGATCTCGGATCTGGGATCAGTTATCGGGGATCAGGGATCTGGGATCTGGTATTCAGGGATCTCGGATCAGGGATCAGGTATCTGGGATCAGGTATCTGCGATTAGGTAGCTGCGATCAGCGATCAGGGATCTGCGATGGATCTCGGATCAGGGAATCTGGGATGTATCTCGGATCAGGGATCTGGAGATCAGGGATCTGGGATCAGGGATCTGAAACACTATTTTCCAACACTATTTTTTATAAAATAACTTTATATTCTTATGCAAGAATTCTTATTTTAATTCAGATTTTTCTTCGTAAAGAGCTTCGCTTGTACGGTGTGTTCCACTATACACACTATTTTTTTTTATATGGAGTTTTGATTGTGAGGCAACGTCTTGTTGTATTGTATTGTATTGTATTATATAATGCCGCCGGCCCACAAACCTTACCAATCAGTGGATATTTCATAGAGTGTATTGGTGTGCGATTATAATGCGACGCATAGCGGTTCTGACCTACTTCATTGAACGCTAGCCAGCGACTGATTGGCTTAGCTGATTTTTTTACTCTCTTAGCGAAGGGCTCAGTGTTAATTGCGGAATGTGTTTGTACCTCAGGCAAACTTTGGTCTAAAACGTGAGATTAAAACGCCCCTCAACTGTGTGGCAACGTCTTATTGAAATCACATGTCAACCAGAGACCAATTCTTCAATTTAGGGCAACGGTACCTTAATCCATTGACTGTAACGTGGCGATTTTCTTTACATTTGAAAAAATACGCTCCCATAATGCCGCCGGCCCACAAACCTTACCAAACAGTGGATTTTTCAGGGTAAATTCAGACCAACTTCAGCAATGCTAAATGTGTGTTTTCTAATAAATTGAAGCATCTAGCTTTACAGCCTTTTTCGAGCCTTCTTCAAGAATATTATACCATTAAACACATTTACTTTATTTAATAACAAATGTAAAGCTATAAAAAAAAAATACCAACGAGGTATTACGTTATTAAGTATTTGCTGAGTAGGACTAGATCGAGACATATTTAGTATAAGCACATGTGGAGCTCAAGAATTGGCAGCAACGGCGGCGGCTTCTTTAAGTACACTCACGCTAGCCGCTTGATCACCGCGTATAGCATAATCCAGCGCAGTTAAGCCCAACTTATCCTTTTCCTCGACATTCTGCATATAGGGTAAAACGTATTCAATCAATTCGGGAAATCCATGCAGAGCAGCCACATGCAGTACAGTGCGTCCCGAGGGATCTGGCTGGGATAGATCGGCACCGGCATATTGATACGACTTGAGGCGCATCAGGGAGCCGCGTGCAGCTGCCGCACACAGTTGTTCGCCCACCGCACGTGACGAGCCCGTCAAATGGGCACCACAATTGATCAAGAGCTGTATAATCTCATGCCTGTCCGTGGAAACGGCCTCCATGAGAGCGGTGCGATCATACCGATCACGTGTATGCACCGAAACGCCATTGTGTAACAAATGCTTGACAATTTCCACATAACCCAACTGGCAGGCCAAATGTAAAGCCGTGCGCTGATCATGATTGGAGCCAGAGAGATTGGCCCCATAGGCTTTCAAATTGTTGATCTTCTTAAGATCGCCATCGACAACGGCCGCATTCACCATGGCCGGAAAAAGGGTGGCACCCAGCTGATCCAGCTCCTGGGGCGAGGATAGATGTAGGGAGCGGGCCACAGCATCAACCAGATCATATTCCTCCATTTTGGGTGCAATTGTGGAGGTTAATTCACCGCGCAGATTCGTTTGCATCATCTAATCAAAGGAAGGAAGGCAGAAATATAGGGTTTAAGCTTCGAGCAGTATGCCAAGGACTCACCTGTTTCTTCAGCTCCAGTGACCACTCCTCCTTGCCTATAACATAGGCCAACTTGGATAGGGCCGTCTCTGGGGTCATATCATAGCCTGGTATTACACCCACATCGCACAACACCTTGCCCGTATCATAGATCTCCGCCACCGAGCCATTCGGACACTGCGTACAGTTGATAATGATCACACCACGATCGGCAGCTGCCTTGAGTTCCTCCATCAGATCCCTACGATTCGAGGGTATATTGCCGGAACCAAACGATTGCAGGACCACTCCTCGTATGGGCGGTGCCAAGAATGCACGGAATGTGGATAACGAAATACTGGGAAATAGACGCAACAGTCCCACATTCTCATCCAGATTCAAATGCACACAAAAACGATCGATACTGCACGGACGAAAGATCAAACGATAGTCCACATTCACATCGATACCAATCAGGGCCAAAGGTGGCACATTCAGCGAATCGAAGGCATCCAGCGAATTGGAGCTCACCTTTACCGTACGATTGCCACGCATCAATTTGTGACCAAAGAAAATGCACACCTCCGGTATCACATAATTTCCGGCTATGATCAGGGCCGAGGTGAAGTTATCCTTGCCATCGGTGCGTGTCTCAAAAATGGGTATCTGTGAGCCGGTAATGATGACAGTTTTGCCCAAATTCTCCAGCATAAAGGAGAGAGCTGAGGCCGTGTACGAGAGGGTATCGGTGCCATGTAATACCACAAAGCCGTCAAAGAACTCGTAGGATTGCTAACGGAGTAAAATTTGTAGAAGAATCCCAAAATGTATATCGAATCACTTACATGTATATCATTTGCTATGCGCGCCCAATCCTGCATGGTCATATTGCTGCTATCCAACAGGGGAGTATATTCGGTCACCTGATACAGCACCCGATTCGCTTCACCCTGCACGAAGGGCAGCACGAGCGGAGCCATTGATGCGGAGGTACCAAAACGTAACTGGGCATATTCTTCATCGTGTATATTGGGATATTTACGTATGCTGCGTACCAGAGCATTGGGTATGGGTGCCAGAACTGAAACGGAAATAATGAAAGGAGATTTAAATATTGGTGGTATGCACTAGTTGAACTACTACAAATGAACTTTTCCTTAAAAAGAACCAGTATATCAAACTGGAACCCGAATCGGAACCATATACCGAAAAGTATCGATATATTTTGAATTTTTCTAGACCTACGTTAAAGCTTTTCCCCTTATTCCGGGAAATAGTTCTTCAATTGTGGTTTTTTATTCAGTGACTCTTATTCAGTGACTCTTTTTCAGTGACTCTTCTTCAGTGACTCTTGTTTTTCAGTGACTCTTCTTCAGTGACTCTTCTTCAGTGACTCTTCTTCAGTGACTCTTCTTCAGTGACTCTTCTTCAGTGACTCTTGTTCAGTGACTCTTCTTCAGTGACTCTTCTTCAGTACTCTTTTCAGTACTCTTCTCGTGACTCTTCATACTCTTAGCCCAGGACTCTCTCAGGACTCTCACCCCGCAGTGACTCTTGTTCAGTGACTCTTGTTCAGTGACTCTTCTTCAGTGACTCTTGTTCAGTGACTCTTTTTCAGTGACTCTTATTCAGTGACTCTTCTTCAGTGACTCTTCTAGTACTCTTCTTCATCTGACTCTTGTTCAGTGACTCTTCTTCAGTGACTCTTGTTCAGTGACTCTTGTTCAGTAACTCTTGTTCAGTGACTCTTATTCAGTGACTCTTTTCAGTGACTCTTGTTCAGTGACTCTTCTTCAGTGACTTCTTCTTCAGTGACTCTTCTCAGTACTCTTCAACCCTTCAGTGACTCTTTCAGTGACTCTTCTTCAGTGACTCTTCTTCAGTGACTCTTGTTCAGTGACTCTTCTTCAGTGACTCTTCTTCAGTGACTCTTGTTCAGTGACTCTTTTTCAGTGACTCTTCTTCAGTGACTCTTCTGTTCAGTGACTCTTCTTCAGTGACTCTTGTTCAGTAACTCTTCTTCAGTGACTCTTGTTCAGTAACTCTTCTTCAGTGACTCTTGTTCAGTGACTCTTGTTCAGTGACTCTTCTTCAGTCCTTTTCAGTGACTCTTCTTCAGTGACCTTCAGTGACTCTTGTTCAGTGACTCTTCAGTCTAGTGACTCTTGTTCAGTGACTCTTGTTCAGTGACTCTTCTTCAGTGACTCTTCTTCAGTGACTCTTGTTCAGTGACTCTTCTTCAGTGACTCTTGTTCAGTGACTCTTCTTCAGTGACTCTTGTTCAGTGACTCTTCTTCAGTGACTCTTGTTCAGTGACTCTTGTTCAGTGACTCTTCTTCAGTGACTCTTCTTCAGTGACTCTTGTTCAGTAACTCTTCTTCAGTGACTCTTGTTCAGTGACTCTTCTTCAGTGACTCTTATTCAGTGACTCTTCTTCAGTGACTCTTGTTCAGTGACTCTTGTTCAGTGACTCTTCTTCAGTGACTCTTCTTCACTGACTCTTCTTCAGTGACTTATGTTCAGTGACTCTTGTTCACTAACTCTTCTTCAATGACACTTCTTCAGTGACTCTTCTTCAGTGACTCTTGTTCAGTAACTCTTCTTCAGTGACTCTTGTTCAGTGACTCTTCTTCAGTGACTCTTCTTCACTGACTCTTCTTCACTGACTCTTCTTCAGTGACTCTTGTTCAGTAACTCTTCTACAGTGACTCTTCTTCAGTGACTCTTCTTCAGTGACTCTTATTCAGTGACTCTTCTTCAGTACTCTATCTTCTTCATACTCTTCTTCAGTGACTCTTCTTCAGTGACTCTTCTTCAGTGACTCTTCTTCAGTGACTCTTCTTCAGTGACTCTTCTTCAGTGACTCTTCTTCAGTGACTCTTGTTCAGTGACTCTTCTTCAGTGACTCTTCTTCAGTGACTCTTCTTCAGTGACTCTTCTTCAGTGACTCTTGTTCAGTGACTCTTCTTTAGTGACTCTTGCTCAGTGACTCTTCTTCGGTGACTATTTTTCGGTGACTCTTGTTTAATTTCGTGCTGTGCACGAGCCGAAAGTGAAAGCACGAACGTCATATAGAGACCTCTTTCAACATACACTTGATATAACATGTGTTTTTGACTATTAAGAAATATTTAGCAACGTTACTTACTTTACGTTTATTAGAAATTTCAAAAATCTCAACCCTACTTTACAAACATCTATCAACGTTCAGAGCCACAATTTGAAAGTAAGAACCTTGTTTCTTTTAATATATTAATTTAGAGCTAAGAACTTTCTATACTGGAACGCACAATTAGATCGGTTGAAAAACACGGAAGTTTTGGCCGTTAAATGCGCATAAAATTCCACAAAATCAAGGGTACGAGGGTCACTCGACTGCAGCGCTCTTACTAGTTATACCCTTGCAGAGGGTATTTAAAATAACGCATAGAAGGAAGCATCTCCAATCCCATAAAGTATATATATTCTTGATTAGGACGACGTCCGTCCGTCCAAAAAGTCTCTAAATACACATAGGCTACACATTTGTCGGAATCGGCCGGATCGGATGACTATATCATATAGCTGCCATAGGAACGATCAGTCTAAAAACTAGTACTAGTGAGAAAAACTTTTTTGTTTTCCATCGTAGTCTCACCAATCATGGTATATATTAGTTTTATACGCTTCCACATAATTTTGTAAAAATTTATAAAAATCGGATGACTATATCGTATAGCTGCTATAGAAACCATCGGTCCAAAAACTAATTCTAGTGAGAAAAACTTTTTTGTTATCAATGCTAGCGTCTTTAAAAATCTGCAAAGGTATTTAGCGTTAAATTTTTTTTTTTTTTGTATGGTGATTCTATATCAACGTTCAAACACTAAACAACATTGGTATTATGAATATTATTTTAAATATTAAGGTATACTGAAGCTTTTTCTAAGTTTATCAAACATTTGAGAAATATTTCATAAGTGTACTCAAAACAAAGCTTTTGGGGGGGAGCAAAAAATACCGTGATTTAAATATAAATCTGATAAATGACTGCCAGCAGGATTAGAGACAACGTTTTTGACACTTTAAGCGAAGGATTTGGAACTAATCCCCTTTTTTTCTATATAAAACTCCACGGTTTTTTTTTGGAACGTATCTACCGTGTAAATTTGGAACCAATCCCCTTTTTTTCTATATAAAACTCCACGGTTTCTTGTGGAACGTATCTACCGTGTAAATTTGGAACCAAGCCCCTTTTTTGCTATATAAAACTCCACGGTTTTTTCTGGAACGTATGTACCGTGTAAATTTGGAACCAAGCCCCTTTTTTTTCTATATAAAACTCCACGGTTTCTTGTGGAACGTATCTACCGTGTAAATTTGGAACCAAGCCCCTTTTTTTCCTATATAAAACTCCACGGTTTTTTTTGGAACGTATCTACCGTGTAAATTTGGAACCAATCCCCTTTTTTTTCTATATAAAACTCCACGGTTTTTGTGGAACGTATCTACCGTTAATTGAACCAACCCCTTAACCAGCCCCTTTTTTTCCTATATAAAACTCCACGGTTTTTTGGAACGTATCTACCGTGTAAATTTGGAACCAACCCCTTTTTTTCTATATAAAACTCCACGGTTTCTTGTGGAACGTATCTACCGTGTAAATTTGGAACCAAGCCCCTTTTTTCCTATATAAAACTCCACGGTTTTTTTGGAACGTATCTACCGTGTAAATTTGGAACCAATCCCCTTTTTTTCTATATAAAACTCCACGGTTTCTTGTGGAACGTATCTACCGTGTAAATTTGGAACCAAGCCCCTTTTTTTCCTATATAAAACTCCACGGTTTTTTTTGGAACGTATCTACCGTGTAAATTTGGAACCAATCTCCCCTTTTTTTTCTATATAAAACTCCACGTTTTTTTCTGGAACGTATCTACCGTGTAAATTTGGAACCAATCCCCTTTTTTTTTCTATATAAAACTCCACGTTTTTTTCTATCTACCGTGTAAAAACAGAATAAGATGTACCGATAACTTTGGTTACAAAAATATCGGTTCCCACTAGATTTGTGTGGGATCCTCCGCATAGTAGTGGTACACTCTATCCACTGTTTGCAAAATAAAGTCCACAGACTCTTAACATAGGTTCCATTCATGTGCTGTTAAGCGCAACATTACTTGTCAGCTCCGTATGGACAAAATGTAAATGTTGAAGAAATCCTTAATTCTGCTTCTTCTTTGCACCAATTTCATATGAAACTTCTTGTTAAGGGCTTACATACTCTTTTTTTAGACGGCTCTAGTTTATTACAAATAGTTTTGCTTTTATCTAGAAAATTAAGGTTGACAAATGAAAATTTGTATCTAGATATGCCCTAACACCGAGCATGTTTACTTTTCTATTTAACACTATTTCGTCATTTCATTACTCACCATTCCGCTCATTTCTCACCATGCCAATGGTGCCGCCCGTATAGATGACCTTAACCCGTGCTTCCTTTACATCTTGGGCCATCAGTTTGCCATCGCTCACATTGCGTCTCATATTTGGTGGATTCTGCTGTATGGGTGAGGCGGGTATTACGGTATTAATGGGCTCACTTTCGTTAGCCTTCCCCACTACGTCGGTATGTCCGTTCGTGTACATGGCCGCCAATGAATTAAAGTTTTTTTTTTTCGCAAGTAAACAGAAAATCCATTAACATTAACCCGTGCACTGCATCTCGCTCCCTCGATTCACTAATCACTGATGAGCGGGTAGCTGAGATTTGTTTGTTTATTTGGCCAAGTCGTCGTTATCAGGCGCTAAGGCTGTTTGGGGGTAGGTGCAAGTGCACGTGGTTATATTTTAATTACGCGATTGTCATGCAAATCAGAGCAGCTGAAGGAAATTGAAAGATATGCCCTGCTTCGATGTGTGTGTGTGTGTGTGTATCCACTGGGTTTATCTCTAAAAATAGCGTTTTATTAGCCATTCGCTTGCAGTAGCAGGAAACAGATTATGTATATTGTTTTTTTTTTTTTTTGAAACAAATAATTTATTATATTAAAAAACTGTATTTAAGGGGGGACTTTCACTAATTTGTAGTAAATGAACTAAAGTACGATATGACGGGGGTGGATGAGTGTGTTACAGCTGAGCGAAACAGCTGTTTCCATAGCAAGGCACAGTGGTTCAAGCTAGCTTAAAAAATTGGTGCAATTTATGTTAGTATCAACTTTATTTATGCATTTAAAAAAGTGTAAATGAGCAGTGGAAAGAGAATCAAAAATAGATAAATTTTTAGGCCTTCATGCATTGTGGAACCTAAAGAAAATGTATGAAAAAATACCAGATAAAAGAAATTCTTCATGAGGGTGAAGGTTAAGTTAAATTTTTTTTTTTTTTTTTTTTTAATAAATTTTATTTGGGTTAAATATGTTTGGTAAATAGAAACAATAATATTTAGAAATGAGCAGTGAAAGAGAATCAAAAATAAATAAATTATTAGGCCTTCATGCATAATAAAACCTATGGAAAATGTATGAAAAATATTATTATCTACCCGGTTAAATAAAAATCTTCATGAGGGTGAAGGTGAGTTATTTTTTTTTTTTTTTTTTTTCGTAAACTTTAATAGAATAGATGAATTCTTAGGCCTTCCTGCATAATAAAACCTATAGAAAATATATAAAAATTTTTATCTACTTTAATAATTTTTTTTTTTTTTTTTTTATAAACCTTATTTGAGTTAAATATGTTTGGTAAATAGAAACAATAATATTTAGAAATGAGCAGTGAAAGAGAATCAAAAATAAATAAATTCTTAGGCCTTCATGCATAATAAAACCTATAGAAAATGTATGAAAAATATTATTATCTACCCGGTGAAATAAAAATCTTCATGAGGGTGAAGGTTAAGTAATTTTTTTTTTTTTTTTTTTTTTAAATTTTATTTAGGTTAAATATGTTTGGTTAAGTACAATATATCGTTGGTAAATAGATACAATAATATTTTGAAATGAGCAGTGAAAGAGAATCAAAAATAAAAATTCTACAGGCATAATAATAGAAAATGTATGAAAAATATTATTATCTACCCGGTTAATCTATGAGGGTGAAGGTTAAGTTTTTTTTTTTTTTTTTTTTTTTAATAAAATTTATTTGGGTTAAATATGTTTGTTAAGACTAAAAATATATTTGGGTAATTTAATAGATAAATTTTATCATAATAAAACCTTAGAAAATATAAAAAATTTATTGGTTTTTTTTTTTTTCAATATATTTATTTTTTTTTTTTTTTTTTATAAAAAAAATAAATAAATCTTAGGCCTTCATGCATAATAAAAACTATAGAAAATGTATGAAAAATATGATTATCTCAAATAAAAATCTTATGAGGGAAAGGTTCAGTTATTTTTTTTTTTTTTTTTTTTTAAATTTTATTTAGGTTAAATATGTTTGGTTAAGTACAATATATCTTTGGTAAATAGATACAATAAAGAGAATCAAAAATATATAAATTCTAAGGCCTTCCTGCATTATAAAACTAAAATGTATGAAAAATATTATTATCTACCGTAAAAAAATGAGGGTGAAGGTTAATTTATTTTTTTTTTTATAAATTTTTTAATAAAAATTTTTATTTTTTTTTAATAAAATTTATTTGGGTTAAATATGTTTTAATATGATTCTAAGCGCTTTTAAAAGAATTTTTTTTTTTTTTTTTTTTTTTTTTTTATTAAACGTTTTTTGGGTTAAATATGTTTTAATATGATTCAAAGTGCTTTTAAAAGAATCAGTAACCCAGAATCTATCGAGTATAAAATACTTCATCGTGTAAATCCCAAAACTTGACCCGAATATTAAATTGCAGATATTTCTCAAACGTTCCAATAAAAAAAAAAAAAAAAAAAAAAAAAACAGCAGCACCTTCACATTCCTTCTTGTGGGGGGGCTACAGGCCTCGTTAACTCGCCACGTAGATTGGTTTGCATCATCTGTCAATATAATAAATTATAAATAACCAACAAGTAGAGCTGTTAGGGTCGATTTCTCTAGATGATGAGAAATTGTCCTTTAGTTTTTAAGTTCACCTCCTTCTTACGCTCCAATGACCAATCCGTTCGGTTCAAAACATAGCATAATTTGGTAAAGGCCGCCTCAGTGGTCATATCGTAACCTGGTATTACACCCACAGAACGCAATACATCTCCCGTCTCATAGTTAGCCGATACCGTGCCATGTGCACATTGAGTACAATTAATAATAATCACCTTACGGTCCGTGGCTTCTTTAAGCGCATTCAATAGCTCCGGTCGATTTGAGGGTACATTGCCCGAACCAAATGTTTCAAGAATCACACCCTCTATGGGTTCCCTCAAATACCCTTGGAATATGGGCAATTGGATACCGGGATATAATCGTAAAATGGTCACATTCGCATTCAAATTCGTCTGCACACGCAAAGCCTTTGAACTTGGTAGGATTAGATCATAGTTCACTCTTACACTGGCACCCAATTGTGCCAATGGTGGCATATTTGGCGTTTTAAAGGCATTAAAGTTTTCGCAACTAAATTTGATTGTGCGATTACCACGCAACAGTTGATTGTCAAAGTAAATGCATACTTCGGGTATCGCAAAATTTCCGGCAAGATTCACAGCTGCAATAAAGTTTTCCTTGCCATCGGTGCGAGTGTCAAAGATCGGTAACTGTGAGCCCATGACGATAACGGGCTTGCCCAGATTCTCCAGCATAAAAGATAAGGCTGCGGCCGTGTATGCCATGGTATCGGTGCCATGTAGCACCACAAAGCCATCGAAGTCTTTATAATTTTGCTAAAAATGAATGATCAAGCATCATGCGAATCCATCAATCTATTAAAGTACGGCCACACTTACTTCTCTCCCATATACTTACTTGTATATCTCTGGCTATGCGCTCCCAATCTTTCATGTCCATATTACTGCTATCCAGCAGTGGATTGTATTCAATAATCCGGTATATCACACGAAACAATGCACCGTACACTAGAGGCAGCACGAGAAAAGAATTTGGTACTCCAGAGCTATTCGAAGCATATTCATTGTCGTGTATGTTGGGATACCCGCGTATATTAGATACCAAATCGGTACACGGCACCAGAACTGAAATGGAGAACAGTTAATGTAGTTTTAGTGCAAAATACCGTAAGAAAAATGCAAAAGGTGTCAAATGGTCGTTGTACGTATCAAGTACCTGATAATAGGGTTAGGTTGATTCGGAGTGTGTTAACAAAAAAGAAGTCGTTCACTAAACGGACATATAGTGAAGATATATAGTGTTCCTACGGAGCAACGGAACAATAGAGCAACTGAACTACAGAAGAAAGGAGCAACTGAACAACGGAGCCACTGAACAACAAAGCAACTGAACTACGGAGCAACGGAACAACAGAGCAACTGAACAACTGAACAACGGAGCAACTGAACAACTGAACAACGGAGCACCTAAACAACGGAGCAACTGAACTACAGAAGAAAGGAGCAACTGAACAACGGAGCCACTGAACAACGGAGCAACTGAACAACAGAGCAACTGAACAACGGAGCAACGGAACAACAGAGCAACTGAACAACTGAACAACAGAGCAACTGAACAACTGAACAACGGAGCAACTAAACAACGGAGCAACTGAACTACAGAAGAAAGGAGCAACTGAACAACGGAGCCACTGAACAACAGAGCAACGGAACAACAGAGCAATTGAACAACTGAACAACGGAGCAACTGAACCACGGAGCCACTGAACAACAGCGCAACTGAACTACGGAGCAACGGAACAATAGAGCAACTGAACTACAGAAGAAAGGAGCAACTGAAAAACGGAGCCACTGAACAACAAAGCAACTGAACAACGGAGCAACGGAACAACAGAGCAACTGAACAACTGAACAACGGAGCAACTGAACTACAGAAGGAAGGAGCAACTGAACAACGGAGCCACTGGACAACAGAGCAACTGAACTACGGAGCAACGGAACAACAGAGCAACTGAACAACTGAACAACAGAGCAACTGAACAACTGAACAACGGAGCAACTAAACAACGGAGCAACTGAACTACAGAAGAAAGGAGCAACTGAACAACGGAGCCACTGAACAACAGAGCAACGGAACAACAGAGCAACTGAACAACTGAACAACGGAGCAACTGAACCACGGAGCCACTGAACAACAGAGCAACTGAACTACGGAGCAACGGAACAATAGAGCAACTGAACTACAGAAGAAAGGAGCAACTGAACAACGGAGCCACTGAACAACGGAGCAACTGAACTACGGAGCAACGGAACAACAGAGCAACTGAACAACGGAGCAACTGAACTACAGAAGAAAGGAGCAACTGAACAACGGAGCCACTGAACAACGGAGCAACTGAACTACGGAGCAACGGAACAACAGAGCATCGGATCTAATGAACAACGGAGCAACGGAACAATGGAGCAACTGAACAACGGAGCAACAGAGCAACTGAACAACGGAGCAACTGAACTACAGAAGAACGAACAAACTGAACAACTGAGCAACGGAACAACAGAGCAACTGAACAACGGAGGGACGAAACAGCAGTGCAACGGGTCTATGGAATAACGGAGCAACGGAACAATGGAGCAACTAAACATTGGATTAACGGAACAACTGAACAACGGATCAACGAAATAACGGACCGAATGGAATGAGTTGACTCATTAAAAAAAAAAAAAAACATGTAACGAAGAAGAAAAATCGTGTTTAATCTGTACGCATTTTTGCTGTTGCTTAGTGTAAAAAAAATAAATTACGGGGAACCTCCAGTATTATCGTGCGATAATGCCGTCTAATCTTTGTGTAATTGTGGTAAGCACAAGTACATATATTCACACTTCTCACTTCAATTCTTCATGTAAATTCGCATAAAGTTTGGAAAATGCTTCAAAACGAAATCGAAGAGAGAGCTTCATTAAGCAAACTTCATCGTGTAAACACGGACCTAGTTCAATAGTTCACAAAATTTCACTTAAAAAGCTTTTAGGTTGAAAGTCTTTTTCTAGTAGACCAAGGGCCGATTTCATCATTTTCTTGATGTTAGTCATTCATACAAATCATACTTATCGGGGTAGGGTAATAAAATAGTGTTTACAAATAAAATAAACGATTTTTTTTTAGTTTAAGGCTGACACTGAATGTCCCTAGGGGACCTGACTCTCTTTAACGACTTACCATTATTTTTCTTATGATTTTTCATGCCAATTGTACCGCCCGGATAAAGGACGAGAACAAGCTTTTCTTTATTGCTGGGCAGCTCCATATATAATTTATTTCACAACAAAAGTTCGGTTGATAAAAGACTTGTTAATACAGTTAACTGCAGTTCACGAATGAAAAAGCTTTCCCAAAGGTTGCAATTTATATAGTCATAGTCATTTGAGTATTAGATATCAAATTAAGGGGAAATCCCCAGTATTTTTTTGTAACCTTGCAGAGGGTATTAAATATATTTGCATACTGCATCCTTATCATTTAAAAGATAGCAGCACTTACAGTGGCGAACAATATTGAGTGCATAAGCAAATCCAACGTTGAGTTTATGCGGTTATTTTTAATTTTTTCTTTACAACAACTTTACAACATGCTCGCCACTGTAGCTACAAAAATCACCTAACGCATTAGGCAAATTTAGCCCTAGCTGGCATGGTCACACTGTAATGCATGCATGGAATGTTGATACTTGAAATGACATCATAGACAAGTAAGGCCCTCCCGCACACTCGGCTCGTATCGTCATCATAGCGATAGCGACGACATGCAGCTTGCATGTAGCGACTATTGAGCGTAGCGGACGAGTCGTTGGGTGCGTGTCTCTCTTCGTATGCCTCTATATACATATAACACTTTTTCATTCAGAAATTAGTCAGCTTTCGCTCTTTGAGTTTATATTCTCCGGCCACTGTGGTTAGCTTTGTTGGCTATAAATGATTCTCTAGTATTCGTAACTCCATAATGACATTTTCTAGCTGCGTTTATATATTTTAGTATATTTATATATACTATATATATATATATATATATATATATATATATATTGTTTACCAAAAAATGAAGAGTTCATTAACCGTTGTTTCTAAGGCTGGGTGCACACTGTTCGACGCATGAGACATGACAATCTAGTAGGCCCTTATGTTGTCTTGTTTTCATTGTAAATAACTTGTCATTTGACATTAAAAACAATGCGTCGAACAATATGAATTCAGCCTTACTTGATGAATGAATGCACAAACTTAAATGTCAAGGAGTATATTACAATTATTTGTCGAATTAAAACCTTTGATTTCTTATTACAAATTCAGTAATTTAAATTCTGGTTATGTAAATTTTATGGTGTGACCGTATGTGCGCAGGCCTATAAGTCCCTACCATCTAAAACAATGTACATACATGGGGAAAAGGGAATAATACCGTAACCGCAACCGCAATAAAATAAACCGTTTTTAAGCCAGGTACCGGTATTAAACTTTTTTTGAGAACCGAAAACCGTTATAATAGGAACCGAAAAAACCGGAACCATACCGAAACGCTAATACCGGTATTGTTTCGGTTTCTAATTATTTTATTAAAAAAATATATTTTAACTGGTAAAACACTCAGAAAAAGAGAAAAGAGAATATCCAGAATCATAATCTCTTTTTATGATAAATAACATATAGAACAAAAATTTATAAAAAGCGGAAAAACTTTTCTTTGGTAAATATTAATCCTCTTATTAAATGTTAAGGATTTCTATGTCTTAAAAAAAATCCTCCCTTGAATATAGAAATGTTAGAAAAATGATAATATAAATTTAAGAAATGAAGTTTCTCTAAAAAAAAACACTGTTTTTTATATTTCAAAATAATATTAATATTGTTTTTGTGTTTTTTAGAGCCGAGTATATCAGCTCTTTGAGTATTTTACTAGCGTATTATGAGCTTTATTGGACCGTAGTCTTATAGTATCGGTTCAAATCTATCCAAATCGCGTATATATAGTTAACGGAGATACGGCGTATTTTAGAACGAATTATTTCGAACCATTATTAAGAAATATTTGTCAGCTTTATGAGAAATGTTTTCAGAGTGGGAGAGATACCACTGGAAGCTTGGACAGAAGCCAAATTGTTCGTCCAAAAATAAAAAAGGCTAAAAATTGGTATATTTAAAAAATAAAACATATATATATGTATAAAGCATACTCTAGGAAAAAAAATTTGTATACCCTTGTATTGTCACGATATTTGTAACGCATAGAAGAAAGCATCTCCGAACCCATAAACTATATATATTCTTGATCAGCATGACGAGCTAAGTCTATATAGCCATGTCCGACTGTTTCTATGCTATCTCCTCACTCAGTTTTAAAGCTATCTTGACCATTGATAGATTGACCATTGATCCTTTTATCTTATCTTGGATCGGATGACTATATCATATAGCTGCCATAGGAACGATCGGTCCAAAAACTAGTTCTAGTGAAAAAAACTTTTTTGTTTTCCATCGTAGCGTCTCCAATCATGGTATATATTAGTTTTATATGCTTCCTCATAATTCTGGAAAAATTTATTAAAATCGGGTGACTATATCATATAGCTGCCATAGAAACGATCGGTTCCAAAACTAGTTCTAGTCAGAAAAACTTTTTTGTTTTCCATCGTAGCATTTCAAATCGTGGTATATATTAGTTTTATATGCATCCACACAATTCTGGAAAAATTTATAAAAATCGGATGACTATAGCATATAGCTGCCATAGGAACGATCGGTCCAAAAACTAGTTCTTGTGAGAAAAACTTTTTTGTTTTCCATCGTAGCCTCACCAATCGTGGTATATATTTGTTTTATATGCTTTCACATAATTCTGAAAAATTATCAAAATCGGATGACTATAGCATATAGCTGCCATAGGAACGATCGGTTCCAAAACTAGTTCTAGTCAGAAAAACTTTTTTGTTTTCCATCGTAGCGTCACCAATCGTGGTATATATTAGTTTTATATGCTTCCTCATAATTCTGGAAAAATTTATTAAAATCGGATGACTATAGCATATAGCTGCCATAGGAACGATCGGTCCAAAAACTAGTTCTAGTGAGAAAAACTTTTTTGTTTTCCATCGTAGCCTCACCAATCGTGGTATATATTTGTTTTATATGCTTTTACATAATTCTAGAAAAATTTATCTAAATCGGATGACTATAGCATATAGCTGCCATAGGAACGATCGGTTCCAAAACTAGTTCTAGTCAGAAAAACTTTTTTGTTTTCCATCGTTGCCTTACCAATCGTGGTATATATTAGTTTTATATGCTTCCTCATAATTCTGGAAAAATTTATTAAAATCGGATGACTATAGCATATAGCTGCCATAGGAACGATCGGTCTAAAAACTAGTTAAAGTGAGAAAAACTTTTTTGTTTTTCATTGTAGCGTCGCCAATCGTGGCATGTATTTGTTTTTTATGCCTCCACATAATTCTGGAAAAATTCGTCAAAATCGGTTGACTATAGCATATAGCTGCCATTGGAACGAGCGGTCGTAAATATGAAAGAAACATTTTTTTTTTAATGGTAACGCGATCAAATTTTGATTCTCATCTATATCTATATCCTATATATATTCTACCTGTTAAATCAGTTTGAGTGAACTTTGGCAAGTGAATTAAAATTTCGGTACTGTCGAAGTTTATTAAAATCTTTTTTCGTGTCATTTTTCAGCCAGGTCGTACCACTGTGCCTGGCTAATAGAAAAATTTAGAGTGACAGCATTTAGACAGCTGATTATTATTTTTTTACCAGTCTGGCATCACTTTGGTTTGACACAGTTTTTCCATAGATCTGGCAGCACTGGTTATAACTGTACTTTTATTTAAATTAAAAAATGAAATGTTATTAACAACTACAACTCATGATGTTGATTTAGCTGACTGGCTGGCAAATGCGGTCTAAGCTCACGCCAAAAGTTTACACGCTGTTGCATCAGTTCCGCCTCTATGCGCAGCAAAGGCTCCTTATCCTCATCCAATTTAGTGCCCAGGCGTGCATACTCTACCGGATAGCTGGACGTTGGCTGCCAAATGGGCAGCTTGAGATTGGTATTATTCAAGGGATTGGGATTACTGTAAAAAAAAAAGCATATATATGTATGCCTAGCATATATATGTATATCCACTCACCCTGTGCTGGCAAAGTTTACCCATAGTTGCAGCATAAGTTCACGTAAACCGAGATCCTTACGCGTGGGCACGGCACTAACAAACAGCTCTCGTCCAATTGGAAACAGATACTGCAGCTCTTCGGCATGACACGCTCCATAGAATTCGTTGCGTGCACCCTTAAAGATTTCTGAAAAACTGGCTGCACCCTTGTGATCGAACAGATAGACATAGGTGGGTGCCACGGATTTTTGTTTAAGACGTAAACGCAGATACTCATCAATGCCGGCCACAAACCAGCCATCGGAGATAAGCTATCAAAAAGAAAAAAAAAGAAACAAACGTTGGATAAGACTTATAAGCAAATCAGTCGCTGGCCAGCGTTCGATGAAGTAGGTCAGAGCTGCTTTGTATCGCATTATATTCGCTCTGTCAAAAATGAACTTGATCAACAAAATGAACTAAAGTTCCAAACTGAATAGTTTATCAAAAAATGCACTAAGGAACTAGTTCATTAAAATGAACTAGAATTTTCAAGTCTATTAGAAACGAATGTTGTACCATTTAAAGAATTTCGAAAAGACTAATACGTGGGTTGCTCTTAAAGTTTCTGGCCTAGGTCACTTCTAGCCATTTTAGGACCGATTGGCCTTTTCCCAAAAAAAGTTTGAACTTTTATCGATAATAGCTCCCTACAACTCTTTCATGTGTGACCACGTTTGATATCGATTAACGATTAATCAAAGACTTACCTCGGCAGAAAAATCGAATTAACTCGTGAACATTTTCGTGCAATCATTTTTCACAACTTTCGACGTGGATTATCACGACAAGAGTGCAACGATGAACTTAAATCTTTGTATGGCGATGAAGCACTATCCTATAGCACTATGAAAAATTGGACGAAGGTCGTGTAAGTCGTCCTAAAACAGTCGTTGTGCCAGAAAAAACATTGATGCCGTGCGTGAACTGATAATGCAAGATCGTCATGTGACATACCGTGAGATAGAGGCATCCTTGGGCATTTCTTCCACCAGCATACATTCGATATTGCATGAACACCTGGGCTTAAAAAAGGTTTGTTCTCGTTGGAATCGATCAAAAAAAAAATGCTCGTGTGGATTGGTGCAAAGAAATTTTGAAAAAATATAAACGCGGTTTTTCAAAAGACGTTTATAAGATCGTCACAGGTGACTAATCATGGATCTATGATCTTATGAGCCCGAAACAAAACAGCAATCGACCGTGTGGGTCGAGCCAAATCCAACGAAAGTCGTTCGTGGAAGAAGCACTTCGAAGCAAATGGTCGCCTGTTTCTTCGGTAAAACTGGTCATGTGGCGACTGTTTCGCTTGAGCAACGTATAGGACGGTCAATTCTGAGTGGTACACCACAATTTGTTTGCCTGAAGTCTTCGGAGAAATTCGAAAAACGAACAAGAGAAGACAGATCATTGTGCACCATGACAATATGCGAGCTCTCACATATCAGCTCACACCAGCGTCGAAATGATGGTTCATGCGCCGTACAGCCCTGACTTGGCACCCTTCTGACTTCTTTTTATTCCCGCACATCAAGGGAAAATGCGTGGTCAACGATTTTCGTCGCCAGAAGATTCAGTGGAAGAGTTCTAAAACCATGTTTTGGAGGTGTCTCAATCGGAGTGGAAAAAGTGCTTCGACAATTGGTTTGAGCGCATGCAAAAGTGTAAAAATCTTGCTGGAGAATACTTTGAAAAACAATAAAAGCCTTTTTTGATCATAAATATTCGCGTTTTCATTATTGGGCCAGAAATATATATTTAGCAACCTAAGTAATTATTCATTAAAATGAACTATTTCATAAAAATGAACTAGTTCCTCAAAATTTAACTGTTCCTCAAAATGAACTAGTTCCTCAGAATGAACTAGTTCCTCAAAATGAACTAGTTCCTCAAAATGAACTAGTTCCTCAAAATGAACTAGTTCATCAAAATGAACTAGTTCATCAAAATGAACTAGTTCCTCAAAATGAACTAGAATTTCCAAATCTATTAGAAACGAACGTTTTAACATTTTTAGAATTTCGAAAAGACAAATGATTATGTGAAAGTGCAGGGTCGGGGCTATTTGGTGGAAGTACCAATACTTCTCAAGTTAGCTTCAATAATTTTTTGACAAGTGACCTAAGAAGTATGCCATGAAATTAAAGCACGCCCTTGCGATGTGCTAAAAAATGAACTATAGTTCAAAAGTGAACTAATGAACTAGTTCATTAAAATGAACTTGTTCGTCAAAATGAACTAGTTCATCAATAAACTAGAATTTCCAATAGATTTCTATTAGAAACGAATGTTTAAACATTTTTACAATTTCGAATAGACAAATGATTATGAATAGTTTATCAAAAATGAACTAATGAACCAGTTCATTTAAAGCTTCAATAATTTTTTGACAAGTTACCTAAGAAGTATGCCATGAAATTAAATCACGCCCTTGCGATGTGCTAAAAAGATAAACTACAGTTCAAATGTGAACTAATGAACTAGTTCATTAAAATGAACTAGAATTTTCAAGTCTATTAGAAACGAATGTTTTACTATTTAAAGAATTTCGAAAAGACAAATAATTATCTAAAAGTGTAGGGTCGGGGCTATATGGTGGAAATGCCAAAACTTAGCTCCAATAATTTTTTGACAAGTGAACTAGTTATCTTTTGGGTTTTTTATGGTCTTTGGGGTTATACTTACATCTGTTAAATTTTGATGATTCGTCTTGTCATAGTCATGACCTGCCTTAAAGTAGAAATCCTCTATGCGTTGTGTGATCTGTTGTTGTACCTCAGCCGTATGATGATCATAGTTAAGAACTATGGGCAAAACCTGTTCAAATTGCGACTTAAACTGTTGCATTAGATGGGGTAAATTAAGCAGAGCAGCTGTCTTAAGTAAACCCTCCTCGGCAGTGGCACCCAACAGCAAAGGCAGCTCTAGGCCATGCGGTTGATCCGATAAACGTGGTACAACGGTAAGGAAGGCATCTTTATGCGGAGGCTCAATGACGGGGGGAAAGGGTATCATAGGATCAAAGTCCCAGATCTAAAAGAAAATAACGTTAGTTTTGTGTTGAAAATCGGACCAACTCAAACTTGTATACTCACAAACATATCGTACAGTGAAGCCACAATATCCTCGGCCTGTTTTTCACGTAAACACTGCAGTTTGTTCTTCCAACTTTCCGCCTCACCGCAACCCAAGAGCTCAGCTAGTTTTGTGGCTCGCTGGGCGGCCACTCCTCTATGGGCCGGCTGGGCCCATGGATTGAAATAGGTGCCCGATTGGGCTATGCCACGATGTAGCAGACCCTTTGATTTCTCCGATAGCATATGATATGTTACACTAGCTCCGCCGGCACTCTCACCAAATACGGTCACACTATTGGGATTACCACCAAATGCCTGTATATTTGTCTTAACCCAACGCAAAATTTCCAACTGATCCTTAAGACCCATATTCCCGGGACAATCCAGCGTTTCGGTGCTTAGAAAACCCAATGGGCCCAGCCTAAAGTTAGCTGACACCAAAACTATATCATGATCCAGCAAGAAATCGGGTCCATAGAAGCTACTAATGCCAGCTCCACACTGCCAGCCGCCGCCATGGAACCACACCATTACGGGCAACGATTGATTGTCCCTCTTCAGCGACTCCGGCGTATATACATTCAAATACAGGCAATCCTCGGAGCCCTCAATAAGCATATCACGTCGAAAGGGATCACGTTGCATGCATACGGGTGCATCCTTTATAGCCAGTTTCTCACCCTGCCAACCGGGATGCCTGATGGGTGCCTTGAAACGTAATTCACCCACCGGTGGCAAAGCATACGGTATGCCCATAAAGGCACGCATATGACGTCCATTGTGTGTGGTCAAGTGGCGTCCAATTAGCCAGCCACCATGTGTCAGCTGGATGTGAAGACTTTGCGAGTTGCGCGTTTCGGATTCGATGGGATAGTCCACCAGCAGCAAGATCGCCAATAGCAATAGCGTTCCACTGATTGTCATTGTCAACAGTTGAAACTCAAAATGGAAACTGAAACTGAATTGGTGCTGTTGCGCAGTTTGGCTAGTTTCAAGATTACAACATCATTATCATCATTATCGTCATCATTATGAATGGAGCCGGAGCCCCTGCAGCAGCGAACTTGTTTACCGATCTTTTTTTCTGCATTTGTGTGGCTCATTAATTTTAGATGTTTTTTTTTTTTTCTTTTGACCGACTACCTCAACAACGTCTACATACAAATTTCAGTTTCGTTTCGTTTTTTTTTTTTTTTTCGAGTACGTTGTCCGAAATATTTATGACAAACTGCGTGGATTGGCACAGTGGTTTGGGGTTAAAAGCTAAGCAACAATTCTGGTTGATCGTTCGGGAACCACGAATGTACCTTTCCTTCAATCGTGCGTCAAGAGATTTTTATTTCGTGATTAGTTTAGTTTAAAGAAATAAAAACTCATATAAGGTTCTGATCCGACTTTTAAATCTAATCCAATAATCCACCAATCCTTACGTACTTACTTTAAGAAAATCCGGAATCGACCTACTTTTGACATCGTTAAGGATTCATTTTTTGTCTGGATATTTAGATTTTTTTTTTTAATCAAAATGTGAACCATATAATGTGACCCTATTTAATTGTTATTCAAAAATGTCCATGCGGTTCATGGGTTTCTATATCCTGTGCCCTTTAAAAATGGTTAAAAAGAATATCGTGAAGTTGTGCAAATGTATGAAAACATTTGTGACTCTTTAAGCATATAACAGGATTCGTAAAATGCACAAAAATTATTTTCAGGCCATAATAAGTAACATAAAAATTTTGTTTTTTACACAAAATATTTTACAGAAATGTAAAATAATTTTTCTTTCAATTTAATATGTATTGGTGTGCTATTAAAATTTTTACGTCTTGACAAATAACATGATTAAAAAATTTTTACACAAAAATATTTTACAGGCGTGTAAAATATTTGTACACCCTTGTATAGGGTATATTAAAATTGTCAATGGCCATAATAAGTAACATAAAAATTTTGTTTTTTACACAAAATATTTTACAGAAATGTAAAATAATTTTTCTTTTAATTTAGTATGTATTGGTGTGCTATTAAAATTTTTACGTCTTGACAAATAACATGATTAAAAAAATTTTACACAAAATATTTTACAACAGATATATAAAATTGTCATGCATAATAAGTAACATAAAAAATTTTTTTTTACAAAATATTTTACAGGAAAATATCTTTATTTCGTTTGTATTGGTGCTATTAAATTTTTCCATAATAATTTTACACAAAATATTTTACAGCGTGTAAATGTGTACACCCTTGTAGAGGGTATATTAAAATTGTCAATGGCCATAATAAGTAACATAAAAATTTTTTTTTTACAAATCAAAATATTTTTTCTTTAAATTTTATATGTATTGGTGTGCTATTATAATTTTTTTGCTAAGACAAATAACATGATTAAAAAAATTTGTACACAAAATATTTTACAGGCGTGTAAAATATTTGTATACCTTGTAGAGGGTATATTAAAATTGTCAATGGCCATAATAAGTAACATAAAAAATTTTTTTTTTTTTACACAAAATATTTTACAGAAATGTAAAATAATTTTTCTTTCAATTTAATATGTATTGGTGTGCTATTAAAATTTTTACGTCTTGACAAATAACATGATTAAAAAAATTTTACACAAAATATTTTACAGGCGTGTAAAATATTTGTACACCCTTGTAGAGGGTATATTAAAATTGTCAATGGCCATAATAAGTAACATAAAAAAATTTTTTTTTACTCAAAATATTTTACAAAAGTGTAAAATATTTTTTTTTTAATTTCGTTTGTATTGGAGTGTTATTATAATTTTTTCGCTATGACCAATAACATGATTAAAAAATTTTTACACAAAATATTTTACAGGCGTGTAAAATATTTGTATACCCTTGCAGAGGGTATATTAAAATGGTCACGATGTTTGTAACGCATAGAAGGAAGCATCTCCGATCCCATAAACTATATATATTCTTGATCAGCATGACGAGCTGAGTCTATATAGCCATGTCCGTCTGTCCGTCGGTCCGTCTGTCCGTCCGTCTGTTTCTATGCTATCTCCTCCCTCAGTTTGAAAGCTATATTGACCAAACTTTGAAAAAAGTCTTTAAATACACACAGACTGCACATTTGTCGGAATCGGCCGGATCGGATGACTATATCATATAGCTGTCATAGGAACGATCGTTCCAAAAACTAGTTCTAGTGAGAAAAACTTTTTTGTTTTCAATCGTAGCCTCACCAATCGTGGTATATATTTGTTTTATATGCTTTCACATTATTCTGTACAAATTTATCAAAATCGGATGACTATAGCATATAGCTGCCATAGGAACGATCGGTCCAAAAACTAGTTCTAGTGAGAAAAACTTTTTTGTTTTCCATCGTAGCCTCAACAATCGTGGTATATATTTGTTTTATATGCTTTTACATAATTCTAGAAAAATTTATCTAAATCGGATGACTATAGCATATAGCTGCCATATTAACGGTCGTTCAAAAAACTAGTTCTGGTGAGAAAAACGTTTTTGTTATCGGAGGAGACGATGTTAGCTTCCTTTTTTTTTTTATTTTATTTGTATTGGTGTCTTTTTATAATTTTTACACCATGATAAATAACATGAATAAAACAACATATTTTACAGGCGTGTAAAATATATCTAGTTTTTTTTATTTCATGAGTTATAATATTTTTTACGTTATGAGAAATAGCATAATTTAAAAAAAATTATGAAAATTAAAATTATGGAAATTTTTTTACAGGCGTGTAAAATTTTTTTTTTTTTTTTTTTTTGTGATTTTTGTATAGGTCTGTACATGACAGTTCGTTTTTGCAGCATATGAGTTTGTGTATTCCAATGCGGCCGTCTTAAGGAGAAGCAAAATATGTAAGACGCCAAAAGCGGTCTGTAAAATATTTGTTAAAAAAATTTACAGAATTTTTTTTTACAGAAGGCAGCTTAAATAATGTGAAATTCTTAATCAGCATCAACAGCCAAATTGATATAGCCTGTCTGTCTGTCTCTCTGTCCGTAAGATTAAGAGTACAGGGTCTCGACTGCACGCATATAAATAATGGAAGATCAGTTCCATTTCAAGCATCAATTTAAATTGTTGAAAAGGTTTTGAAATCGTTTAACAAATTTTTTACTTTTGTGTAACTTTTTTTAAGGTCAAACAAAATGCTTTAACTCAGCCTGTACCCACTGTGCAGACAGGCTGTTGGCTTAAAAAAATGTTGTGACTCGTGTCTTGATTTAATGACAGCTTATGGGTTGATGGCAATGACAAGCTGGTGCTAATGTGCGCCAAAAGTTCTCCTTCGCCTTTAGCTTCACACTACTTTAATTACTTAACTCGTATCTTGATATATCTCTACTTATACAACCATGTCATTTGTTGACCTTCAACTACCGATCACTGTGTAACCAAGCATCCCCCCGCTACCGCTTAATCTCATCTACTCGTATACATAATTAAATTCAGATGTATTTTAATTTTGGACTACAAATATTTATGTATGCAAATATTTAAAAAAAAAAAGATTTACCAAAAACTTGAAAGTTGTAAAAAAAAAAAAAAAAAATGTAGCGCACTTAAAAAATGCCTTTGCATAACGAAAAAATGTGGGGCCAAGCGAGCTAATAAGCGCAACGTCTGAGTCGGCCTTTGAAGTTGGCCTGATGAGCCATGCCAAAGAATCCAGCCAGAGACGGAGTTTTCATTTAGGTAATTTTTTTTTTTTTTTTTTTTCATACTCATCACATACCTTTGTGTAAAGCAAAACCAACTAATATGCCGCACTCCATCCCCCACACACACACACTTCACTTGGGTTATGACAAATGTTCCGGCTCAGGCGGCGGCTACAGATTTATTTAGTTACAAGTTGGCCATTTTAATCCACTTGAGTGGTGATTTATCATACAAAAAAAAAAAAAAAAAAAAAAAAAATCAAGCTAACCAACAAACAAATAACCAGAAAGTGGACATTCTATCTAAATTATACAAATTGATATGTGTAGTAAAATGTTCAGAGTAGGTACATACATGCAGAACAAAAAACAAGAACTCATTCTTCATTTAAATAATAAATACGTAGGTTGCTATATATATATTTCTGGCCTAATAATTAAAAACGCGAATATTTATGATCAAAAATGGTTTTATTGTTTTTCAAAGTATTCTCCAGCAAGATTTATACACTTTTGCATGCGCTCAAACCAATTGTCGGAGCACTTTTTCCACTCCGATTGAGACAGCTCCAAAACATGGTTTTTAAACTCTTCAACTAAATCTTCTGGCGACGAAAATGGTTGACCACGCATTTTTCCCTTGATGTGCGGGAATAAAAAGAAGTCAGAAGGGTGCCTTGTCAGGACTGTACGGCGGATGAACCATCATTTCGACGCTGATGTCAGCTGATGTGTGAGAGCTCGCATATTGTCATGGTGCACAATGATCTGTCTACTCTTGTTCGTTTTTCGAATTTCTCCGAAGACTTCAGGCAATCGAAATTGTGGTGTACCACTCAGAATTGACCGTCCTACGTTGCTCAAGCGGAACAGTCGCCACATGAACAGTTTTACCAAAGAAACAGGCGACCATTTGCTTCGAAGTGCTTCTTCCACGAAAGACTTTCGTTGGATTGGGCTCGTCTTCGAAGATCCACACGGTCGATTGCTATTTAGATCCATGATTCGTCACCTGTGACGATCTTATAAACGTCTTTTGAAACACCGCGATTATAATTTTTCAAAATTTCTTTGCACCAATCCACACGAGCCTTTTTTTTGAGCGATTTCGACGAGAACAAACCTTTTTACGCCCAGGTGTTCATGCAATATCGAATGTATGCTGTTGGAAGAAATGCCCAAGGATGCCTCTATCTCACGGTATGTCACATGACGATCTTGCATTATCAGTTCACGCACGGCATCAATGTTTTCTGGCACAACGACTGTTTTTGGACGACCTTCACGACCTTCGTCTTCATTAAACCAATTTTTCACAGTGCTATAGAATGGTGCTTCATCGCCATACCAAAGATTTAAGTTCATGGTTGCACTCCACGTCGAAAGTTGTAAAAAATGATTGCACGAAAATGTTCACGAGTTAATTCCATTTTTCTGCCGAGTTAAGTTTTTGATTAATCGTTAATCGATATCAAACGTGGTCACACATGAAAGAGTTGTATGAAGCTTTTATCGATAAAAGTTCAAACTTTTTTTGGGAAAAGGCCAATTGGTTCTAAAATGGCTAGAAGTGACCTAGGCCAGAAACTTTAATAGCAACCCACGTATCAGTTGACTTTTCGTCTATCATAGATTCGACAAAATTCTTTCGAATTTTGGATAATAAATTCGGTCTCCAAATACATTTAAGAGACCTCAAAGGGTACCCGAAAAGTTCGGTAATCTAAAATCTGACTTTACGTTCGTTTACGTTTTATATGGATTGGGATCCATACTTTAAGACAATTTCCCTAGTCCCAGGCATAGCTAAGAAGCAGAATTTCCAATTCCAATTCCAATTCCAATTTCCTTCCCCTCTAAACTAAAAAAGTTAAGGTATATTTGATACCCAAATGTGCTATCTTTTCTCTGAAATCTCAGTCAAGGCAAATTTGTTCGAAGAACAAGAGGGGTCGATGACTACATCCCGCTTAACCCACTGCCGCCCAATGGACTCTATTAAAAATGCTTACAAATGCGCTTAGTTTGCCGTTTGAAATAAATCTCCATGTAGTATGTAAGATGACAGCTTGATTCGGGACGGGACGGGATTCTGGATTCTGTGTGCTTGAAAGCCATAAATAACTCATGCCTTGTTACTCATTTCGATAGCTGTCGATAGCTATCGTTTGGTCAGCAGCTGACGCAACTCACAAGGACCGAAAGGCAAGATTGGAAATGGAGGAATTTTTTTTGTTTTTTTTTTTTTTTTTTTTTTTGCACTACGTGAGCGAGTTCCAGTTGTGATTTTACTAATTTGGCTGGCAATGCCATGTGTGGGTGTCATTAATGTCAACCCCCCCCTAGACACAGAGACGACGACTCATTAATGCCACTCATCAAAACTATAACGAATGTTGAAGGGTGCCCCAGACAACAGTCACATGAATATCCTGACACTATAAATTTGGTTGGGGTTATGCTAACCCTCCTTCTGTTTCTACAAAAGGACACAGCCTGTGTGTGTGTGTTGATGACGCTGATGGCATTTGTCGCCGCTGTCGTCCTTATTTCTCTGTCATATAGGCATTTTGCTATTTTCGCGTAAATTGCTGCTAATTTTGTTTATCGCAGGACAATTATCCAAACGAACGAACTGACAAATGAGCCGCAACACACTCCCCCAAAAAAGGACAATAACATGTGAGTGTGTGTGTGTGTGTGTGAGAGAGTCCTTTGTTTGTTCACTTTAAGTCCAGCAGCACAAAATACATATTTTCTATATAACATACCAGTAACCTATTCAGGAAGCACAAGAAGCTTATAATTTAATAAAAAGCTTTGACATTTAGAAACCTTTTAAAGTTGGCTTTTCAAACAGCTCACAAATAAATCTCATACTGTATTAGCTCTAAAAAAAAATTTGATGCAAGGTCACGGTCGCCAACTTTTGAAAAATTGTCCCAGAAACGAAACCCTTAGAAACTTAAGTATCAGAGTTCTTAATAATACTTTAAACATTAATGGTCTAGAGAACTGGATCTCCGCTTTATGGAAAAAACGTTCGCTTCAAATAATTATATGAACATATGTTCAGCTCTTAGTTCAAGAATGAAAACTTCTTCGATTTTAGTACGTCCAGTTTTTAGTTGAAAGAAGAATGAAAACTTTTTCGATAAATTTAAGAATGAGATATTCGTCGATTTGAGCATTTTCGGCTCTTAATTCAAGAATTGGAGAATTCATTCTTAACTCAAGAATGTGAGACTTTTGAACTAAAGAATGTACAGCTCTTAATTCAAGAATGGCAGATTCTTGGTTTTTCAGAATGTTTCGCTTTTGATTCAAGAATAAGATAATCTTGGTTTTGAGTATGTTAAGCTATTGATTCAAGAACTTTCTACTTGAAATACGAATTTTTTATTCAAGAATAGAAAATTCTTGGATTCAGCTCTAAATTCAAGATTAAAATATTCCTGTATTTGAGAATGTTCGACTCTTAATTCAAGAATGGCAGATTCTTAATTTTAAGAATGTTCCGTTTTTGTTTCAAGAATGAGAGCATCTTGGTTATGTCTGTCTGTCAAGCTTAGATCAAGAATGAAAATACATTCACAAAGTTAGTCGCATGAGACATGACAATTTAGTAGGCCCTTATGTTGACTTGTTTTCAATGTGAATAGCTTGTCATTTGACATTGAAAACAAGACAACATGAAGGACTACTCGAGTATCAGGTCTCATGTGTCGAACAATGAGAACTCAGCCTAACTTATTTTTAATAGACAAAGACGTGAGTTCCTATATTTATAAAGGTATACAGTATTCCGATATTCCAATATGGTCCTTGAACTTTACTTTTGTGTCTAGATTCTAGACTCCAGAATTACCTAAGTTAGCTGACTTTTTTCCTACATTTCCAAAGTGTATCTTAATTTTGCCCTGAAGTTTGTAACGCATAGAAATATTCATTTCCAACCCCATAAACTATATATATTCTTGATCAGGACGACCAGCTAAGTCGATTGAGATTTGTCCGTCCGTCCATCTTTCTGTCTGTTTCTAGTCCCTCAGCTTTAAGGCTAAATTTTGCACAGAGTCTTCTTTTCACTGCACGCAACTAATATGTCGCAACCGGCCAGATCGGATTACTATATATATATATTATAGCTGTCGTAGGTACGATCGCCCGAAAAATAGGTCTTAGTGAGAAAAACCCGTTTTAAAACTCAAGAACTATAAAAACTTTGTGCTTTCAAACATTTCTAACATATTTGGTTAAGATCGGATGACTATATCTTATAGCTGTCATATGAACGATCGGTCGAAAAATAGGTCTTAGTGAGAAAAAACTTTTTAGTGTTCTATGAAACCGCTTTAAAACTCAGGAATTATGAAAACTATGTGCTTTTAAACATTTCTAACATATTTGGCTAAGATCGGATGACTATATCTTATAGCTGTCATAGGAACGATCGGTCGTAAAATAGGTCTTAGTGAGAAAAAACTTTTCAGTGTTCTATGAAACCGTTTTAAAACTTAGGAATTATGAAAACTATGTGCTTTTAAACATTTCTAACATATTTGGCTAAGATCGGATGACTATATCTTATAGCTGTCATAGGAACGATCAGTCGTAAAATAGGTCTTTGTAAAAAAAAACTTTTTAGTGTTCTATGAAACCGTTTTAAAACTTAGGAATTATGAAAACTATGTGCTTTTAAACATTTCTAACATATTTGGCTAAGATCGGATGACTATATCTTATAGCTGTCATAGGAACGATCGCTCGGAAAATGGGTTTTAGTGAGAAACACTTTTTTGTTTTCAATGATACCATTCTTAAACTCAGCAGTAATGCCTATTATATGTTTTCACACAGTTCTGCAAAAGTTGGTCCAAATCGGATGACTATATCTTATAGCTGTCATAGGAAAGATTGGCCGAAAAATAGGTCTTAGTGAGAAAAATTGTTTTGTTATCCACGATAACGTTCTTTATCTCATGAATTATAAATAATACATGATTTTAAACAGTTTAAAAAAATTTGGTTAAGATCGGATGACTATATCCTATAGCTACCATAGGACCGATCAGTCGGAAAATGGGTCTTTGTAAGAAAAACTTATTTGTTTTCCATGACAACGATCTTCAACTCAGGAATTATGAATATTTTATGCTTCTAAACAGTTCTAAAAAATTTGGTTAAGATCGGATGACTATATCTTATAGTAGTCATAGGAAAGATCGGTCGAAAAATAGGTCTTAGTGAGAAAAATTGTTTTGTTATCCACTATAACGTTCTTTATCTCATGAATTATAAATAATACATGATTTTAAACAGTTTAAAAAAATTTGGTTAAGATCGGATGACTATATCCTATAGCTTCCATAGGACCGATCAGTCGGAAAATAGTTCTTTGTGAGAAAAACTTTTTTATTATCCATGATAACGTTCTAAAACTCAGGAATTATGAATATTATATGCTTTTAAACAGTTTTAATAAAATTTGGTTAAGAATAACAAACACAAAATACAAGCAATGTAAGCGCCAGATTGCAAAGAGCTAGAGGTTTAAATTGTATGGAACTATACTTATGCAAAAAGATTAAGTTTATTTTAAACACAATTTTGAAGATAAAGATTTATTCTACTCAGTTACCACCAATTACAATTTTGAAGATAGATTGTTCGAACCTTTTTCATTGAATATTTTTGGAACCTCCTTTTTTTTTTTTGGTGTTTATTTAGCATATTTTTAGATTATGCTTTAAAAAAATGTTTTAACAGCATGTTTCCGGGTCCTTCGTTTTGTTGAAAACCCTTTTTGGTGTTTTTTTTTTTTTTTGTTGCCTTTGGGGTTGGGTTGGGTTTGGCTTTGTCACCCACCCCCAAACCATTCTCTGCCTACAAATACCCCGCAGCGTGGCGCTGGCTGGGCAAATGAAAATGATTTATTGAAGGTGAAATATTTATTGTTTTTTATACAAAAATTCTCGCCGTTTTACAAAAAAATAAACAAAGCGGCATCTTTTGAATTCTTGTTCCTTTACTCTTTTGGCGAAGTGAAATAATTATTAACAAAACAACAACAGCTGCTTAGAAGGGCGACAGCCGCCGCCTCCCCGCTATTTATTTATTTATTCAGCGTTTTGGGTCAATTCCTCTGGTTTCATTTAATTAAAAAGAAAAGCGCGAGCAGCGCATAAAAAAAAAAAAAAAATGTACCATACACATGCATGGATATCTGTGTCCCTTTCGTCGTCGTCGTCGCCGTATTTACTTAGGATCAGGTGGTGAGCCGGCCGTTTACCAACAACAACAACAACAACAACAATGCCAAGAAGCCAAAATTTCAATTTCGCGGTTGCTGCATATTTTCCCAGCAAAGGGGCGCGCACTTTGGGCAATGGAATTTAAACGAATTTTTGAAAAAAAAAAAAAAAATGAAAAAAATACAGGCCTCAACTTTAAAGCAGCTTAAGCGATAATTGGCCACTAGGAAATGTCAATGAATGTCGAATTCGGTAAAAATGCAAATTGCCAATGTCCGGAGACCAGGCTTAAGCAGAACTAAGCTCGAGTAGAGCCTTACGAAAACTTTCAGACAGCTGCCCCGTTTTTGTTTCATTTGGAAGATGATGGTTGGAAGGCGGAGGAGAAATTGTGGGGGTGCAGCAGCATTTTGTGACATGGATCAGAATGAGAGCGGCGGGCCACACAAATTGATATGCAGCAGCTGTTCTTGTGGTTTACATCCATAATAGTAATAATAATAACAAGCTAAAGCCACAGGGATGGATATGGTCGATGGTCAAATGCTCTTTAATTTTCAGCAGCTATAGGATATAGTCATCCGATGATAAGCACATTTTTTTAGAGCTGTTTAGGAACGTTGTCATGTAAAACAAAAAAGTTTTTCTTACTAAAACCCATTTTCCGACCGATCGGTCCTATGTCAGTTATAGGATATAGTCATCCGATAATAACCACATTTTTTAGAACTGTTTGAAAGCATATAATATTTATAATTCATGAGTTTCAGAACGTTGTCATGGAAAATAAAAAAGTTTGTCTCTCTAAGACCCATTTTCCGACCGATCGGATATAGGATATAGACAGCCGATAATAACCAAATTTTGTAGAACTGTTTAAAAGCGTATAATATACATAATTCCAGAGTTTAAGAACGTTGTAATGTAAAACAAAAAAGTTTTTCTAACTAAAACGCATTTTTCGACCGATCGGTTCTATGGCAGCTATAGGATATAGTCAACCGATGATAATCACATTTTGTAGAACTGTTTAAAAGTATATAATATTCGTAATTCCTGAGTTTAAGAACGTTCTCATGGAAAATAAAAAAGTTTGTCTCTCTAAGACCCATTTTCCGACCGATCGGATATAGGATATAGACAGCCGATAATAACCAAATTTTGTAGAACTGTTTAAAAGCGTATAATATACATAATTCCAGAGTTTAAGAACGTTGTAATGTAAAACAAAAAAGTTTTTCTAACTAAAACGCATTTTTCGACCGATCGGTTCTATGGCAGCTATAGGATATAGTCAACCGATGATAATCACATTTTGTAGAACTGTTTAAAAGTATATAATATTCGTAATTTTTGAGTTTAAGAACGTTGTTATGGAAAATAAAAAAGTTTGTCTCTCTAAGACCCATTTTCCGACCGATAGGATATAGGATATAGTCAGCCGATAATAACCAAATTTTGCGGAACTGTTTAAAAGCGTATAATATACATAATTCTAGAGTTTAAGAACGTTGTAATGTAAAACAAAAATGTTTTTCTTACTAAGACCCATTTTCCGACCGATCGGTCCTATGCCAGCTATAGGTTATAGTCATCCAATGATAACCACAATTTTTAGATCTCATTGAAAGCATGAAATATATATGATTCCGGAGATTAAGATTGCTATCATGGAAAACCAAAAAGTTTTTCTCTCGAAGACCCATTTTCCGACCGATCGGTCCTATGACAGCAATAAGATATAGTCAGCCGATGATAAGAACAATTTTTAGGCCTATTTTAAAGCATAAAATATTCATGATTCCGGAGATTAAGAATGCTGTCATGGTAAAAAAAAATGGTTTTTCTCCCAAAGACCCATTTTCCGACCGATCGGTCCTATGACAACTATATAGGATATAGTCATCCAAACTTAAGAACATTTTTACGAACTGTTTAAAAGCATCAAAATATTCATAATTCATAATTTATGAACGTTGTCATGTAAAATAAAAAAGTTTTTCTTACTAAAACCCATTTTCCAAGCGATCGGTCCTATGACAGCTATAAGATATAGTCATTCAATTCGTCCGGTTACGACATATAATTTGGATATGTTATATTTGGTGCTTTTGCTTGGTCACGAGCTGTGTTTTGTGTATTTTACAAAGAGCGCTCGTTGCGACTCGTGCAGAATGAGCGACAAGCTAAACGAGCTTTTACGAAAAACGAGCTTGCAAATTTAATGAGGCGCTCGTACACGATTGGTTTTTTCTTCTTTTCTTTTACGTTTGAAACGGCTTTAAATTTTTGATCGTTATGCTTGCTCGTATCGCAGTTGGGGAAAGGCTCCAATACAGAGTATTTGGATTGGTTCAATATAAAGTCTCCAAATGAACATTCAGAATTATGATTTGAACCTGTCTTAAACCAAAACCATGGGTTTAATACCAAACCTTAAGTTTAACAACGGTTTCGAACCTTCTTAAGATGTTTTTCATTATAAAGTCTCGAAATAAACATTCAAAATTATGATTTGAATCTGGCTTAAACTAAAACCATGGGTTTAATACCGAACCTTAAGTTTAACGACGGTTTCGAACCTTCTTAAGATTTTTATACACTTGAAAAGTGTATATTAATTTTGACCAGAAGTTTGTAACGCATAGAAATATTCATTTCCGACCCCATAAACTATATATATTCTTGATCAGGACGACGAGCTGAGTTCATTTCCGCTTGTCCGTCCGTCCGTCTGTCCGTCTGTCTGTTTCTACGCGAACTAGTCTCTCAGTTTTAAGGCTATCGAGCTGAAATTTTGCACAGAGTCTTCTTTTTACTGCACGCAACTAATATATCGGAACCGGCCGGATCGGATGACTATATCATATAGCTGCCATAGGAACGATCGGTCTAAGAACAAGTTCTAGTTAGAAAAACTTTTTTGTTTTCCATCGTAGCGTCCCCAATCTTGGTATATGTTAGTTTTATATGCTTTCACATAATTCTGGAAAAATGTATCAAAATCGGATCACTATAGCATATAGCTGCCATAGGAACGATCGGTCGAAAAATAAGTCTTTGTGAGAAAAACTTTTTTGATTTCCATCGTAGCGTCTCCAATCGTAGTATATATTTGTTTTATATGTTTTCACATAATTCTGAAAAAATGTATCAAAATCGGATGACTATAGCATATAGCTGCCATATAAACTGACGGTGAAAAAACTACTTCTAGTGAGAAAAACTTTTTTGTTTTTTATCGTAGCGTCCCCAATCTTGGTATATATTAGTTTTATATGCTTTCACATAATTTCGAAAAAAATTATCAAAATCGGATGACTATAGCATATAGCTGAAATAGGAACGATCGGTCGGAAAATGTGTTTTACTAAGAAAAGTTTTTTTTTATGGTATCAAATTTTTATTATCAATGATTTAAAAATTTTAAATATCTGATATCTATATCCTATATATATTTTTTTCAGTTAAATCAGTTGGAGTAAAGTTTTTCAAGTGTATTAAAACTTCGGCACAGTCGAAGTTAGCTTTGCCTTCTCGTTATTTGGTGCTTTTGCTTGGTCACGAGCTGAGTATTGTGTATTTCACAAAAAGCGCTCGTTGCGACTCGTGCAGAATGAGCGACAAGCTAAACGAGCTTTTACGAAAAACGAGCTTGCAAATTCAATGAAGCGCTCGTACTCGATTGGTTTTTCTTCTTCTTTCTTTTTCGTTTGAAACGGCTTAAAGTTTTTGATCCTTATGCTTGCTCGTATCGCAGTTGGGGAAAGGCTCCAATACAGAGTATGAAAATGGAAAAGATTTGGATTGGTTCAATATAAAGTAAAGAAGCGTGTAATAATCATGGGTTTGATACATTAAAGAACCATTACGCGAACCAAACCTTAAGTTTAACGACGGTTTCGAACCTTCTTCAGATTTTTTAAAATTTTTTTCCTCTGTTGTTATTTTGTTTTTATTTGAGCGTTTCTGGCTCTTATTTCATTTCAAAACTCGTGCCTCTTCGTTCCCCCTTGGTCGTACTTCCACAAAAGCAGTGTATTCCTTTGATTCTTTTATACTTTATGACAAACTCGTTGGGCTCTATTTCGCTTAAAGTGTATGCAGAAAAGCGAAAGCGCAGTCTTTGGGAGGCTGTCAGGGATTAGCTTGCCTGATTGGACACGATGTGATTAACTTGTCGTCGTCGTAGTCATGGCTCTGCCTCCATCCTCTGCCTCTAACTGTGACTGTGACACGTTGTGGCACGTCGCGAAGTCGACACAACACAAAAGTGCAAACATTGACAGCCCCCGGTACGGTCGCATTGATGATGGTTGGGTGAATCCGTATGGAGTATGTACTATGCCAAAATTAACCCATTACGCACTCCATTAACGCAGCCTCTGACTCTGCCCTCACATATGCATGCGGCAACCCTGGCTAATTAGTTGTGGCAGCTGATGCTGCTACCCATTCGGGGCGGTTAATACAATTACTCCCGGCTGCCGGCTGAGTCGCTAACTTAGTTATTCAGCACGATTTAATAGCGAATCGAATTCCCGCCTTAAAGTTCACAAATTTGCACATCTTTTGGGGCCAAACAATGGCAAACAAACTTTTCCATTTTCCCCCCCCCTATTTGTTTTTTTTTTTTTTTTTTTTGTGCCTTTTGCTGCTTCTTTCATTTCAAGTCAAGTGCATTTTCAAGTCGCTCACTCAATTGCTGGCTGGGATTACGCGCCAGTGCATCCGAATGCCTGGCATTTGCATTAACAACAATAACAACAATGCCACAACCATATTGTTCATGGGGGGGGGGGGGGGCCATATGGCAGGCGATGCGGTTGCTCCGCCCTGTTGGTTGCCCAACAAGCCGCTAACAATCAAGTGCACAATTGGCCATAAGGTTAACCAGCATGGAGCAGGAGCAGGAGCAGGAGCAGGTGGAGTAAGGATGGGGCCAAATTCGTTGGCCCAGGCATTAAATTGCAATTTATGAGAGTTTTGGCTCAATAATTCAAAATTAAAGTGAAGTTCTAAATCAATAAAGGAGAAAGTATAGAGACATTTTTAAATAGAGCAACGGCTCGCGAGCCGAAAAGTGACAACTAGATGCACGAAAAATACAGTTGAATTCTTTGTATTTGATGTTCCTGAATTTGGAATATACTATTTAAAAATTCTTTTGTTCATTTATTAATGTCGGAATAGTCTTAAGTCTATACCGATTAACTCTTAAAACAAGAATGTGCATAATATACATTCTTAAAACAAAATAAGAGAACATGATAATAGTACAAATTGTTCTTCCCCTAACATTCATTTGTTATACTGAATTTATTCTTAAAATCAGATCTCTACATGGAATTAAATACGACTGAGTGGATCCCAAAACCATAAATATACCAAAAAAGTCCAAGAAGATATAACATTGGGTCAGAAACCTACCATCACTTCTTTAGATAACTAATAGAGCAAGTTGGGAAATATAAAAAAGAAATCACATTTTTCATTGCATACTTTTTTGGTTAAACATTGTAAGTCTCTTTTGTACCTTAATCAAAGAGATTTGTATTTGAATCAAGAATGATTTTTTTTTTGTATATTTTGTACATTATGTACTCAATCCAAGAAATTTGTACTTAAATTAATCATTTTTTTTTATCTGTTCAAGAACTATGTATTTGAATTAAGAACGAATTTTTTTTTTCGAATTTTCGGCTCGATAAAAGTGTATTTTGTACTCAATCCAGGAAACCTATATTTAAATTGAGAATTTTTTTTTGTGAATTCAGGAAATTCGTATTTGAATTAAGAAATTTTTTTTTTTTTTTAGAATTTTTAGGCTCGCCGTATGTTTTGTTCTTAATTCGGGACATTTATATTTAAATGAAGAACTAGTTTTTTTTTCACAATCCAAGAAATTTGTATTTGAATTAAGAACGATTTTTTTTTTTAGAATTTTTCGGCTTACCGTATCCGTATATTTTGTACTGAATTTAAGGAATTTGTATATAAATTAAGAACTATTTTTTTTCCCATTCCAAGAAATTTGAATTTGAATTTAGAATGATTTTTTTTTTTTTTTTTCCTTTTTCTAAATATATTTTGTTCTCTATCCAAGAAATTTGTATTTAAATTACGAATTTTTTATCTCAATCCAAGGTACTTTGTATTTGAATTAAGAACGACTTTTTTTTTTTTTTTTTTAGAATTTTTTGGGTTATTGTAAGTATATTTTGTACTTAATTCCAAAATGTTTACTTAAGTTAAGAACTTTTTATTTTCTCAATCCAAGAAATTCGATTATTTTTTTTTTTTTTTAGAATTTTTTAGGCTCACCGTATATTTTGTACTCAATTTAAGAAATTTGTACTTAAATTAAGAATTTTCTATTATTTCTCATTCCAAGAAATTTTAATTTGAATTAAGAACGATTTTTTTTATTTTTTTTTTTTAGAATTTTTCGTGTTATTGTAAGTATATTTTGTAGTTTTTTTTCTCAATCCAAAAAATTCTTATTTAATATAAGAACTTTTTATTTTCTCAATTAAAGAAATTTGTATTTAAATTAAGAACTTTTTTATTTTCTCAATCCAATAAATTTGGTTTATTTTTGTTCATTTTTCGACCTATTTTGATTTTGAGTATTTTCATTTATTTTGAAATTTTGAAAATTTTTATTTTTTTCTTCTAATTTTTTCGGCCTACCGTATGTATATTTTGTACTCAATCCAAGAAATGCGTACTTAAATTAAAAACTTTTTTTTCTCAATCCAAGAAATTCGTATTTAAATTAAGAACTTTTTATTTTCTCAATCCAAGAAATTGTTTTTTTTTTTTTTTTTTTTTTTTTTTTGCATTTTTTGGTATACTTTTATTTTGTGTATTTTCATTTATATTGAAATTTTGCAAATCTGATGGCTCAAGCTCGACTCGTTCTTACAGACAGACGCACAGGTATATCGACTAAGCTTTATATGGTGAGAAATGTTATCTGCTCTCTTTTGCTCAACTTTATGATACCCTTTTACCCATTTTTAAAGGGTTCAGGGTATAAAAAGACTTTCTTCAGAACAGGATCGTTTGTACACTCCATTTTTTCGCTATTATTATTTACGTTTGCTTTGTTGCTGAGACACGGTGCCACAACTTGATACTACACAGTATTGTGTGTTACTACTTTTACTTCTTCATATAGACTTCTATACCAAACTCCAACTCCACCTGCTGCTCCTGCTCCCTTCCTCTAACTTTCCCTGAAGCTGCCCACCCGCATACCAGCCGTTTAACACTAACTAAGCCGCTTATGTTTAGGACTTTTCTAATACCAAAAGAAAACGAGAAAAATAACAGGACAAAAGAGAAAAAGAGACCTTGAAGGGGCGGTGTTTTTTTTTTTTTTTTTTTAAGTTAAGAAATCAAACAGCTGACATAAATAACATTTTAATTTAAATACGGCCGGAGACAACAACAGAAGCAGCATATTTTTTTTGCCGTTAAGGTAAGCGGCAGCCAGGACAAACAACAGAAGGAATACATATTTAAACAGGAGACCCAGCGACGACCACGCAGAGAAGCAAACAAAATTAAACAGCAAGTGGAGAAAGCTTGAAGTGAGGGTTGGGGTGGAGCAATAAGCTTGGATGATGGGGAGAGGTCCACAGTGGGGAAGTAAATTTTATTTTAAAATAAATTTATCGCCTTATCCGTTGTCCAAGGCAGCAGAGGCAAGTTGTTGTTGTTGTTGTTGTTGCAGCAATTGCAGGACAGCAACAGCAGCAGCACCACCCGCCGGCAGCTGGACACGGGACATGGGACACGGCACACAGTCCCAGCACGAGCGCTTCATTTGAACGAAATGAAATCATAATGAGATTTTTGCGTTCGTTTTTTGTCACCGCACACACACACAGGAGCAACAAGGAGCACAAGGACCCAATGCCATTGCCATGGCCATGGCGTAATGACAAAAATTCATAATTGGATAAAGATGCGAACGTGTGCGGTGGCTCGATGGCTCCATGGCTCCATAAAGCATGTCCAGATTGAAAATAAAAAACACCACAGCAGCTTTTTAAAGTCACAAAGCAGCGTTAGAGGGGCGAGATAGTGACCGTTGGCACTAATATATTTATCTTTTACTCAGCCATCACTTTCGAGAGCAACAACTCCCGGCTCCAGAGCTCGAAAGCCGAGGTTTTAAGGCAAGCGAAGAGCGAGTCCTCCAAATGTGGCTCCCTGCTCAGAGCCTAGAGCCACAGCTCGAGAGCCGGAGAGCCAAGGCTCGTGAGCCGAAAGCCAGTTTACGCTCGAGAGCTCAACAGCAGCTCCCGACTCGAAGCTGAGAGCCACAGCTTGAAAGCTGCAAGCAAGCCCTTAAAATGAGGCCCCCTGCTCAGAGCCGAGAGCCACAGCTCGAGACCCGGGAGCTCTGAAGGGATTGCAGCTCTTTGTTCTGAGCGGAGAGCCAAGGCTCGTGAGCCGAAAGCCAGCTTACGCTCGCGAGCAACAGCTCCCGGCTCAAAGCTGAGAGCCACAGCTCGAAAGCCGAGGTTTAAGGCAAGCGAAAAGCGAGTCCTCCAAATGTGGCTCCCTGCTCAGAGCCCAGAGCCACAGCTCGAGAGCCGGGAGCTCTAAAGGGATTGCAGCTCTTTGTTCTGAGCGGAGAGCAAAGGCTCGTGAGCCGAAAGCCAGCTTACGCTCGAGAGCAATAGCTCCCGGCTCAAAGCTGAGAGCCGCCACAGCTCGAAAGCCGAGGTTTAAGGCAAGCGAAGAGTGAGACCTCCAAATTTGGCGCCCTGCTCAGAGCCCAGAGCCACAGCTCGAGAGCCGGGAGCTCTGAAGGGATTGCAGCTCTTTGTTCTGAGCGGAGAGCAAAGGCTCGTGAGCCGAAAGCCAGCTTACGCTCGAGAGCAACAGCTCCCGGCTCAAAGCTGAGAGCCACAGCTCGAAAGCTGAGGTTTAAGGCAAGCGAAATAGAAAGCCAAGCTCAGAGCCAGCTCTGAAGGGATTGCAGCTCTTTGTTCTGACGCAAATCCTCGAGCCACCCTTACGCTCGAGCAACAGCTCTAGCCGAGAGCCACAGCTTGAGCGCAAGCAGCCCTTCAAAGAGAACGGGCAGCTCTGAAGGTATTTGCAGCTCTTAACTCGAACGCCTTGGACGAGCCTTGGCTTTCCTCTCAGAGCAAAGAGCTTCGAGTCAAGAGCTGCAATCCCTTCAGAGCTCCCGGCTCTTGAGCTGTGGCTCTCGGCTCTGAAAGATCAAAGTCGAGAGAGTGAGCGAAGCTTGGTTGGGTCCTTTGGGCTGCTCATTACATTAAGAATTGCTGATCTGCCCACAAACCAAGACCATTTTCAGGATTTTGTCAAAAATTTCCCAAAGTGGCGACCGTGCTTTTATGTAAAATGCCCGATTTACGTATAAAAAAAAGAACTATCAGCGAGTACTTAACAGCTACCGAAAGGTCGTACAAATGGTGCCGCAAGTATATAAAGTGCTTGATGAGTTGGTGACGCTCTCGATTTTTTTTTTTTTTTTTTTTTTTTTATAACGTCCATTATCTAGTGGGTGTACCACACACAATGTGGTACCAGAAGCCAGCAGCTAGCTTACACTCGAGAGCAACAAGCTCTCAGCTCCAAGCTGTGAGTCACAGCTCCCGGCTCACTATAAGCGTGTCTTAGCTCAAGTCGGGAGAGTGAGCAGAGCTCACATGAATTACATTAAGAATTGCCGATCTACCCACAAACCAAGACCATTTCCAGGATTTGTTAAAAAAATTTTCAAAAGTGGCGACCGTGCTTTTATGTAAAATGCCTGATTTACGTATAAAAAAAAGAACTATCAGCGAGTACTTAACAGCAAGCGAAAGGTCGTACAAATGGTGCCGCAAGTATATAAAGTGCTTGATGAGTTGGTGACGCTCTCCATTTTTTTTTTTAACGGCCATCATCTAGTTAAACCCACACACAATGTGGTAACAGAAGCCAGCAGCTAGCTTACACTCGAGAGCAACAAGCTTTCAGCTCCAAGCTGTGAGTCACAGCTCCCGGCTCACTATAAGCGTGTCTTAGCTCAAGTCGAGAGAGTGAGCAGAGCTCACATGAATTGCATTAAGAATTGCTGATCTACCCACAAACCAAGACCATTTTCAGGATTTGGTAAAAAAATTTTCAAAAGTGGCGACCGTGCCCGATTTAAAAAAAAAAAAAAAGACTATCAGCGAGTACTAACAGCACCAAGGTCGTACAAATTGCGTATCTTGTGTTGACGGTTGGTTACGCTCTCGACTTTTTTTTTTTTTTTTTTTTTTATAAAGACCCATCATCTAGTTACACCCACACACAATGTGGTAACAGAAGCCAGCAGCTAGCTTACACTCGAGAGCAACAAGCTCTCAGCCCAAGCGTGAGCCAGCTCCCGGCTCACATAAGCGGTCTTAGCTCGTCGGGAAAGTGAGCAGAGCTCACATGAATTGCATTAAGAATTGCTGATCTACCCACAAACCAAGACCATTTGCAGGATTTGTTAAAAAAATTTTCAAAAGTGGCGACCGTGCCCGATTTAAAAAAAAAAAAAAAAATGACTATCAGCGAGTACTTAACAGCGACCGAAAGGTCGTACAAATGGTGCCGCAAGTATCTTAAGTGCTTGACGCGTTGGTTACGCTCTCGACTTTTTTTTTATAACGACCCATCATCTAGTTACACCCACACACACACACACACACACACACACACAATGTGGTAACAGAAGCGTGCGAATATTTAAACGTGGCTGCGTTTTTCTTGTCGTACTTTTCACTTCGCACCCTCCTCCCACCTAGTGTTGCCTTCAATGAAGGGTGCGAATTTTGTCACTCCGTTAACGTCAAGGCCATGAATACATCACAGTGCACACAGAACGTTGATGATGCCGCGACTCTGGAATTGGTGTTGAAGTTGGAGTTGGATTGCCAAATGCCATCATTTGAACCCAAAAATATTTCACACCTATGTTTAAGTATGAAGCTGCTGCTGCTGCTGCTGCTGCTCGTTTGGCTGTCACTTTGCAGCTGGTTGGAAATTCATTAGGGGCGAATGGAGTGAAGGAAGCATGAAAGGGACACCCGAGACACAGAGACAAAAGGCAGCGGCGTGACAAACGTAACGGAAGACAACAGACAACTGATGGCGGACGTGGGACATGGGGGATATGGGGGATATGGGACGTGGCATGTCTCCATGTCTAAATGTCGACGACAGGCCATTTTCTATAACTTATCTGATTTTAATTGCTTCAAACATGTGCGTGTGCACATCATTGTCCTCCATATGGAGTGGATCCTGTCTAGCATCCTTTCTGCCGCCTGACGTTGTCAACAGCGTTTCACGTAGAGAGCCAGACAAGTTGATGACCTCCAACTGCCATTTTCCACCATAGTTGGGGATATGCATCTATCTGTTCCCATGTGCTTGCACCGTATGTGTATGCTTGTTTATCTCGCTAGCCAAAGCGTTCGCTGCGTCTTTTTATGAGCTTTGTCGGGGCTTTGATGTTAATTACCCTGTAACAACGTCGTCCACGTCCTTGTCGCGCGAGCATCGCTCTGTTGGCTTTTTGTAAACAAAACAGCAGCTGGAAGCTCTCGCCTCTGCGTTTGTGTATGTGTGTGTGTGTGTGCATGAGCTGGCCGAGATTATCTCCAAGGACCTATAAATCCAGTCATTAAAGTCAAAGTCACAAGACGTTGTTGGCTGTTGGCTTATCAGCATTTTTTGGGGTGTGAGAAGGGGCAAGGGATGGAGACATCCCCCACGGGTCTCTGTTTGGTTTTATAATAAAATTAAGCAAAAACCCACAAGCCAAAGGAATCGCTCTTTATTGTTTGGCCATTTTAGTTGACTAAAGCTTGATTAAAGCCAAACATTGCACATGGAATTAAGCCATTTCACCTATTACCTTTAACTTTACCAACGACAGATTAAAGACAACACATTTAATAATGAAATAAATGGGAAACAAATTTTGGCGACCGTGACTTTTTTTTTTTAGAGATTATGTTAAAAATTGCAATTGATCTTAAAATTATGTTTGGTAAATAGATTTGGGTCATAACTCTTATATTAAGCTTATATTGTTCTTATACTTGATGTTTAAGTGGAACTGTTACATTCAGGTACCAACTTTTAAATGGTACTGAATGAATCCTAAATAACTATAACTTACGTGATGTATTTATGTATGATAAAAACAACTAGAGAACTCAATAGAGTATAAGACCTAATATATGAACGATATAAGAACGATATAAGAACAATATAGGAACAATACAAGAACAAATAAATAGGAAACAAATTTTGGCGACCGTGACTTTTTTTTAAGAGATTATGTTACAAATTGCAATTGATTTTAAAATTTTGTTGGGTGAATAGATTTGGGGCATAACTCTTATATTATTCCTTTACTACAGGGTTGCCCATATTCGAAAAAATCAAAGAAAAAAATAAAAATTTGTTGGTTGGCAATCTTAATCATTTAATTTGTTCCAAGTAGATTTGTTTACATCAATTTTTGAATATGATATCTCTCAAATGGCCGCCTCTGGCGTTGATGGCGTATTGTGCCCTTTTTGCAGCACTTTCCATCGTTTTCGCCAACATTTGGCCGGAATAGCGGCTATTTCTTCACGAATGTTGTCCTTGAGCTCTTCTACGGCCTGGCTTGTTAACGTAAACCTTGACTTCAAATATCCCCACAAGAAGAAGTCAGGCGGCGTCAAATCGGGCGAACGCGGTGCCAGTCCAAATCACCACTTTTCGAAGAAACAATTTCTTCAGAAAATCGATGTTAGCGACTTGTGCGGTGGAGCGCCGTCTTGTTAAACCAGAACGCCTCATACGCTTTCGACGAATAATTGGCATCACAAAATTTCATCATGTCGCGATAACGCCCTGGTTGATGGTAACAGCATGGCCATTTTCATTTTGGAAGAAAAACGGCCCAATGACGTTTTCGCACTAACGCCGCACCAAACTGTGACTTTTTCGTCATGAAAGGCACTTCTTGAATCTCCTGAGGATTTTCAGTGGCGTAAATACGGCAATTTTGCTTATTTACGGTCCATGCAATGTGAAATGGGCTTCATCGGACATGATAATTTGAGTTTTCACAATACTTGTTCTGTTGAATGAATTCACTATTCCCTGTGTATTGTTCCTTAAAAATCTCTGGACTGACGCTTCAAACAGTTATGAAAGTTTTGGCCAGGGGACCGCGTTTATTACATTTAGCTACCAAAATTTAAATGGAATTGAATGAATCCTGAATAACTATAACTTACGTGATGTATTTATCCACTACTAAAACAACTACAGAACTAAATAGAGTATAAGACCTAATATATGAACGAAAAAAAAACGATATAGCACAATATAAGAACAATACAAAAAGAATTTAAGAACAATATAAGAAAAATATAAGAACAATATACGAAAATTATAAGAATAATTTAAGAAAATTAAGGACAATATAAAACAATATACGAATAATATAAGAATAATTTAAGAACAATATAACAACAATATAGGAACAATATAGGAACAATATAAGAACAATATAAGAACGATATAAGAACAATTCAAGAACAATATAAGAACGATATAAGAACGATATAAGATCAATATAAGAACGATATAAGAGCAATATAGAAACAATATTGGAACAATATTGGAACAATATAGGAACAATATAAGAACAATATAAGAACGATATAAGAACAATATAAAAACAATATAAGAATAATATAAGATCAATATAAAAACAATATAAGAACGATATAAGAATAATATAAGAATAATATTGAATAATATAAGAATTAGTATAAGAACGATATAAGAACGATATAAGATTGATATAAGATCAATATAAGAACATTATTGGAACAATATAGGAACAATATAGGAACGATACAAGAACGATATTAGATCGATATAAGAACAATATAAGAACGATATAAGATCAATATAAGAACAATATAAGAACAATTTAAGAACGATATAAAAACAATATTAGAAAAATACAAGAACAATACAAGAAGCATATAAGAACAAGACAAGATCATTATAAGATCATTATAAGATCAATATAAGAACAATATAAGAGCTTATGACCAAACTTAAATGGTAAATTTATTTATGATAAAATGGTGACCGTGACAATCTCGCGCAGCACGTTCAGGAATACCAAGGTTATATTAAAAATTTGCTATAAATCTTAAAGTTTATTAAAATGATTAAAGATAAAATGGCGACCGTGACAAAATGGTGTATTTCAAATAGAAGTTCGAAGATTTTGAAACTTTTTACTTAAAACTTCCGGAATGTTTTAATTAAGTTCAACAACCGTGACAATCTTGTGCAGCACGTTCAGGTATACCAAGATCATGTTAAAAATTTGCAATTAATCTTAAAGTTTATTAAAGTGATTAAAGATAAAATGGCGACCGTGACAAAATGGTGTATTTCAAATAAAAATTCGAAGATCATTGCTGTCTTATAGTCTCTAAACGTTAAAAAAAAACAAAAACGATTTGGATGAAATTTACACCGTTTTGTAACTTCTTACTAAAAACTTCCAGAATGTTATAATCTTGAGTGTACTTTCATCAAGTTCAACAATATAAGAGCTTATGTCCCAACTCTAATGGTTCATTAATTTATAATAAAATGGCGACCGTGACAAGATCATGTTGAAAATGTGCAATTAATCTTTAAAATGATTAAAGTTAAAATGGCGACCGTGACAAAATGTCGTATTTCAAATAGGAATTCGAATATCATATTTGGAAAAGCAATGGAACTAAAAGTCTCTAAACTTAAAAAAATAAACACAATTTAGATGTAATTTACTTCGTTTTAAAACTACTTACTTAAAAATTCAATTATGTTTTAAATTTGGCTGTACTTCCATCAAGTACCAAACATTCCTAAGTCAAATTCTAAAAAATGCATTGTTAATTCAAGTACTCTTTTTTTTTGGATTGAGTACTTAATTTATATATAATGCGTATGTATAGAATAACGAAAATATTTTTAACACAAATCTGTCCTTGCAATTCCCAACGGGTTCTATCACTATGCTTACCCAAAAACGACCGAGAACGTTGAAAGCGATTTGTAGAACACATGGGAATATGTCCCGTAACGGTCTTAAATCCAGTATTTTAGGATTAAAAAGCGCACTTTAAATTAGAATTTTGTACATGAAACAATATTTTCTTACTTTTCGTACTGTAAACACTGTTTGAACTTGATTTAAGTACAAAGTATCTGATTTTTTTTTTAAGTTTCAATAAGACAGTGAAAATTGTTCGGGGAAATTCCCATTTTAAGTGTTAGTTACAGAAAAAGATCTCTCTCCTTTTTTTGAAGCTCGAAAGATCGGGGGCTGTTTTGCGATCAGCAAGTTAAATCAATGAGTTCCAATAAAGCAATTAACATCATAAACCACAATTATTATTATTAAAATATTTTTTCTGTTTCGTTTTGTAGCAAAATTCATCAGCCACCCTGCATATATGTAAGTGAACTAATGGATGATCAATGGAAATAAAGTAATACTTCAACTGCTCAAAGTAAGTAGAAAACCATTTTAATTTCAGTAATAGCTTCTGATATTTTTGATCGGGAAGGTTATTTAAACATTAGATCTACAAGTCTGTATATTAAAATGATTTAATGTAAAATGGCGACCGTGACTAAGAAGATAACCTGGCAATAATTCTAGAAGTGGTCAAGTTTAAATCATTTATGATATAATGGCGACCGTGACATGGCGACCGTGACTAAGAAGATTACCTGGCAATAATTCTAGAAGTGGTCAAGTTTAAATCATTTATGATAAAATGGCGACCGTGACAAACTTGGGAAATTTATAATTTAATCATATAGAATAGCTATAGGAAGTACCACTTTGAGCCTGTGCCAGCTATTTGTCTGGCTCTTTCTGCTCATGTGTGTGTGTGTGTGTGTGCATTCAATATCATCATTTCCATTCCCATTGCTACTCGCATTTGTTGGTTTTTCCAGCTGCTTAACAATTTTCGTTTCGATTCTTTTCTTTGGGTTTCTCTCACTCACTCACTCACTCGCTCTCGCTCTCTCTCTCTTTCTCTACTGACAGGCTTTTGTTGATTTCTGGCTGACTGGGTACCCCGGTCGTCTGCTTGGCGTATTTTGCTTCTTTTATTATTTTTTTTTTTTTCTCCGTATTGTTGGCATTGTCATTCACACAACCATCCTACCATCCACATACATTCATTTCAGGGGGCATCTCCGACGTCCCGACCTGGCGCCCATACGGAGACACTTTGCGAATGTGTGTGTGTGTGTGTGTGGGTGCGTGTTGGTGTATCTGGCTTCTGATTGGACACATCATTGACGCCCTCCGCCCCCACACACACACACACACTCACACATATGCGACACACACCGAGCTTATGGCCATTCAGAGGCTCCACCCATCGCAGTTTTGAGATTCGGGCAAAAGCATCTCCTTGCGACTCTTATGTACATTTACTACATAAACCACACATACCCGTACATAGGGCCAGGAGTTGGGGTGGGTGTTGTTGTTTTTGTCATGTGTGTGTGTGTGTGTGTGGGCAAGTTGGGAGTGCTCCAATAGAACAGATAAATCGATTCCATTTGCTAGTCGTTCCCCCTCCACTCTGGCTCATTTGTGCACAGTTTACGCTGGAAACACACTTTTTTGTATTGCATAACTCAGGGCGCGCGGGCAAACATTAGACATGTTAGAAGCCATATTCCGAAACATTCAATATTTATTTACACATTTACTGTGACATAGGCACAAATTTAATATTTCAGTTGACCAAAATGATTTCTTATGTTTTTTCTCTGATTTTACAATAACTTTTTTGTGTTCACTTAGTTGCGGGCATTTTTACACAGATTAAAAGAAATTTTGAAATTAAGGACCGTTTTCTCATCTTCTTTGCTTTTTGGCAAAATTTATGTTGCCTACTTTTAGGCTGCTTTTAAATCAGTAGACACAAATATAGACAATTAAGAACGGCCTAAAAGTAGGCAGCACAATTTTTTTCCAAATGGATTTTAAAAACAGAAACATGAGAAAACGGCCCTAAGTATTACTATTACCTCGTTTATACACACAATATTTATCATGATAAATGCCCTTCAAAGTATACTATATCCTTGAATAGGAATCATTATACAACATTTTTCTTTTATATTTTACCTAACACCTTTTTTATTTCGAATAATTTTATCTGCTCCAACTAAATGATTTAATGTTTAATGTAAATTATATAAGACGCTACCATAACCGAATCGTTGAAATAAATAATTATTAAAGCAAATAAATGGTGCATACTTTTATGGGCATTTTTCATGGTAAATTTTGTGTGTATAAACGAGGTATTATTTATACACCAAAAATTTATCGTGATAAATGCCCTTAAAAGTATGCAAACTTTTATTTGCTTTAATAATTATCTATTTGAACAAGTCGTTTAGGGAAGAGTCATGCTTAGTTTACACAAAGCATTTGTTCATATGGTCAGAGAGGTTATAGTTATACAAAACAAATAAGTGTTAAAATAAGCAAGAAATTCCTATTCATGGACATAGCATACTTTAAAGAGCATTTATCATGATTAATTTTGAGTTTATAAACGAGGTATATTATAGATCAGTTAAGGTAAGCTTTCATGAGTATAAAATGCTTAAATCTAGCACTCGCAAACTTAAAAACTTAACTCATGAATTTTCACATACTTTCAAAGATTCCTCATGGGGTCGAACACCCTGAGCCGAATCTCTCCTAAAATTTGAGTGGTTTGCATTTGATATAAGTAAGCCTGCGTTGAAAGTGAATTGGGGTACAAATGTACCCCAAGTGCGAATCTAGGCTTTAGTGACTTTGGTTGAGCAAAAGGCATTGATCTGTTTTTTTGCTCTTTAAGTATGACACACTCACAAAATGTGTGCATAAAGCTGATGGCTTACATATTTTATTTTATTGTTGTGATTCAGTCCTGCAAAGTAACGAGAAGTTTGCCACAAAATTGTAGAATTTTGTAGAATGAAAAAGCAGAAGTAATGATTCCTTTACTTTTTACATTGTGCCCATACGGAGCTGAGAAGTACAGTTGCGCTTAACAGCACATAAAGGGAATCATGTTACTTCAATGTTACTTTACCCCTCTACTGCCTTGATCCCATCAGCAAACACCTGAAATTAAATTTAAGTCTAACTTCGTTTGTCTAAAAGTTTTAATTCAGTCGTAAATGCTCGCTTTAAGAAGAGTTTGAATTACTTAAGCTAAGGTCCCACAGGCAAATAATTTGCTTAAATTTTGAAGAAAACTTAGCTCGAGCAGTGTGACCAAAGCGCTGGTAATTGAAAAATACCACATAATTCAATATTTGGTATAATTTCTTCATAAATCTGGTCACACTAGACTTACGTTCCAACTGGAAGAAATATGTGCCAAAGTAAGCTAAATTACTTACTTTGCAGGTCCGTATAGAACTTTAACCGTGCCATGCTTGCGTTTTAGGTGGCTTAAAAAATAAGAATTTGAGCTCAAGCTTCCCTTAATATGCTTATTTTCTAAAGCACGTCGCTCTATCGATTATAATCTTTGAGATAGACGCGTTTATATGGACACACAGACAGACGGACATGGCTAAATCCACTCACCTGTTATCGCTGATCAATAATATATATACTTTAAAGGGTCGCAAAGGTTTTTCCTTCTGTCTGTTACAGCTTCATGATACCCTTTTAACCCCATTTTAATAAGTACAGGGTGTAAAAAGTTAAAAAAAAATCAATGGTAGCAACAAGGCTCTAAAGTTTGTGCTATCACTCATACGTAGTGTTGCCTTTGATTTATATATATTTATTGTAGTTGGGATTGTTTTGCAATTAAATGTTTTCTACACTTCGAAAATGAATAAGTGTCAGGAATTTTGTAAAATAAATAAATTATGTATGTATTAACGAGATTTCTTCTGCATGAGTTTTGTTAGTAATGGATACCGTCTTATATAGTTGAGTACTCTGAATTAAACGATAGTTTTTTTTTTATTGACTCGCTCCAAAATATGTATGTATGTAGCGAAATTTCTTCTGCATGAGTTTTGGTAGTAATGCAGGCCGACTTATATAGTTGAGTACATAGCAAACATAAGTGAAGAAAGACGCAGAAGAAGCGATGATGAAGTAAGAAAATATAGGTGAATGAAGTAACAAGTACAAAGTGTTAGAAAAAAATAAAAAAAATAGTCGAAACTCCAATGAAGTACATATGCTTTATGCTCTATCCTTCATACTTCTCTTAACTACTCTTTCGCTTCCCCACAAAAAGAACCGTAAAACACATACAAAAAGGTGGCACTAATTTGGCATTCCATTGGCAATCGCCCAAGTGGAGCACGAATCCACGAAACACGCAACAGACTTAATGCGATCATGCACCATCGGGCGGGTGGGTTTTTTTCTCCTACAGGGCTGGCTATAATAATCCTGGTGAAACTTCAAAAGAGCAAAGGAAATGATTTCATTACACCGACACGTTCAATCCGTGGCATTCCGTGTGCTAAAACTCTTAGCTAGAGCTGGCGTCACGTACGGTTTTATTAAGCCCGTAGACATAGCCGGGGCATTGATTACCAATTCAGCGGTCATCTAATCACGGCCAGTAGCGAAACGTGCCCAGAGGATGGGATGAGTTGGTAACGGTAACGGTAGCAGCTAATTAAAACGCACTAAAAGCGGCTGCAAAATGTGTGCCAAGAGAGGATGATGGGGGTTGTTGTTGTTATCTGCCCCTGCTCCTTAACGCTTACTATAACCCATGCGCGAGTTATGAGCCATAATTTGTGTGAGCGCCAAGTGTCGCCGCGTACCCCCTCCCCGCTTGATGGGATGCGCGCGGCTTTTAGCTGGAGCGACAAATGCGGCAGCAATTTAGTTAATTGCCTGCAATTATCCTAATGAGCGCCTTGCCTTACGCCCGATGTCGCCTCGCCTGGCTCATGGAGAAGGCAAATGGAGGCGGAGTTGGAGGCACGACGAGTCGTATATCTTTCCGTTAGCTTGACTTATTGTATTTATGACCTTATGGCGTTTTGCCATGCATAAAACAATTAGTGCAACAACAACATCAAATTCGTACTTCATACGCTGAAAACTTCTTCTTTCTTTGTTCAAATATTTAAATGCAATTATCAACTTAAATGGGAAGATAACGTTTCGACGAGTTTTTTTTTCAATCATACCGAAATGAATTAGTTCCTAAACAGAACCGAAACGTGATTTGCTTTGATTTTTAATGAATAAAAATTTAAAAAAAAAAAAAAAAAAATAAGAAAAAAGAAAAAAAAAAGAAAAAAAAAATAAGAAAAAAAAAAAAAGAAAAAAATGAAAAAAAATTAAGAAAAAAAAAAAAAAGAACAAAATAAAAAGAAAAGAAATAAATGAATAATAAAGAATAGAACAAAAAAATTAAAAGAAAAAATGCAAAAAAAGATAAGAAAAAATGGGTAAAAATAAAAAAAGAAGAAAAAAAAAATAAAAAAAATAAAAAAATAATAAAAGGAAGAAAAAATAAAAAAGGATAAAAAGAAGAAAAAAAAAAAAAAAAATAAAAAAAAGAACAAAATAAAAAGAAAAGAAATAAATGAATAATAAAGAATAGAACAAAACAATTAAAAGAAAAAAAATGCAAAAAAAGATAAGAATAAAAGGAAAAAATAAAAAAAAATAAAAAAAGAAGAAAAAATATAAAAAAGGAGAAAAGAAGAAAAATATAAAAAAGGAGAAAAGAAGAAAAATATAAAAAAGGAGAAAAGAAGAAAAATATAAAAAAGGAGAAAAAATAAAAAAATAAAAAAGGAAGAAAAAAATAAAAAAAGAAGAAAAAAAAAAAAGAAAAAAAAAAAAAAAAAAAAAAAAAAAAAGAAGAAAAAAAAAAAAAAAAAAAAAAAAAAAAAAAAAAAAAAAAAAAGAAAAAAAAAATAAAAAAAGAAGAAAAAAATAAAAAAGAAGAAAAAAATAAAGAAAGAAGAAAAAAAAAAAAAAAGAAGAAAAAAAAATCCGCAACGAAACGGTATCGGAGCGTAGTTTCCTATTTCAGTTCTAGCTTTTACTGGGTTCTAGTAAATACTACATTCTAGTTGTGGTTCTAAGTTTCAATAGTTTCTTTTCGGAATATGGTTTCGGTTCGGAAACCGGTTTGATTCTCTGGTTCTAAGGCTTCTATAACTTTTTCAAGCTTTAACAAAACCTTGGGCTTGCCTTTTTATTTTTAAAGTTTTTGGGTACCAAGTCAGTGCTGGCTGCTGAACTACTGCTGCCTCGTGCAAAAACTTAAATCTAAAGCTAACATTATGGCCTTCTTCAATCGTTACAAAAATGTTTTGTGCGTTACCATATACAAAGTGGCGCCATCACTTAAGTAGACTCTATTTTTTTTCTTCTTGAAAACTAAAGACAAAAACTTTATTTGCTGCCCATCTTATGTTTTTGCTTATTTATGCTTTAAAAACACTCAAACTACATTCTCGAAAGTCTCGAAAGACTCACACATATCCATTTGAAAGCTGATCAATCATTCCCCGTGCAAATCTAACACCAAAATGCTCGTCAAGTGTCGCTCCTCATGCACAGGTTGGTCATAAAATAAAATAAAATAGAACATATGCCGCAACCAAACCACCACCCAACTCGCACGTGTAAATCCCCAAATACATGGAAGCGGCACTTAGCTGCTAAAGTCCTTGTGACAGCCAGTGGCTTGGCTTCCTACTCTATCCCAGTCATCCCAAGGTTTTCAATAATTTACAGTAGCAGGAGGACGTCAACAGACCCAGACTGAGACTGTAAAAAAGAATGACAAATGATCGTGCAAACATTTGGCAAATCCACGATTTCCATAATGAGAGGCACACACACACACACGGGGAGCAGGAGCAGGAGCAGATAAATATTATGGCATAAAACACTTTGGCGACGACTACCGCGACGCCACTTGGCGCATTATTTCATGAGGTCGTTAGAGTCAACGCGCCGCTTCGTGCCGCCAATGGACTTACTCTTGGCCGTATAAATAACAACAATTCCCGCCTTGTGGGATGAAGCCGAGGAAGTCTACTGCGTAAATAATGCCACCTGTGCTGTAGAAGCGGCGCACCGCTTGACAAAATTATGACTTCACTTACAAGAAAACATTAAAGTTTAACATTAAATGGCATGTCATTTGAGGGGAGACGGCAATGACTAACGGCATGTCAGGGCCACATGCGAATCCACGTACTTATATCCTCCTCCATGTGTGTGTGTGTGCATGTAATTTGGTTTTCCTTCACATCATCAAATTTACCTTAATTGCATTCGAGGTAGAAAGTTGACAACGACAATAACAACATCGACAAGAAGTTCAAACTTCGATTGGAAAAAGCATTTTGCATTTTAGGGCAAAGACAACACAAAAGAAGGCACAGTACACCGTGTTAACTGGCATTCTTCGAAAGTGTTGGGTTGGTTGGTTAATGGAAAAAGGCTAGCGGAAAACTGTTTCTTTGAGAAACTTAATGGAAAGAAATAAATATTGAGAGAATCTCTTTTTTTTGTTGTTTGCAGAAAAAAAAAAATTGGTCCTTCGAGCCGGATATTTACTTAATGTTTATCCTTACATTTTAGCCGAGTTTTTTAATACAGATTTCCATTTTGTGTGTGCAAATTAGTTAAAAATATTCTAGATTCGAATTGTTGTCCTTAAGCAACATTTTTGCAAAAAAAAAAAAAAAAAAAATGCAGAGGGAGCTTTTTGTTAAGCGAAAATTTGTGTTGATATTACTAAACTACAAGCACAAAGTACTTTCAAAAAGAAAAAATCCCTCCCTCCTTATTAACAGCGTTATTTTAATCCCCTTTCACATTTGGTCCTTCGAGCCGGATATTGACTTTTTGGTTATCCACAGATTTAGGACGTCATTTAAAATCTTCAAAGCAGTTTTCTATGTGCAATTTAGTTAAAAGTATTTTAGAGTCGATTTGTTCTACTTGTGCAAAATGTTTGCTAAGTTAAACAATTCTTAGCAAAAAAAAAATAAAAATAAAAATAAAAAAAATTGAGGAAGCTTTTTGTTAAGCTACGAAAAAAAAGTATTGACAAGAAGATAAAGTCTATCCCTTAACTTTGGAGTTTTATATCCCTCCAATATTTGGTCCTTCGAGCCGAATCTCAGCTAATTGTTTAAAAGTTTGTTTCAAAAAAAAAAAAAAAAAAATTTTTAAGTTGAGTGAACTTTTTGTTAAGCTACGGATCAAATAGTACACCCACAAAGTATTGAGAAGAAGATAAAGTCTTTCTATCGCCTTAACATTGGAGTTTTATATCCCTACAACATTTGGTCCTTCGAGTCGTATTTTAGCTAAATGTTTACCGGCAAATGTTGGTCGGCAACTCAAATCGACAAAGAAGTTTTCTATGTGCAAATTTTTTATAAAAAGTCTAGATTCGAATTCATGTAATTGTGCAACATTTAAAAAAAAAAAAAAAAAAAAAGTAAAAAAATTTTGAGGGAGCCGAATTTCAGCTAAATGTTTACCCACACATTTTGGCCGATATATTAAATCGCCAAAGAAGTTTGCTAAGTGCAAATTAGTTGAAAATATTCTTGATTAGAATTGTTTACTGTACAAATGTAAAGTTAATAAAAAAAAAAAAAAAATGCACAAATTTGAGGCAGCTTTTTGTTAAGCTACGGATCGAATACTACACTCACAACTTATTTACAAGAAGATAAAGTCTATCCCTCGCCTTAACATTGGAGTTTTATATGCCTACAACATTTGGTCCTTCGAGCCGGATTTTCGCAAAATGTTTACCTACAGATTTTGACCGGCAACTAAAATCGACAAAGAAGTTTACTAGTTTAAAATATTGTGGATTTGAATTGTTATCCTTGAGCAAAATTTTTGTAAAAAAAAAAAAAAAAAAAAAAAAAAAAAAATCACGCTACGGATCGAAAACTACACCCACAAAGTATTTTCAAGCAGATAAAGTCTATCGCCCACCTCAACATTGGATTTTTATAACCCTACAACATTTGGTCCTTCGAGCCGGATTTCAGCTTAATGTTTACCCACACATTTTGGCCGCTATATAAAATCGCCAAATAAAATTTCTATTGCAAATTTGTCAAAAATATTGTACATTCCAATTGTTGTCCTTTTGCAACATTTTTTCAAAACTAAAAAAAAAAAAAAAAAAAAAAAAAAAAATTTGAGGGAGCTTCTTGTTAAACTACGGATCGAAAACTACACCCACAAAGTAGTTTTAAGAAGACAAAGTCTATCCTCCCCATTATCAAAATTGGATTTTTATAACTCTACAACATTTGGTCCTTCGAGCCGGATTTTAGTTAAATGGTTACTCCCAGAAATCGTTTTGCAAATTAGTCAAAAAATATTCCAGATTCGAATTGTTGCCTCAATATACGCTTCACTCAACAAGTTCAACCTGCTCCAGCAGCAGCAACAGCAACAACAACAAAGCGAGGGAACATAATCAAGAGGAGATTATGTAATTAGTCTGCAGCTGATTGATGAGTCCTGGCAGCTGTGAGCTAAAAGTGTCCTGCCCAGGCTCTCGGAGAGGCAATCAGGCGGCCCTTGCGATAAAATTTAAATATATTTTCACAAAGGCCCAAAAGGACTCATGCCCGCCCGCACACACCCCGCCTGCCAGCGTTCATTTTGCGGACGGTAAACAAACAAATAAAAACAAGATTTTCCCTCAATCCTCCAAGCCAAGCATCAACCACCAACGGTGCTGATGACGAGCTAGGTAGGTCGGATGGGGGGGATGGGGGGTGGAGCGGTTGGACCAGCTCATCCACTTGTCTGCAAAATGTCACAAAGGCGAAGCTTCGCTCTTTTGTCCGGTAGAAACTTTATTAAGGATATGCAAATATCCTTAATTCGAAAATGATTTTTAATAGGATCGAATGGAATTAGTTTATTACTTTTAATGAATTTTTTATGTTGCCCGTCGTCGTTCCGTTGTTGGGGCATGAATATAATGGATTTCATTTGGCTCTACAGCCAATCACATGGTTAAGCCAAGACTAATGGTGACCCACCGTCCCACTGCCGGGGCTAACTAATTTGCTTGCAGATGATTTATTGATTTAAAGAGTGGGCCCCGGTCTTCTGTCCACATTCAGGCCGGGCTTTTGTTTATGTTTTTTTTTCTACTTCTTTCTTTTTTTTTTTTTTAAGGGGCTAATTGATTTTCTCTGCTAGGCTAATTTCGCCCCAAAGAGTTTCCTCGTTGTTGAATTTTTTTTCATTTTTTTTTTTTTGCTTGTGCGGTAATTAAAAATTGTCGTAAATCAGCTTCGACCACCCAAATTGGACAGAACTTAAAGTCGAAGCAGCAGGAAATCTAAAAAAAATCACTGAAAACTGGGAGAATATTTTAAATTTGAGAAATTTAATTAAATTTTCAGGCAATTTTGAGTTTAGCCCCAAAAAGTAGGCAATGAATTGTAAAAAGAAGTACAAATTTGATACAAAAACAAAGGAAATTAAGGTTGACTTTACCAGAAAGTGAAAAAAGGAGACTTTACCTAATCGACTCAACAAAATTGAACGAAAATTGTAAAAGTCGTCTAAGAAGCTTAAATATCCATATGAATTTAATAGTTTTAGAAACTACCTAGTAGACGGAGGTTTCCCTAAATTATTATCAGGGCAGCAAAACGGTCCAAAATCGAACACTTTAGAATCGGTTCGGTACAGGTTCCCGAACCGTAATGAAAATAATTACCAGAAACCGAAGCTAACCCTGTTTTCTACTTGATGGGGTTTGGTTCTAAAAATAATAAAACTTCAAGCACAGAATTTATAGAAAGTTTTAGAAAAATTTGGAAAGTTTTTGATAGTTCTACACTTGTTCCCAATTTTCTAGAAATTTCTATAACATTCTAGAGCTTTCTAGAAAGTTCTACAAAAGTCGGAAAAGTACTAGATAGTTCTATACTTAAGCTCATATATCTAGAAATTTCTATAAAATTCTAGAGCTTTCTAGAAAGTTCTACAAAAATCGGAAAAGTACTAGATAGTTCTATACTTACCCTCATATATCTAGAAATTTCTATAACATTTTGGGGGCTTTCTAGAAAGTTCTACAAAAGTCGGAAAAGTACTAGATAGTTCAATACTTATCCTCATATATCTAGAACTTTCTATAACATTTTGGGGGCTTTCTAGAAAGTTCTACAAAAATCGGAAAAGTTTTAGATAGTTCTATACTTATCCTCATATATCTAGAACTTTCTATAACATTTAGGGGGCTTTCTAGAAAGTTCTACAAAAATGGGAAAAGTTCTAGATAGTTCTATACTTATCCTCATATATCTAGAACTTCCTATAACATTTTGGGGGCTTTCTAGAAAGTTCTACAAAAGTCGGAAAAGTACTAGATAGTTCAATACTTATCCTCATATATCTAGAAATTTCTATAACATTTTGGGGGCTTTCTATAAAGTTCTACAAAAATCGGAAAAGTTCTAGATAGTTCTATACTTATCCTCATATATCTAGAAATTTTAATAACATTCTAGAGCTTTCTAGAAAGTTCTACAAAAATGGGAAAAGTTCTAGATAGTTCTATACTTATCCTCATATATCTAGAAATTTCTATAACATTCTAGAGCTTACTAGAAAGTTCTACGAAAATCGGAAAAGTTCTAGATAGTTCTATACTTATCTTCAAACTGCTAGAAATTCCCATAACACTCTAGAGCTCGGGTCCTTGAACATTGAACTTAAGAATGTGCAGCTCTTAATTTAAGAATGGGAGATTCTTGGTTTTAAAATCTTGTAATCTTGGTTTTGTCCACCTACTGATTCAAGAATTTTCTACTTGAAATCAAAATTTTTCATTCATACAGTCCAAGAATGGAAAATTTTCGGAGCTCTAAATTCAAGAATAAGAAATTCTGGGATTTGAGATTGTTCAGCTATTTACCCAGAAATGAAAAAATCTTGGATTTAAGTATGAACGGCTCTTAATTCAAGAATAGCAGATTCTTGATAGTAAGAATGTTTGTTTTGATTCAAGAATGAAAGAATCTTGGTTATGGGTCTGTCAAGCTATTTTCTACTTAGAATAAGAACTTTTCATACTTAGATCAAGTATGAAAATTCTTGTTCCAAGAAATTAGAACTTAAAAATGCATTTTTGGGTCAAGAATTTGCACTCTTGGATCAAGAATTTGTGCTCTTTGATTTGAGTATGTTCGGCTCTTCATTAAAGAATGGAAGATTCTGGGTTTTCAGAATGTTCCGCTTTTTTGAGAATGAGAGAATCTTTGTTATAAGTCTGTCAAGGTTAGATCAAGTATGAAAATACTTGATCCAAGAAATTCGTACTTAAAATTTCATTCTTGGGTCAAGAATTTTTACTCTTGGATCAAGAATTTTCACTCTTACCATACTAGTGTGCTCGAATGCTCTTGATTCAAGTATGAAATTCACTATTTTTTCTATGAGTATACATACAATCTCTGATAGTCTAGTCCATGGTGGAATTATATAAGGTGAGGTCAGTAAAGAAGGCTGCCTACATAAAGAAATAAGAAATGAACTTCACATAAAGAACCTCACCTAAGCTTTGTTTTATACTTTAAGCCCGATAAATTTACATTCAGAAATAAAGACGACAACTCTTACTAGACATGGCGACCGTGACAGACCTGTTTATTCTTTGGAATTTTTTTTTTTTTTTTTGTTAAAATTATTGAGAATATCAATACTATCGATTATTTTTTTTGTTAAACATACCTTGAGTTGAATCAATAGTGGAAAACCTACTTGGAGCAGCGGTAGTTCCATTCAGTTTAAAATTATCCAACTAAATGACGGTCATAAATGAGCTTAAATTTTTGGTATACGCACTTCCTTAAAAGTCGTCGACTTTTATTGATTTTTATGTTTGTTTTTGGCTAAAAAAAAAAACCCCCTCCCCCCTTCCTCCCGTCCAGCCCAGCCATCCGTCCATTGAGCTGAACTTTTCAGAAAACACAAACACAAAACTTCTGAGGTCTATAAAACCAGCGTTGTGGGCCGCCTTGCCGCTGAAGAAGTTTCAAAAAAAAAAAAAAAAGTGTTGGAAACTTTTGCGACGCACTAAATGTTATCATTTTATTGTTGTTGTTGTTGTTGTCGACGGCGGCGTCTAAGCTCTAGAAAAAAAAAATAGGCCAAGCTGCGCGTCGCTCACGCATTGGGCCAACTCTTTAAAGCATCAACACCGCCCTCCCCCCCCCCAATGCCTCCACCACGCCCAACGCGATATCAAAAAGTTTGCAATTAGGTATTGTCAAAAGTTTGTTGTTGTTCTTGTTGTTGTTGGGAAGTTTGGCGACGGGTCGGCCTAATAATAATATGGAACAAACTTTTTTTTTTTTTTTTTTATTATTAAGTTTAAAGCGAACGAAATGGAAATGAACCTGAAGAACTGCGAAAACAGCTGATCATCAGCTGTTTTGGCCAGACAGACGCAACTTTTGGCTAAAGCCCGAAAAGTTTGCCGTCTGAAAAAGGGAAAAGTATGAAAGAAAAGTATGAAGAACCTTTTTGTTTGGTCTGTGTTTTTGTTTTGAGGTTTTAATGAATATACCATAGGCGTACATGCACACATAGTATATGTATACACTGTTAATAGAAGGGTGCGATGGTTTTTAGATATCGTTATAAAGGATACAATTTTAATACTTAAATATACATATATAGGGTGGCTAATGAATGTTGCTACCATAACAAACAAAAGAAACAAACCGTGAAATAAGGGAAAGCAGCCCTTCGAACCCGTTTTCTTTTGGTTAAACGACATTTTTGGAACATGGCATTGGAACAAATTTCAATTTAATCATTTCTGGACATAAAAATACCGGCATAAGTTGCAACATAGTTTTGCAATTGGAAAAATACAAGAGGCTGGACTTCATGTTGAACTTCGTAACGCATAACGCATAACGCTCACAAGACACAGCCTTTGGCCTTTGATGAGTTTTTCAACACTGTATTGCAACACTGCATTTTAACATTGTTTACCTACATTTTTTATCAAGATTGTTTTCCAACACTGTTTTCCAACACCCAGCACTATCTTACAACACTGTATTCCAACACAGTATTCCAACCCTGCTTTTTTACATCGCTAACCAACACTTTTTATCAAGATTGTTTTCCAACACTGTTTTCAGCTGTGGTTTCCAACACTATTTCCAACCCCATTTGCTTTCTGTCACTATTTACCAGCACTGATTTCAAGCACTATTTTCCAACACTGCTTTTTAACATTTTTTTCTAACACTGTTAATCAAGATTGATTTCCAATAATGTTTTCAACAGTGTTTTCCAACACTACTTCCAACCCCGTTTGTTTTCCTTCACTATTAACCAATACTGGTTTCGAACACTATTTTCCAACACTGCTTTTTAACTATGTTTTCCAACACTATGTATCAACATTGTTTTCCAACACTATTTTTCAACACTGTATTCCAACAATGTGTTCCAACACTGTATTCCAACACTGCTTCTTAACATTGTTTTCCAACACTCTTTATCATGATTTATGTTCCCACACTGTTTATCTAGATTGTTTTCCAACACTATTTTCCAACGCTGTTTTTCAACACTGTTTTTCAACACTGTTTTCCAACACTGCTTTTTAACATTGTTTTCCAAACACTCTTTATCAAGATTGTTTTCCCACACTGTTTATCTAAATTATTTTCCAATACTGTTTTCCAACACTGTTTTCCAACATTATTTTTTATTTTTTTTTTATTTCAGAAATACTTAACTTGCGATTTCGCTAACAAATCATTGATTATTTCACCCCTCTTGTACTAGTCATTTCTTGAAGTCTGCTATAACTTTCAATATGAACTGTAGATACGGAACTGTACTCTTTTATAAAAAAAAACAACGTTTACAGAACATCCAAGAGTTGTCTATACCCTTCACTTGGTTTCTGTTTGGTTCAAAGTTCAACGCTTGACGTCGACGTTTACACTTTTTGTTATAAAATTTTTGTTTAAAACTGGCGTAAGTTAAAAATGTTTTTTCTTACTTCAACTTTAGAACAAAGTTTCCGCTCTGTGTGAGTGTGTGTGTGTGTGTGAAAAAGGGGCGTGGTTAAAGTTTAGTGGCTGGTCGCCGTCGCCGCTTGCGCAGTACGCCAAAAGTTCTTTTAAGGGGCGAAGTTTTCCCTTCTTCTTCAACTTCTTTTACAGTTACTTTTCAATGTCAAGGTCATTTGTGGAAGTTTTGCCGCTCATTAAATGCGTAAGAATAACAACAACAACAACAACAATAACCAACGAGAGAGAAAGGCTTAAACTTAAAGTTGATCAGTTCAGTTGTTTAGACAGAAAAGTAGTAGGAAAACTATTGAGGCAGGTGGCAACTCTTTACAGTGTCATTACTCAACACTGGCAAATTAACTGCTGAAATAATACTTTAAGAAGTCGCAGAAGTAAATTTGGTAAATGTTAGCATTCTATTTTTAAATCAAAACAGAGAAAGTAACCGATTATAACATTTATTTTTGTTGGTAGCAGCATTCATTAGCCACCATATATATATTGACTTTTCGATCATATTTTTAAAATTTATCACTCTCTGATGGGGAGATTGCTGATTTTTTGATTTAATGGAACTTGATGGTAATACTGAAGTAGAAAAGATTTGTAAGATAGTCTGGACGACTATACTAAAATTGTTAAAAATTTATGTTTTACGTTTGTTTTGACTCTCCTTAATATTATAGCAAGTTACTATTGCTATTATAGCTTTAAGGTAGTAGTCTGGTAACTTGGGTTCAAAAAATCGAAATTATTTTTTTTGCTTAATTTGAAAGTACAATGTCTTGAGAATATACTGTGAAAATTTCAGACAGAAATTCGAAACGAGTTTCCTAGAGCGCCTCGGAGTCCAACCTTTAAGGTTGTTGAACTTTAAACGCGTTTTTCTCAAAACATTGTTTTTCTGGCCCGGGTCCTAACTTCTTTTCTACTGAACCGATTGCTTTCAAATTTTTACAGGCTGTTCTAGACACTTATAGTTCTCGTCGGTACTAACGAACTTTTTTCACCCCTAACTTTTTATTTTACAACCCTTTCTTTGCTAAAATAAAAGGACTTTTTTTTCAAAGTCCGCCATTTTGTTATTTACCCTTGAAATTTAACTTCAGTAGTTCCGACCAGAATGACATGTCTATAGATTAAGAATAATCAAGAATATTTGATTTCAGATAACATCAAGAGCGAAAATCACCCGGGCCACCCACGTGCATTTTTTTGAGGTTCCAACTTCGAGTGACAATAATAATAGTAATAAACTATTAAATTTGTTCAAATAAATTTTTTTTATATTTTCAATATGTAAATAAAAACACTTTAAATATTCAAAATAATTCATTTTTATTTTCCTATAAAAAACCACCCTCCAAAGAAGTCATGAAAATAGGCATAAGTTACCGAACTACTACCTTAAACTAAAATATCTAAAACAATTCTGCGATTTTTTTTGTAACGGAGCTAATTATTCCTTTGAAATAACAAACGTACATTCTATATTCTGTTGGCTGTTGGAGCTGATCAAGAATATAAACAATACCTATTTTCTTAGGAATAATGCAGGTGAATACGTATTGCCTACTTTTTGGGGCTATGTATTGTAAGACATTAAGGTCTATAATTAGTATTGCCTACTTTTCGGGTCAAGATAGCCTAAGCTATCACGAACTATCATTTCCATTGCCTACTTTTTGGGGCTATATGCTCTAAGCCATTATAAACTTAAATTTAAATTGCTTATCAGCATATTCTATCCATTCCATTTCAATTTTTTCCCATTTGCATTCCATTCCATTTCATTTGCATTCTATTCCATTTGCATTCTATTTACATTCCATTTCCCTTCAATTTCCATTTGGTTTCTATTTCATTTGCATTCCGTTTGCATTCTATTTGTATTCCATTTCCCTTCAATTTCCATTTGGTTTCCATTTAATGTGCATTCCATTTGCATTGCATTTACATTCAATTTGCATTCCATTTGCATTGCATTTGCATTCCATTTCATTTCCATTTCATATCCATTTTATATACTTTAAATATCAATTTTATTTCCAATTCTTTTCCATTTTATTTCCAATTCAGTTCCAAATTCATATCCATTTCATATCCATTCCATTTGCATTCCAGTTGCATATTGTTTCCATTTCGTTTTCATTTCATATCAATTTTATTTCCATTTTATATCCATTTTATTTCAATTTCATTTCCATTTCATTACCAATTCATTTCCATTAAACTTTCTGTTCATTTTCATTTCCAATTCATTTCCATTTCCATTTCATTTCCATTTCATTTCCATTCCATTTTCATTTTATTTCCATTTCATTTCATTTCATATCAATTTCATTTCCATTATTTCATATTTTTCCATTTCTTCATTTCATACCATTTTCAATCCATTTCTTACTTTCAGTTCATTTCCATTTCATTTCCAATTCATTTCTTCCATTCCATTTATTTTTCCATTTTTCATCCTCACTCCATTTCATATCCATTTCATTTCTTTTATTTACATATCCATTTCATTTCAATTTTATTTCCAATTCATTTCTATTATATATCCAATTCATTTCCATTTCATATCCATTCCATTTGCATTTCATTTGCATATTGTTTCCATATCCATTTCAAATCCATTTGAAATCTATTTCATATCCATTTCATATCCATTTCATTTCAATTTTATTTCCAATTCATTTCCATTATATTTCCAATTCATTTCCGTTTCATATCCATTCCATTTCATTTGCATATTGTTTCGATATCCATTTCAAATCCATTTGAAATCTATTTCATATCCATTTCATATCCAATTCATATCCATTTCATATTCATTTCATTTCAATTTTATTTCCAATTCATTTTTATTATATTTCCAATTCATTTCCATTCTATTTGCATTTCATTTGCATATTGTTTCCATATCCATTTTAAATCCATTTCAAATCCATTTCATATCCATTTCATTTCCATTTTATTTCCAATTCATTTCCATTATATTTCCAATTCATTTCCATTTCATATCCATTCCATTTGCATTTCATTTGCATATTGTTTCCATATCCATTTCAAATCCATTTCATATCCATTTCATATCCATTTCATATCCATTACATATTCCATTTCATTTCAATTTTATTTCCAATTCATTTCCATTATTTATTTCCAATTCATTTCCATTTCATATCCATTTCATATCCATTACATATCCATTTCATTTCCATTTTATTTCCATTTCATTTCCATTTCATATCCATTTCCATTTCATTCCATTTCCATTTCCAATATCCTTTTTATATTTCCAATTCATTTCCATTACATTTCCAATTCATTTCCATTATATTTCCAATTCATTTCCATTTCATATCCATTTCATTTGCATTTCATTTGCATATTGTTTCCATATCCATTTCATATCCATTTCATATCCATTCATATCCATTTCATTTCAATTTTATTTCCAATTCATTTCCATTTCACATCCATTTCATTTCAATTTTATTACCAATTCATTTCCATTTGATTACGAATTCATTTAATTTTTAGTTCATTTCCCTTTCATTTCCAGTTTATTTCCCATTCATTTTCATTTCATTTCCATTTAATTTTCAGGTAATTTTAAGGTAATTTCTCTTTCATTTCCATTTCATTTCTAGTTTATTTCCCATTCATTTCCATTCCAAATCTAAAACAAACTTAAGGTATACACCTACTGGCAGGACAAAAACTAGTGGGATAACTCTAAAGTCGATGCGATCATGCAGACGGAACGTTTTGTTGTTCTGGTTTTATTTTGGGATTGCAAATTATACTTTTAATATAAAGTTAGCACTTGAATCAAGTATTTTCGCGCTAAACTTATTATTGTCCCTGTTTGTACTTAATTACGAAATTCTTTTATTCTAATTATCAAATAATCTTTTTAATTTGAAAATTCTCCGAAAATATTTTCCAATAAATTTTTGCCTCATTTTCGATAATGGCCTAACCAGCCGCCTTTCCTCTCTCTCTCTCTCTCTCTCCCCTAATGAAATTCTGTTTGTTGATTTTCAAAATTCATTTGAAGAAATTACAAAATTTATTATGCCCGGCCAAAGCCAACGAAATTTGTCAAAGTGAAATTGGTGGGGTTCGTGGAAAGGGGGGGGGGGGGGAAGGGGGGCTCTTGGTCTTGGCCACTAAGTGAGCTCCTGGTGCTTGTAGCCATTGTTGTAGTTGTTGTTGTCAAGCAAATGCCGCTGTCCGCAAAAACCCAAACACGTATTTTCAATTATTTCCGTGCCAACGTCAACGTTTCGAGGTAGACATTTGCCCACGTACCGACCATGTCCTGCTTGCCATGTGACAATGTATAGTTTGTTGTTGTCGTCGATGAAATATATAAGTTGAAAATTTCGTATGCAAGACAATCCATAAGAAACAAAAAGCCAACATGAATCCATGCGCCATGTCGTCTTTTGCCCCTGGTGGGTCGTCATCAGGCTGTCGTCTTGCTTAAAATTTAGTCATTGCAATCTACTTAATCATTTTGGGCAAGAACCGAGCATAGCCCCAACCCAACCCCCTTGGGTAGGTGGATTGTAATTGGCAGAGAGCGGCGGCCCTGTAAAATTCCTTAATTGTTCCGGTTACCCGCACAATCCATTCTGTGCATTTTACATTTTAACCTCAGAATCTACGACAGGCAAAACCAAGTCCAGGTGCCACTGACACTCGCTATGTATGCCGCCGCCTCGCCCTGCTTCACCCAGGAGCAGGACCAGGACCAGGCCAGGGCCAAAGGTAAACCACAGAAATACAAATCAAATTTTGCTGTGCGGCTAAAAAGCATTGCGGCGTTTTGTTGTCGTCCGTCCTGCTCTGCTCCTTGGCTACATCGTCGTCCTTTACCAATTGTCGTGGACTGTAGTTGTGGCTGTCCCATAACTGGAGCTGTTTCTAGTAGATGGTGTGGCTTTTTATGGTTTGCTGTTTACGCTTTTCAAAGGGTATGCGTTTGATTGGGGCGTGCTCGAATATATTTAGCGAAATTGGTACGAAATGGATTTGGTTTCCTGATTGAAAAGATAGAGATGGAAAGTGACTAGGCAGCCATGGTCAAATATTGGATCTTTGCATCTTGGCCGCTAGAGAAAAAACCACATTATTTCGCGCGAAATTATGTCGTTTCAAAAAGACGTAATTCCGCTAGGGAAAAATTCTAATTGGGACGGCGAAATTATGTTATTTCAAAACTACATAATTCCTTCTTGAAAAACGAGATAATTCAGCCAGGAAAAACGACATTGTTCCGCTTGAAACTAAGTCGTTTCAAAAGACAAAATGACATAACAAATTCTAATTGGGACGGCGAAATTATGTCATTTCAAAACGACATTATTCCGCCCGGAAAAACGACATTTTTCCTTGCGAAATTAAGTCGTTTGAAATCGTCAGAAAAAACAATATGACATAATTCCGCTAGAAAAAACCACATTATTCCTTGCGAAAAATATGTCGTTTTAAAAAGTCATAATTCCGCGAGGAAAAAATTCTAATTGAAACGACGAATTTTTGTCATTTCAAAACGACATAGTTCCCGGGAAAAAATGACATTATTCCGCTCGGAACTAAGTCGTTTCAAATCGCCAGAAAAAAGACAAATTCCGCTAGAAAAATACGACATTATTCCGCGCAAAATTATATCGTTTCAAAAAGACATAATTCCGCAAGAAAAAAATTCTAATTGGGACGGAGAAATTGTGTCATTTCAAAACGACATAATTCCTCCAGGAAAAAACGACATTATTTCGCGCGGAACTAAATTGTTTCAAAAGACAAATGACATATTTCGGCAAGCAAAAATTTTAATTAGAACGGTGAAATTATGTCATTTCAAAACGACATAATTTCGCCAGAAAAAACGACTTAATTCCGCCCGGAAAAATCGACATTATTCCGCGCGGAACTAATTCAAAATAACATAATTTCTCTAGAAAAATACGACAAAATTCCTCGAGGAATTAATTCGTTTCAAAAAGACATAATTCCGCTAGGAAAAATTCTAATTGGGACGGCGAAATTATGTCTTTTCAAAACGACATAATTTCGCCTGGAAAAACCACATAATTCCGTCAGAAAACCGACATTATTCCGCTCGGAACTAAGTCGTTTCAAATGGCCAGAAAAAAAAGGGACATAATTCCGCTACAAAAATACGACATTATTCCGCGCGAAACTATGTCGTTTCAAAAAGACATAATTCCGCGAGGAAAAATTCTAATTGGGACGTCTATATTATGTCATTTAAAAACGACATCATCTCACCAGGAAAAAACAACATTATTCCGCTTGAAGAAAAACGACATTATTTCGCGCGGAATTATGTTGTTTCTAAAAGACATAATTCTGCGAGCAAGAAATTCAAATTGGGACGGCGAAATTATGTCATTTTATAACGACATAATTCCGCGCGAACTTAAGTCGTTTCAAATCGCCAGAAAATAGACAAAATGACATAATTCCGCTAGAAAAAAACGACATTATTTCGCCCGAAATTATGTCATTTCAAAAAGATTTAATTCCGCGAGGAACAAATTCTAATTGGGACGGCGAAAATCGACATTATTCCGCCAGGAAAAAAACGACATTATTTCGCGCGGATCTAAGTCGTTTCAAAGACAAAATGACACATTTCCGCGAGCAAAAAATTCTAATTTGGACGGCGATATTATGTCATTTCAAAACGTAATAATTCCTTCCGCCCGAAAAAAAACGACATTATTCCTCGCAAAATTAAGTCGTTTCAAATCGTCAGAAAAAGACAATATGACGTAATTCCGCTAGAAAAAAACGACATTATTTTGCTGGTTGAAACGACATAATTCCGCGAGGAAATATTGTAATTGGGACGGCGAAATTATGTCATTTCATAAGGACATAATTCCGCAAGTAAAAAATTCTAATTGGGACGGCGAAATTATGTCATTTCAAAGCGACATTCTGTCGCCAGGAAAAAACGATATTATTTCGGGCGAAACTATACGTTTTAGATCGCCAGGAAAAAATAAAAAAAATTTCATCATTTCGCTAGAAAAAAAAGACATTATTCCGTGCATCCGCACGTTTTTAAAAGACATAATTCGCCGAGGAAAGATCCTAATTGAGTCATGTCTCCTGCGTCGAACAGTGCGAACCCTGCCGTAGTTTTCCATCCGATCAGCTCCAAACTTATTTCAACTCTTTGAAGCTGCACTTAAAAAAAATTAAGTCTACATGACTTTCAAATTTTGTAAAAAAAAAAAAATTTCCCAAAAACGGAAAATGGACGGAATACTGTGGTATGAACATTTGATAGTCTTCCATCCAATCAGCTCAAAACTTATTTCAAGTCTTTAAAGCTACACTTAAAAAAAATTTCATCTACGTGACTTTCAAATCAAAATTTTCCAAAAAAAATCTACCCCCAAAGTCGGAAAACGGGCGGAATACTGTTGTATGAACATTTTTTAATCTTCCCTACGATCAGCTCCAAACTTATTTCAAATCTTTAAGGCTACACTTACAAAAATTTGATCTACGTGACTTTGAAATTTTTTGAAAATCTAGCCCCAAATTCGGAAAACGGGTGGAATATTGTTGTATGAACTAGAGGTGCGCACGTGACGTGAATTAAAACGTGTGACGTTGTGATCGTGAGAAAACACAGACTTTCGTGCTTGTGTAATCGCGATGCGTGCGTTATTCGTGCTTGTTAAGGTTAAACATTGTGCATATAAGTCAAGCAGTATTCACGAAAGTGTGTTCCTAATAACATTATTCCTAAAACTGATTTCGTAAGTCCATACCAAAGGCGCAGTGTGGCCTTGAAACCTTGAAACTGATAGAATTAAGGTCTCTTTAAGCGAAAAATTCAGGGGGTGCTTGATCGTGCTTAATTATACGTGATCCCCTTACCATTCGTGCATGAATCGTGCGTGAATCGTGAGTCTAGAGATTTTTATTTCGTGAAACGTGCGTTACGTAAAGGAAAAATCACTCAAGCGCGCACCGCTAGTATATAATTTATTTCCTTTCCAAACTTATTTCCACTTTTTGAAGATACACCTAAAAAAAAAATTGGGTTTACGTGGAAAATCTGCTCCCAAAGTCGGAAAACGGGCGGAATACTGTTGTACGAACTGGAGGTGCGCGCGTGACGTGTATTAAAACGTGTCGCGCTGTGATCGTGAGAAAACACAGACTTTCGTGCGTGTGTATTTGTGATTCGTGCGTGATTCCTGCTTGTTAAAGTTAAACATTGTGAATATAAGTCATGAAATTTTGTTAAAAACATTATTTCTAAAACTGATTTCGTAAATCCGCTGCTCGAAGCTTCTCCATACCAAAGGTGCAGTGTGGCCTTGAAACTGATAGAATTAAGGTCTCTCTAAGCAAAAAATTCGGAGGTGCGTGATCGTGCTTGATCATTCGTGATTCCTCCTTAAATCGTGCATGAATCGTGCGTGAATCGTGAGTCTAGAGATTTTTATTTCGTGAAGGAAAAATCACTCAAGCGCGCACCACTAGTGTGAGAATTTGTTGTCTTTCCAAACTTATTTCCACTTTTTGAAGATACACTTAAAAAAAATTTGGATTAGGTGGAAAATCTGCCCCCAAAGTCGGGGAAACGGGCGGAATATTGTTGTATGAACCAAATTTTCAGTGTGACCAAGTTTTAAGGTCACACTGAAAATTTGATGATAGAATTAAGGTCTCTTTAAGCAAAAATTCGGGGGGTGGTTGAACATGCTTGATTATTCGTGATTCCTCCTTAAATCGTGCATGAATCGTGAGTCTAGGGATTTTCATTTCGTGAATCGTGCTTTAAGTGAAGGAAAAATCACTCAAGCGCGCACCTCAAGTATGAACATTTGTTGCTTTTCAAATTTATTTCCACTTTTAGAAGCTACACTTAAAAAAAAAAATTGGGTCTACTTGGAAAATCTGCCCCCAAAGTCGGGGAAACGGGCGGAATATTGTTGTATGAACCAAATTTTCAGTGTGACCTTCAAACTTATGATAGAATTAAGGTCTCTTTAAGCAAAAATTCGGGGGGTGGTTGATCGTGCTTGATCATTCGTGATTCCTTCTTAAATCGTGCGTGAATCGTGCGTGAATCGTGAGTCTAGAGATTTTTATTTCGTGAATCGTGCTTTAAGTGAAGGAAAAATCACTCAAGCGCGCACCTCTAGTATAAACATTTGTTGCTTCCAAAATATTTCCACTTATAGAAGTCCACTCTTAAAATCGTGCTTGATTATACGGGACCCCTTCACTATTCGTGCATGAATCGTGCGTGAGAGTCTATTTCGTGAATCGTGCTTTAAGTAAAGGAAAAAAAATTAATACCTCAGGTATGAACATTTCTTGCTTTCCAAACTTATATCCACATTTTGAAGCTACACTTAAAAAAATTTTAGTTTTAAATTTTGTAAAATCCTCCCCAAAGTCGGAAAATGAACGGAATACTGTTACTATATATTATATTGTGGTCAAAATCGGATTTTCAGACTAGGCTAGTGTGGTACAACATTTCAAGCTCAAGCAGCCGGAGGGTATCAACTAGTCGTACCTTTTGTGCTGCTTGCTGCACCTGCATCTGCTGGCATTGGGGTAAAGCTAACTAGTAACTTTCCTGCTGTGAAATATTTTGCCAAATATGTTTTATGTGGGCACCACATTACGAATCTGCTTCAGCAATTTTTGAAGTTGTTGTTGGTTGTGTCGCCGTAGCACACGCTTCGTCGCCCGCCCGGTTGTTGCCTTTGGGGACGACGTCGAGAATGCAGGTACCAAAAAACCTGACAGTAACTGACTAACGCACTGACAGCTGCCACCCGCAGATACCCAAACCACATGAAGCTGGGCGAAAATCGACAGCGGCGGAAACCTCAACCTTAATTGTGCGGCGCGCATTCGGCGGTTTGTTGTACGCAATTCAATTTGGTTGCAAGTTCCAAAAATTTATGCAAGACGACAGCGGGGGGGGGGGGGGACCGAGTATCTTAAAGCACTCTTAAGTGTTTCGTGTTGTAGGTTAAAGCATGGGGCATAATTAAAAGTGGGAAGTGGTTAGCCGGGATAACCATTTTCTTGCTACGCCCTGAGGCAATCAAAAGAAGAAAAAGGTCAGATAACTGGAAAATATTATTAAAAACGAGTAACTAGAAGAAGAGAGAGAGAGAGAGGGAGAGAGAACGAACTCTTTTGTGCACCAAAAAAAGCACTCGAGGCTCTGGTCCTGCTGCTGCTGTAGCTGGCCTATCCACAAATGAATTAAATTTCAGTTTTATTATTAAATTAACTTGGCATGAACACCTAAAGATACAACAACAACAACAGCAGCAGGGAAAAACCCCTTCAACCAAAAAACTGGGCAGGGAAATGAGTTTTCGTTACGTTCGCTCAGCTGTAAAGTGGAATGAAATGTAAATTTTTAATAAGCGTTTTCGCTAATGGCTATTTAAAACTTCGAATCCCCCGAAAAACCCACTCCCCCCCCCACGAAATACCCAGCACAGGGAGCGGCCTGGCCCGTATATACATATATACATACATATATATATATATAACTATATAGTAAATCGACTGATGAGCATGAACAGGATGCAGTTGGCAACCCTTTCTACTAACTCCCCCTTACAAAAAAAAAAAAAAAAAACTATAAGAAAGCAATTTTCTCATTTTCGCGTTTCGCTGAATCGAATCACTGAAGCTGGTGGAGCAAGGGTTGTACCCTTTGCTATCCTCGTCCATTGGATGGACGCGACACGACACTCAATGTGTGTAAACAATAAGCCAGCGAGTCAAATTTCGATTCCAATGGCCAAGAGAATGGGTGCAGCCAGTGGAAATCAGAATCGGAAATTAGTTTGATGCAGCCAGGCCAAAAGGTGTGAGCAGATATAATTATATATACTAGAAAGTTATGATTTTTTCAGAAAATTCAATTCAAATTCTAAGATTCAGGCTCCAATCCTTCAAATGGTAAAAAATTTTTACCAATCTGGAAAATCAATGTTGGGTAGCGGAAGCAATCGCCTGGCCAACTGTGCCATTTCAAAACTGGTAGTAGTAGTTTAGCACAGAAGAGGAATCTGGGATCAGGATCTCGGATCAGGGATTTGGGATCTGTGATTAGGGATCTGGACGAGGGACTGGGATTAGGATTTGGAATGGGGGATCAGGGGTCTGCGATCACGGATCTGGGATCGGGGGTCTGGGATTAGGATCAGAGAGTGGGATCAGGGATTTGGGATCAGGATCTGGGACCAGGGATCAGTGACCTGAGGGGCAACTGGGAGTGGGATAGGGAATCAGGGATGGTGATCAAGGAATAGGGATGAGGGATCTGGATTCGGGATGGAGGATCAGGGGTCTGGGATCAGAGAGGGGACTGGGCTCACGGACTTGGGATCAGGGACTGGGACCTGGGACCAGGGAGGGACACCTTTTAATGAGGGATTCTGGGCTCACGGATCGTGGACCGGGCGGTCGGGATTAGGGATCAGAGATGTGGGATCTGGGATTAGGGATTGGGGCCCAGAGATCGGGGATCGCCATTTGGTTTTTTTTTTGGGGGGGGGGGGCATATGTGGGGGTTTTTGGTTTGGGGATGGGGGACCCCCCCCCCCCCTCTTTTTTTTTATCCCCCCGTGTGTTCTCCCCCGTTATATAAAATTTTTAATTTATTTTTTTTTATTTTTATTTTTTTTTTTTTTTTTTACTCTTCTTCTTTTTTTTTTTTTTTTTAAATTATTAATTTCTGAGAAGTTTGTCTATAATCAATTTTATTTTCATTGATTGACTTTTAAGATCAGATCTCGGATGACTTACATTTTATTTTCGGCTTAATACTTTATATAAATAAGACAGTTATTCAAAAGCTTTCAGTTTTCAATGCTGCTTGAACGTGTTTCTATTCATATGACGCATTGTGCAGAAAATATTTTTTTAGGTGATGTGAGAATAGGCCTTTAAGTTTAAAGTAAGTTTATCTCATGTGTTCTACAAATCGCTATTCGCACGTGAAATGGGTCGTTTTTCACTTACTTTTACTGACTTACTTTAGGGTCGATCAATGAAAATACATATAGAATACAATAAAAAACAGTGCTTATATATGTTTTTTAAATGGAACTTGTTTACAATATTCAATTTCGTATCTGTGACCGTTTATGCTGTGCGTTGATTTTCAATTAGTCAGTCAAAAAGACAGAAAAAGACCGATCCAGATTTTTTTAAGTGTGTTTTAAAAAAATGGCCTCCAGAACCTATAACTGAATCTGGCCAGTTCTGAGTCGAACTTTTGAAAGGACGACGAGCCGAGTTCATTTCCGCTTGTCCGTCCGTCCGCGGGTCTGTCCGTCTGTCCGTCTGTCCGTCTGTCTGTCTGTCCGTCTGTCCGTCTGTCCGTCTGTTTCTAAGCGAACTAGTCCCTCAGTTTTAAAGCTATCGAGCTGAAATTTTGCACAGAGTCTTCTTTTTACTGCACGCAACTAATATGTCGGAACCGACCGGATCCGATGACTATATCATATAGCTGCCATAGGAACGATCGGTCTAAAAACAAGTTCTAGTGAGAAAAACTTTTTGTTTTCCATCGTAGCGTCACGAATCTTGGTATATGTTATTTTTATATGCTTTCACATAATTCTGGAAAAATGTATCAAAATCGGATCACTATAGCATATAGCTGCCATAGGAACGATCAGTCTAAGAACTACTTCTAGTGAGAAAAACTTTTTTGTTTTTTATCGTATCGTCCCCAATCTTGGTATATATTAGTTTTATATGCTTTCACATAATTTAAAAAAAATTTATCAAAATCGGATGACTATAGCATATAGCTGCCATAGGAAAGATCGGTGATTGAATGTCTTTGAGTAATTGTTTGATTTTCTTCTTTAGATCAGACAAAATAAAGATGGAAAATTTACAATATTTATTTAAAAAGCCCAATTATGCAGATACTGTAAAGAAAAGGAGAAGTCCTTCGCTCTAGCGAGGCGCAGATTCAACAGCTTTAGGAAACAAAGCTTACACACAACATCGGTTCAAAGTACAAAAATTGTTGGAATTCTGATAAGTAGTCTCTTAGACGTTTACCCATAAGCGTGTACCTTGGCTCGCTGCGTTGAGATGTTTTTACATCCGTGTGAAGTCCAAGGTAGTACCGAGTTCGATCCCCAGAAAGAGTGTTTTTTTTTTTTTTTTTTTTTTATAAATTTTTTCTTTGTCTACGTTTCTGATCAAAAATGTAGTTTTTAACAAATATTTTTATTCGTAGCATTCAAAATCAGCTTATCGTCCAAATTTGGTGTCTAGCGTTCTTAAGGGGTCTTCTACCTTTGAAAATATTTTTTTCGATTTTTTTGTTTTGCCTTATTATTACAGCTTGAACATTCCCCTTTCATCCCCTTTAAACCATTTTCAATTATTCGAAATAGTTTAGCAGCTATATCCGTTTTAGTGGAGCAATGTTCTTGCCAATGTGAGTATTTTCAACGTTGCTGAAAACTTTAACCGCGTTTTTCTCTAAACCACGTTTTTTGACCTGGTAGCCATGATTGGGCCAGTTCTACGATGATTTTGATGAGCCATGTTGTATCGACGCAGAATTGGATAATTCTGGCCCGTACCTCAATCATGAAGATAAAAAAATTTTTTACTATTTTTTTTCACTAAACAACAAAAAAAAAACGTCGAAAATCTAATTTTTTTTTTTAAATGTTTGTAAATTTTAGAAAAAATTTTTTTTATGATCGAGGTACGGGCCAGAATTACATCAATTCTGATCATAACCTCATTTACCGTTTTCAATTCCGATAACCTGAAGTCCCGGAATCATGGCCACCACCTCTACACCTTTTTTTTTGAGGCCTTAATTGGCAGGCCGATAACTTTTTGAACAGCCCTCGAATTCCAAAATTTTTTTTTTTATTTTACTATTTAATTAATTAATAACACAAAACAAAAAACCAAATTGAAAAAACTCTTATGGTTTTCCCTCCAGAATTTTTGTAAAAACACTCATAAAACCACTCCCCAAAGGTAGAATACCCCCTTAAAGTAGGCTACATACATTTTTCGAATATTCACCTAGATTATAAAAAAAGATGAGAAAACCTCGCAATATATGTTCATCAGTCCAACTCAACTGTTGAGTGCAAGTCTCTCAGCTTGCCAGGCAATAAATTGTATGATTTGGTATCATAAGTCAGAATTTTTTAAAACCATTTTAAGATGATTAAAAAATATTTGAAAATCCTTTGCTATGCAACCATGTGTATACAAGTTTTTTCTATATATATATATATATATATATGGATCTATGTATATACGCTAAATGCTGCAGAGGAAATCAAATTTAAGGCAAAAAAGCAGAAAGCGAAACAAAAGCAGCAAATAAACTACAAAATCCCCCCACCCCAACTGAACCTGTGCACAAGGAGCCAGCATAAAGTGCCAAGTGGGGGTGGGGAGCAGGGGGGAGAATGCAGCCTGCCTCTTGCGCACACACACACAGCGTCAGAGAGGGAGCCACTCTCCTCCATAGAGTAGACTGTCGTGCTGGCTCTCTCTGTCAGCAGTGCAACGCATCTGGGCAGTTGTGCACTGGCAGGACGTTCCGATAGGTGAAGCCCTGGCAAAAGAAGGCGGGTCCATTGCCACGGCAACCAGGAAAATGCACAAACACACAGAGAGAAAAAAAAAAAAAAGTATATCAAAGAAAGAAGGAAAGCGCAGCACAGCACAGCAGCTGGCGTAGCAGTCGACGTTGGCAGAGTAAAAAATAAAAATGAAAAGCGAAAAAAATGACGTTTTTCGTTGCTATTTTTTTTTTTTTTTTTTTGCTACAGTGTGTTGTTGTTGTTGTTGTTGTTGTGCTCTCTCTGTCTGAAGAGGAGCTGCTGGCAAAAGCGGGTTTGTTTGCCGCCATTTTGTGCGATTAGCGGCGTTTTTTTTTTTCTTTTTTTTTTTTTGTTATAAATTTTATTTTATTTTTCCAGTTTTTTCTCTTTATTTTCAATTTTCAGGGGTCACCGCCCACTCCTGTGGGCTTAACCTTTTAAAGCTGATCAATGTGTGTGTGTGTGTGTGCCTCAAAAAGTATGCTATGAAAATGTGAATTCATTAATTGCAAAACCTCGCACCCACCATTAAGTGAATTAAGTTGAACAAAAACAAATTGCAATTTAATATTAATTATTATGTATGTCAAATTCAGAAATTTTGTTTGAAAAGAACTTTGAATAATACATTTATTTATATATTTAACAATTGAAACAATTTTTGGATTTCAAAATATCTAAAAACTATTCCAACTTATTTTTAGCATCATTCTATACTCAGTATAGCAACCATAACAACAGTTTTTAACATTTGACAGGCATTCCCGAGATAAAACGAAAATCCAGTCATTTATGAGAAACCGCGAAGAAGCCAGTTGTTTGATTGAAAAGTAGAGTCATTTTAGAAGAATGCTCAAATCTTCAAAATTTTGTTTCGAAATTGGGAATGCCAAAAATAATATCGATATATCGAAAACCGATATTTTGACTAAAATCGATATAAATATCATTATCGGATATTGTACTAACGCAATTTATCGCATATCTGCAATTCTGATTGATGAAAATGAGTGTTGGGTAAAGGTTGTTCCTTTTACGAAACATGTTCACTTGTTCCTATTTTTATACCCTTGCGGGTTTTTTTTTTTTTTTTTTTTTTTATTAGAGGGTATATTAAAATTGTCACGATGTTTGTAACGCATAGAAGGAAGCATCTCCGACAACATAAACTATATATATTCTTGATCAGCATGACGAGCTGAGTCCATTTCCGTTTGTCCGTCTGTCCGTCTGTCCGTCGGTCCGTCTGTCCGTCCAAACTTTGCAAAAGTCTTTAAATACAAATACGCTGCACATTTGTCGGAATCGGCCGGATCGGATGACTATATCATATAGCTGCCATAGGAACGATCGGTCCAAAAACTAGTTCTAGAGAGAAAAACTTTTTTGTTTTCCAGCGAAGCATCACCAATCTTGGTATATATTAGTTTTATATGCTTCCACACAATTCTGGAAAAATTGATCAAAATCGGGTGACTTTATCATATAGCTGGCATAGGAACGATCGGTCTAAAAACAAGTTTTAGTAAGAAAAACTTTTTGGTTTTCCATTGTAGCGTCAACAATCTTGGTATATATTAGTTTTATATACTTCCGCACAATTCTGGAAGGTTTTATAAAAAATCGGATGTCTATAGCATATAGCGCAATAAAGGGTCGGTCAAAAAACTCTTCTAGTGAGAAAACATCGTAGCGTCCCCAATCTTGTATATATGTTTGATAAGCTTCACATAATTTTGAAAAATTTATAACGGAATGTGCCATAGGACCGATTAGTCGGAAAATGTGATTTGCTAAGAAAAGTTTTTTTTTTTTTAATGAAATTTTGATTCTCAATGATTTTGAATTTATAAATATCTGATATCTATATCCTATATATATTCTATAGATTAAATCAGTTGAAGTGAACTTTTGCAAGTGTATTAAAACTTCGGCACGGTCGAAGTTAGCTTTGCCTTCTCTTTTTATAATAAAAACGCCTTTCAAAACACAGCAGATTCCTTTATTAGGGCCTTTCTGATCT